>CM035168.1:22223883-22478314 GCA_020205615.1 Panax quinquefolius | reverse complement strand
AATTTGATGTGAAGCGGATCTCTATCGAAACAATTGTGCCGGCACTCCATGTCTCGAAACAATCTCTTTCACATATAACCTTGCCAGTGATCTAAGTTGAATCGATTTTGATTGGAAGGAAGTGTGCGGATTTCGTCGATCGGTCAGCGATAACCCATCTTTGCGTCGTAGCCTTTACGAGTCGTCGGAAGGCCGACCACGAAGTCCATTGTAATATGTTCCCATTTCCATTCTAGGATTTCTAACGGTTGTAGCAATCCACTCGGTCTCGATGTTACGCTTTTACTTTTCGGTGGGTCGGACACTTGGCAACACGTTCGCAACATCGCGCGTTTC
Source organism: Panax quinquefolius (assembly GCA_020205615.1). Lineage (NCBI taxonomy): Eukaryota > Viridiplantae > Streptophyta > Magnoliopsida > Apiales > Araliaceae > Panax > Panax quinquefolius. The sequence goes on along the minus strand of CM035168.1, from coordinate 22,477,978 downwards.
AAATTCGGCCACTGAAATGTTGTCAAAGATCTTGATACATCTTTGTACTACCTGGGTGAATCGAATATCTCGAACTATGAGCCTCACTCAGAATTTCTTCCTTAATTTCTTGTATTAGCGGAATCCAGATTCTATTTTCAAATCTCAGTATTCCTTCCTTATCCATCTTAAATCTTGGTTCGGTTCCTTCAGATATCTTCTTTGTCACCTTTTTACATTCTTCGTCCTGAAGCTAAGCCTCCTTTACTTTATCTAGTAGAGTTGTACAGATTGCATCCGAAATAGCTTCTCATCAATCTCCATAGGATACTTCACTTCAACTCCGGTTTCTCCATTTACGTAATTAGCTCCTCCCGGCGATTAACATCATCAATTTCTCACGACCCTTTCTACTTAAGGCGTAGCAACCACATTGCTTTCCCGGATGGTATAAAATCTCACGGTCGTAATCCTTAATTAATTCCAACCATCTTCTTTTGGCGTATGTTCAAATCATACGTGTAAAAATATATTTGGACTTTTGTGGTCCATATATATTTCACACTTCTCCCCGTATAGATAGTGCCTCCAAATTTTTAGAGCAAAAACAATGCTGCATTAACTCCAAATCATGGGTCAGTGTAACCCTTCTCGTAATCCTTCAAGTTGTCGTGATGCATACGAATGATGACTTTTCCGTTTTGCATCGGCACACGGCGTGAAGTCCTTTATGCGATGCATCACTATAAACAACAAAATTTCTGTATCCTCGGAAGAGATAACACGGTAGTACTCAACCTCTTCTTCAATTCTTGAAAACTTTCCTCTCACTTATCTCGTCCAAACAAATTTCACGACTTTTCGAGTTAAATTCGTTAGCTGAGTTGTGATCTTGGAAAAGTCTTCTTGTATGAACCTTCTATAATATCACGCTTAATCCAAGAAAACTTCGTACTTACGATGGCGTCTTGGTGATCCCGATTAATCACGGCCCGACTTTGGATGGATCTACGAAATTCCGTTTTTTTCGATCACGTGCCCAAGAAATTGCACTCGTTCAATCCAAAATTCGCATTTCAAAAACTTGGCATACAACTTTTCCTTCTCGATACTTCCAACGTTAATCTCAAATGCTCTTCGTGTTCTTCTTTGGTTTCGAATAGACCAAAATGTCATCTATAAATACCACTACGAACTTGTCCAAAAGCGGCTTGAACACACCATTCATTAGTCCCATAAATGTTGTAGAAGCATTACGTAAGACCAAACGACATTACTAAAAATTCGTAGTGGCCAGTATCGTATTACGACGAGCGGTCTTTGGTACATCCTCGGCCTCACCTTCAATTGATGATAACCGCTTCTCAAGTCTATCTTGGAAAAGTACCTCGCTCCTTGATTGATCAAGCAGGTCATCGATCCTCGATAATGGATATCTGTTCTTAATCGTGTCCTTATTCGGTTCTCTGTAGTCGATGCGAGTTGCATCGATCCATCCTTCTTTTTCACAAACAACTTAAGGCGCTCCCCCAGCGATCGCTTGGTTGAATGTACTTCTTGTCCAACAATTCTTGTAGTTGTACCATTAATTCCTTCATCTCTCTGGTGCCATTCGGTATGGTGCCTTCGATATTGGAAGCGATTCAAGGCGCCAAATCGATTCTGAAATCTACCTCTCTATCTGGTGGAAGTTCTGGTAAATCGTTTGGAAATACGTCGATGAAGTCCCTCACAATCGCTATTTCTTCTACCTTTGAATTCTCTTTTCGACTATCGACTATGTAAGCTAAGTATCCTACACAGCCTTGTCTTAACAACTTCACGGCACCGCATCATCGATCGTCAGACAACTCGCTTGTCAAGGCGACTTTGCTACCATAAAACACAACCTTTGATGGAGTCATAAGGTTAATCGCTTCTTTGGCAATCAATTCTGACCCGTAATTGAATAACGATCCATTCCCAAAATAACGTCAAATTCCCCAAGTCGAATAGGGATAAGATCTACGTTCATGATATTACCCTTAATATCCACTCTACGGTTCTTAAACACGCATTACTTGAGGAATTATCTCCTATTCGCAATTTCTATATTCATGGGATATTCCAACTCATCCATAAGCAAATCTAAACTATTAGCAAAGTCTTCGGATATAAAGGAATAAGTAGCACCGAATCAAATAAAACATAAGCATTAATTTCATTGATCGGAATGATACGACACCACATCACGAGGCTGGATTGCATCTTCTGACCGTCCATATTGAAAGTCCCAAAATGGTCGATTCGGTTTATTGCTTGTTTGGTCGGTGATGGTTAAAAGGCATTTCACTATTATTTCCCAGTTTCCTCCCGATCCACGACCCTCCCGATCCCTTCTTGGGACAATCTCTTGCAGATGGTCCTTGAACCACAAGTAAAACAAGCACCCTTCTTTGGGTTTGGGACGGTTTGGTGCTATGTGGCCTTCATCACAATTGTAGCACACTCTTTTTCCTTTCATACAAACTCCTAGATGGGCTTTCCATGAAGTCGGGCATGCTTGATTCTTTTCTTCCGACTACCATGCGATTCCCAGATGATGAGTATGTCGTTCCACCTTTTCTTTTGATTGAAATTTCCACCTCTGTGCCACTTCCACTTGACCTTGTTATTTCCTTCACCTTCACTCTTCTTCTTCTTTTGATCTTGATTGTACTTGGTCGCTTGATCGCTTCCTCCTTCAAATGAGGATGGCCTTTTCGATACTACTGACAAGCGCGTTTATTTGAAACATTGATACCTTGCTGTACACCCAAGGCTTTAGTCCTTACTCAAACTGTTTTGCCTTCCTCTCATCCGTGTGAACTTGATACGGGGCAAACCTTGCCAATTCGTTGAATTTAGCCGCATAGTCAGGCACGCCCATATTTCCCTGCTTCAACTCTAGAAATTGAACCTCCATCTGGTTCTGTGAACTAGTTGGGAAATACATTTCGAAGAACATCTCTTTAAATCTCTCCCACGTAATTATACCTTCACCTCCTCGCACTTTGTTTGCTTGCCACCAATAGCTAGCCTCAGACTTCAACATAAACGTTGCAAAAGCGGTCTTACGGTCTTCTACAACCCTAGCAGCGTCGAAAACCTTCTCCATTTCCATAACCCACGTTTGAGCCTCGATTGGGTTCATGGAACCTTTGAACTCTGGCGGTCCCACCGCCCTGAAGTCTTTAAGCGTTGTGTTTGGTGGAGCTTGCGGTTGATTATTCATGGCTCCGGTCGGTAAGTTCACCAAATGGCGAAGCAGGATTAGCGTTAGCATTATGGTTATTATTGGTTGACTCTTCACGAGGTAGGGTGACGTTGTTGTCTTCTCCTTGGCGGCATTTTTTGTTAAATAAGCGCTTATTAGAACTTTATTTATTTCTCTAAATAGTTAAGGCATTACTTAACAATTTAACATATTCATTTAACACATCATCTCAAACAACTTGATATATTTTCATTCAAATCAAAAGTTTTAACATTAAGCGATAGCATAAGCTGCTATTTACATCAACTATCACGGAATAAAGAATCCACGAGATTAAAACATTCAAATATTCTTTCATTCATAAACACGTCGAATTTACATCTAAAAACTAATTAAGTTCTTTACATAATTAAGAAAATCATATCACTTTCTTGGGTTAAGGTCTTTGAATAGCCTTACTACGCTCCTCTTCTAAGATGCGATACATCGTCCTGCGATCCATCATATACTGATGGTAGTCCTTGACTGGGTGGGTACCTCAAAACTTCGATCTTGGGTTTCATTCATTGCCTTGTTAAGTGTAAGTACGTTTCCCCAATCTTCGTTTTCATCGCTTACGACTATCATCCTCTGCTGACGATCATTTCAACGCGATTCTCTTACCCGACCTTCCTCTGCTATGTTCAACCTTTGGAGGTTTCCTTGATTCCTTCTTGGTTCTCTATCTCCTCGGTCTTATCTTGGTTTGACCCTTCTCATGGACCAAATCCCATTCTACATTCGCCGATCGAGAGTGAAGAGTGAAATCTCCTCTCCTTCTCCTCTAGAGTAATATGCTGAATAACCGCTCGCTCAGTCAAATCCTGGACCTCGTCTCGTAACTCCATGTTACGATCGTATAACGTGTCATACATCTCAGCATCAACGGTGTACCGTGGTAACTCCTCATCTTCCTCTTCCCTCTTCCTCAACAAATTCCTTCTCAGGATCCTCCTCAGGATCGGTCTAGCTCACTCATGCTCGACCAACAATGGTGATCAATGGAGATGACTCCTCTCTGTACTAATTGCTCCCTAACGACATAAATGTGTCTGGGGCTCCTCCTCTGTCGGTACTTATAGGTACACGGGGTTCTTCCTCCCGACTTGACTAGCTTCTCCAACATTGACATCGACACAAAATTTTAAGTTTTAGTTACTAAGTCGTATCATCTAGCATACTTTAACACATAAACACATAAGGTCTTTTATTATCTTCAATGAATTACATAAATTCATTTCTTATAACTCGATAAGAGTTTTCCATCACTATCTTCTTTCTATAAGGCTACTACCTAAGGTTGTTCCCCACCTAAGGTTCATAACCTCAACTTTGATACCAACTTGAGACACCCCCAAATCCAAGGTACTTCAATTCCACGGATTTGGTGTTCCTTTCATATAAATATCATCTATCTATCTACCCATAATAAATGCAAACCATGCAATAGATAGAAATAATAATAAATCTCCCCTTATGGGGTTACATCAACTACATAATAAATCTGATCGAGTTACTCTAACCTTAAACATCTGTACGGAATCATAAACAATTAAGTCTTAAACAACATCATTAACTTAAGTCTAACCTAAATACATCATCAAATAAAATAACAAGTCTTCAACACTTGCTAACTTTGCCCTTGCCTTTACTAGTGGAAGGTTCGTCAGTTCTTTCGTTCTTAACTGCAATGTTATTATTAAGCAAGAGTGAGCACTAATGCCCACAAGTATAATAATGAAATAACAGTATAATAACATGCGAGTAAATCAAAGACATCTGAATAAAAGCTCAACTTTTGAATCAAGAATGAATAACAAGAAACAAAAGAATTCTGAGGGTCATAAGACCTTGAACTATGTCCTAGGTTATCAAGGGTTATACTTGAAACCTTTCTTGATCGTATAAGACTATGGACCTTTCTACTCGTACTTGGGGATCGACCCTTAGTACAACATCATGCACAATATCTTAACGCTAACACATAAGTAAATCCTTTTTGAGGGTTGCTTTCATCTCAATTTGACATTCGAGTTCGCACCAAAGGAAGTTTGGTTTGGACAATTCATCGAGGTTAGGAAATTTAGAGGCGCTCATCAACTATGGACTAGTCGAATCAATAAGGGTTCACTAGATCTAATAAGGTTCAATAATAATGATATTCAAATTGAATAATAATCTCGAAGTATAAAATAGGACAATTATTGTATAAGCGAATCATGCTTTGAAAAGATAATCAATCTTTAATATAACATTTGAACATGAATAATAATAATAATAATTTACTCGAGGTAATTAATAAACTTGAACAATAATGACAAGTAGGGTTAGGAAACTTTGCCTGCGTCGTAGGCTAAGCGATTACTACTTTTCGTTACCACAAATCCTACACATACCATATGTATTCACGACATTCATTAGTTACATTTTCACTTAATTATTTAATATAAACTCCACTTTATTTAACAAGTCATTACCCTTCTAATTTAATTACTTAATTAACTTAGAATATTTTCATTCTCTTTCTTATTATTACACTCGAATAAATTATTTCATAATAATTTCCATCTAATATTTAATTTATTCCATAATATCTCAATTAAAATATTTAATTTATTTTATAAATATTTTAATAATAATTTTTATCGAATATTTATTTTATTCCATAATATCTCAATTAAAATATTTAATTTATTTTATAAATATTTTAATAATAATTTTCATCGAATATTTATTTTATTCCATAATATCTCAATTAAAATATTTAATTTATTTTATAAATATTTTAATAATAATTTTCATCGAATATTTATTTTATTTCATAAATATCTCAATTAAAATATTTAATTTATTTTATAAATATTTTAATAATAATTTTCATCAAATATTTATTTATTTATTTATTTATTTATTTATTTATTTTGATTGGCCAGGAAGTGGTAATTTAGTTTAGTAGCATGTAGGAAGCGAAGTTACCTGAACTCATTTTCTATAGTTTCTGCTCGATAGATTCATGAACATAATAAGGCCAAATTAGGTAAAATCAATCACGTAAAATTATACATGAATATGGCCATAACTTCCAATTAGTTATTTTTTACAATTTAGACTTACCCAATCATTGTAATACATATATAATCATTACTTAACCCATCTAGCATGATTTTTAACAAGTTACAACACATAATTTGCAAAATCACACATTTACTTTCACTGTTCTTGATGTTCTTGAAGGTTTTGAAAATAAAACATGAAAATTGTCACTACTGGATTAGTTATAAACAAGAATCCATTTATTTAAATTTTGGTCTCTTCGTATCAACATGCATAACAACATACAAGTGTAAAATTTAGGGATAATATACGATCAATACATAAAATACCACGTATAAGGCCATATGGCCAAAACCCAAACTCTGTAAATTTTGAAATAGCAAGTCATCGTATTATGAAACTTATGATATGGTTTAGAAAATATATATAATTAAATACGATGTGATGTGCCATAACACATACAAAACCTATAATCATTACTCCTATCTCAATTACAGAGGCTTTACAGTATGAATGAAAGCCATTTTCATAAAACTCAAATAACGTAAAAATAGAATTTGGTTTGGAGAAATTACCCAGAGTATAGATTAAGAAGAGGTGATCCAAGATGATCCTTTCACAATTACCTGATGATTACACACTCACAATATCTCTAATTCTCACAAATTTTCTCCGATAAATTCTCGATCTCTCTCCTCTACTGCTCTTCCGGACTTAGAATAATAAAGAAAAGAAAAAGAGAGCGTCAGTATTATAAGAACTCGAAATTGACGCATAATAATGTTGATTAACCCGATCATGGGTAGCTGCTAGTAACCCACTAAGGCCATGTTTGGCTATCATAATAGATTTCAAAACTCCTTTAATTTAATAAAGCTTTATCATATAGTTTAATTCACGTCACACCCACTTGATAATAATTCATATATCTTATTTAATATAAATAAAATATAATAAATTCTCATAAATTCACATAGTCATATATTTAATTTTCTCATTAATTAATTATATTAAATTATTAAATCTCTAATTAATAAATAAATTAATTAGAATACCATCATGCTTAATTAAATAATTCATTTAATTGATAAGTCGACATAATTACATACTTGATAATAAAAACTCTCTACATTAATTTAATAAATGTAACACATATAATTAAATTAATCTACCACAATTGCGTCAATTAATTATTTAATCTAATAATTAAATCATCAAAAATTTTTATTTAATTCAATAAATATTAAAATTAATTACAAAATTCTCGTTCGTCACAGGTATTGTCAGAACATGTGCTGAAATGAGTCTCCTCTTGAGTTCTTGAAAACTCTTTTCACATTCCTCGCTCCAACCAAATTTTGTATCTTTTCGAGTCAGCTGAGTTAATGGAGTAGCGATTCGAGAAAACCCTTCTACTAATCTCCGATAATAACCAGCTTGACATCCGTTTATTTAAAACCGGATTCAAGGTCGATACAAAATTCAATTTCACGCTCTGGGGGTAGCCCAGGAAGTTCTTCAGGGAATACGTCAAGAAATTTATTAACAATAGAAATATCATTCAAATCTGACGTATCTTTATTTAAATCCGTGACATGGGCTAAGAAAGCTTGACATCCGTTTTTCAATAAATGAATAGCTTTATGACTTGATATGACAGTGATTGATTTTAGTGGTTTGGTTGCTTGAATTCGCATAATAGGTTGGTTAGGAATATGTAAGCTAACAACCTTACGAAAATAATCGATTTTAGCATGATGAGTAGTTAACCAATCAACCCCTAAAATCACATCAAATGCAAGTATTTTCAAAGAAATAAGATCGACAGGTAACATGCGGTTCTGGATTTGAATCAAACAAGACTTATAAACCGTGGATGTAATGAAGGTTTCTCCCAGCGGAGTTTCAACGAGATAAGTCAAAGTCTAATTTCTCTCAGTCAAATTTAAGCGTTGAGCGTAAGTAGGAGAAATAAAGGAATGGGTAGAACCAAATTATCAAATAAAGTATAAACCTCGCTAGAGTTTATGATTAGCTTACCCGTGATCACCTCGTTCGGATTCCTCGCTTTTTGGGAGGTTACGACAAACGCTCTCCCTTGAACTATCGGTTTTGTCTTGTCTAGGACACCCTTTAATGCCTCCATCCCAGCTGGACTTGACTTTGGTGCACGACAAAATCGGGCTAGGTGACCTTCTTTTCCATAATTATAACACGTTTTGGTGTGCATCGATGCGGTTTGGACTTATATGTCCTTCCCTCCACATTTGTAACATATCGGTGGTGGTCGTTCTCCTTCCTTAACAATGGTCTTTGTTCTTGGCGTCTTTCCATCCTTGTCTCCTCTTCTTGAAATGTCCACTCTTATTGTCATGGCCATGATTACCACAAAGTGATTATCATTTACGGCATGTTGATTCCTCCACGCGTTTGTTGTCACCGCTTCGATGGCTGCTACCATCGGTATTATCGACTTGTCGGTTGCTCTCTCTTGGTTGGGTTGACTCATTATCGCTCTCCAATAAGCGAGCCCCTATACACAACATCTGAATACAAACCACGGTTTGTGAAATTAGGTATTAGCGTATCTGGGTTTCAAACCTCTTAGAAACATCCACGCCATTCTCACCTCATTATCAACCAAGTGGGAATATGGCCAAAACAACTCGGCAAACTTAGCTTTGTCTCTTGCTACGTCATATTGTTTTGCTCAAGCTTGATGAACTCTACCTCCTTCATGTGGCGAATACTTTCGGAAAGTACTTGTCATTGAGCGACTCTTGGAACTTCTCCCAAGACATTTTGAGTCTGGCGGGTTGAGTCGCTTCTGATTCCCACCAATCTGCCTCTGCTCGCAACATGAAGGTGGCAAAGGGAACCTTTTGCTCCTCGGAGCATCCCAAGACATCAAATATCTTGTTGATCTGCTTTGTCCATGTCTTCGCCTTAAGAGGTTTTGGCTCTCCAAAAAACTCCGGTGGTCCCAGCTCCTTGAACTGCTTAGCGGTGATCGTCCGAGAGTTGTCAGTGTTTCCACCTGCAATTTGGACAGGAGCCGCTTTCGCCTGATGTTGCATGAATTGCATAAAGCATCTGAACATCACATCGTTCACCATTTCATCGGTGTTATTGTTTACATTAGGATTATTGTCTTCTTGTTGCACATTATCCTGGGCATTAATCTGTGGTGACTCAACAGTCTCATGTGCTTCATTGTTTATCTCAACATTTTCGGATGCCATTTTCAAATACAGCCACAAAACAAGGGTTAATTAACATATCACATATTATCCCTATACTCTGACCGGCCAATTAAATACCAAATAAACTTAGGTAGGTCATACTAGCGAAGGAATTCCCGTCTCTCCCTCCTAGTTCTTGTCTCACATCTCGACGGGGATCATATCCTAAGCTTTGATACCAATTGTGACACCCCCAAAATAGATATACATCACCCATCTTGAGTCGCCAAATACATGGTACACAATTCAAATACAACTTAATTATACAACAGTCGTGTAAAATACGACAAAACATAATCTAAGAGTTTTAATAAGAATATTGTCATCTAGACAATATCCGGACTCAATGGAGTCCTCATTACATTTATTGTTACACTATTTAGCGAGAATAGTGAGGACTACTAATGCTATCATCATGCACTGGTCACTCTGGTTCCCCGACTAGTCCCACTACGTTCTCATTTTCTGAAGAGACGGTGAAAAAGAAAGGGTGAGCTCAACTAGCCCAAGAAGAAATATTATGACTAAGATAATGCGAGAATAAATTATCATTAGTCTTCAACAATGTTAAGCGATAAAATACAATAGACATCAAGTTTAAGCTGCAATGAATAAGCAATCCATTAAAAGAGTCGAGTAGAGCATGATATCTACTATCTTCTATGATTTAAAATATTTTCATCATTTTTATCATTTGAGACTCAAACTTAATAAATAAACCACATCATCGAGTCATCCTCGCACTACGTGGCCGAGGATATTCATTAAATCATCAATGGTCATGACTATCTAAGAATAATCCACGGTCATAATCATACCAAAAGCGTCCATCGATGCACTACTGGGTTATTGAGGACTTTTACCACATCATTTATAACATTACGGTCATGATTATACCGAATAATCCCTGGTCATAATCATACCAAGTCCATCTATGCACGTAAGCCAAAGATGACTTTCATCACAATATAAGCATGAGGATGATGACAATTACATAATATTTCAATAAAACAAGTTCAAGAATAAATTTTAAAGATTTATAAGTTAATTTATCTTGAAATTAATTACGTCCAAATTGTCAACATGGTACTGCTTTGTGGAGTAAAATTCTAGAATGCTCAGAAGAATATTTCCATGAAAAGATACCGGATGAAGCGCAAATATCCAGGATATTCTACTAATTTCATGGAGTATAGAAGCCAAAACTTTAACCAAATGAGTATCATAGAATAAATGAAACTGCAAATGGATTTTCACCCGCCATGTGGTAATCCACGTAGACAGATCATTTCCATAATTTAATAAGGAATGAATACGAAGGATCATTCACCATGCATGTGATAATCCACATAGACAGGTTATTCTAATAGAATAATAAAGAATGGAACCAGGTCATGCATAATCCGCATAGACAGGATATTCCAACAGAATAATAAAGACTGGAATAACAGAAGAATTCACCATGCATGTGATAGAAACCGCATGCAGACGAGTTATTCCAACAAAATAATAAAGAATGGAACCGAGTTCAGCGTAATCACATGCACAAGACAAGATATTCAACAGAATAATAAAGAATGGAATAATAAAGAATTCACCATGCACGCGCGATAGACCGCACAGATATGAGTTATTCAATAGAATAATAAAGAATGGAACCAGTGTCTAGCATAATTACGCTTGATGAGGATATTCCAATGAATAATAAAGAATGGAATAACAAAGAATTCACCGTGCATGCGATAGTAACGCACAGATGAGAGTTATTCCAATGAGAATAATAAAGAATGGAATAATGAAGAATTTCACCATGTATGCGGTGCTCAGCATAGATAAGTTATTCAACATAATAATAAAGAATGGAATAATAGAAGCTCTCTTCATGAATACAAAAAGAAATAATACCTCTTACCTTAGAAAAGCTGGATCTTTGGAGTAGAGGTAGCAGACTTCTCTTCTTCTTTTTCTCTATAATTTCTCTCTATAATTATCGCTCTATAGCTTTAGTGAATTGGTGAGAAATGAAGGAAGAATGAGCTTCTATTTATAGAAAAATATTGTTTCGATAATTGCACGTTTTGGGGCTCAAAATATTACAAAGATCAATACCTTGACTTTTCTTTCATTTTAATTTAGTCTTGCAAGTATTATCAAACTTGCACCACCTCCCCTAATAGTAAATAATGTGAATTAATAGTTCAATCATGTGAATCAATAGTTATAATCATGTGAAAATACGAATTATAGTATAATACCTCCATCTATACCTTCATTTTTAACTTAGTCATGCAAGTATTATCAATCTTGCACCAACTCCCCTAATAGTACAAGAATGTTAATCAATAGTATACACATGTGAACAAATAATTATAATCATGTGAATTAATAGCAATTAATTGCTCATTTATCCGGTTAATTTCCCGATTGGTCAGTATAACTTCCAGACATCAATTAATATCGAAATAAATGTCGATTACCATTAACACTAATAATTCCAACACAATGGAACTATCAATTTCATCTTTAATCAACACGAACTTATTCATCATTAATATTATAACTCACAATATTATAACTCACAATAACTGAGTGACTTTTCACGTAAGCATCAATAATCAATACCGTGTGTTACTATGCAACCACGCGTATTACTGTACTATTACTACCGGGTAGTTCAACAATTTAACGGTAAAACTTCCGCTGTTATTTTTATAAAAATATAATTATGTCATTTTCTAACTACGACAATATTTCCGTTGTGGGGTCCACCAATGATTGTGCCTTCGTACGAATATTCCCTGTTAAAACGAATATTCCCTGAGCAATCGAATATTATATAACCACTTGCTTACTTTGCAAAATTTATAAATATTACCCACAAGTATAACATTATATCAAATCCACACCATAATATTTAAAAATATATTTCGAGAAAATTATTCTTTATTCATAAAAGTTGGGGTCTTACAGGATAAGTAGGTATAAAACCTACTTATCAGCAGATTACTGCTGGGAATCAGTAAAACGTACTCAGCTTGCCGCACGCAAAATATCTTGAGAGAAGTTCCAAGAACTGTTCAACGACAAGTACTTTCCTGAAAGTATTTGTCACATGAAGGAGGTGGAGTTCATCAAGCTAGAGCAAAATAATATGACCGTGTCGCAGTACGAGGCTAATTTGCGGATTTATCCCAATTTGCATCCCATTTGGTAGATAATGAGGAGCGTATGACGTGGATGTATCTAAGAGGTTTGAAACCTGAGATACATCAATAAGTCATTTCTCACAAACTTTTCTTGTATTCAGATGTTGTGAATATGACTCGGTTATTGGAGCGTGATAATGAGTCAACCCAACCAAAAGAGAGCAGCCGGCAAAATGATAATACCAATGGTAGCAATCATCGAAGTGGTGACAACAAACATGGAGGGAATCACATGCCAAAAATGGTAACCACTTCGGTGGTAATCATGGCCAAGACAATAGAAGTGGAAATTTCAAGAAGAGGAGATTCAACAATGATGGAAAGACGTCAGCAGCAACACCCGTTGTTAAACAAGGAGAACGACCACCGGTCGTATGCTTTAAATGCGGAGGGGAGGGATACATCAGTCCAAACTGCACGATGCAGTCCAAAGCGTGTTACAATTGTGGAAGAGAAAGTCACCTAGCCCAATTTTGTCGTGCAGCAAAGTTAAGTCCAGCTGGGATGGAGGCACCAAAGGTCGTCCCAAACAATAAAAAGCCGGTAGTTCAAGTGAGCATTTGTCGTGACCTCCCAAAAAGCAACGAACCCGAACAAAGTTATCACGGGTAAGCTAATCATAAAATCTTGCGAAGTCTATACCTTATTTGATACCGGTTCTACCCATTCTTTTATTTCTCATACTTGCACTCAACGTTTAAATTTAACTCTAGAGAAATTAGACTTTAACTTATCTGTTGAAACTCTGTTGGGAGAAACCTTCATTACATCCACTGTTTATAAGTCTTGTTTGATTCAAATCGGCAACTACTCATTACCTGTCGATCTTATCTCTTTGAAAATACTTTCATTTGATGTGATTTTAGGGATTGATTGGTTAACTACTCATCATGATAAAATTGATTATTTTCGTAAGGTTGTTAGATTTCATATTCTTAACCAACCTATTATACGAATTCAAGCAACCAAACTACTAAAGTCAATCACTGTCATATCAAGCCATAAAGCTATTCGTTTATTAAAAAATGGATTTTAGGCTTTCTTAGCCTATGTCACAGATTTAAATAAAAATATGTCAGATTTGAATGATATTTCCATTGTTAATAAATTTCCTGACGTATTCCCTGAAGAACTTCCTGGCTTACCCCTAGAGCATGAAATCAAATTTTGTATCGACCTTGAACCCGGTATAAAATCCATTTCTAAAGCCCCATATCGAATGGCTCCTATTGAACTTCAGGAGTTAAAAACCCAATTACAGGAGTTGTTAGACATCGATTTCATTCGTCCTAATACGTCTCCTTGGGGTGCTCCTGTTCTATTCGTAAAGAAGAAAGATGGAAGTATGCGACTTTGTATTGATTATTGGGAGTTGAATCATGTCACCGTCAAAAATTGGTACTCGTTGCCTCGCATTGATGACCTATTTGACCAGTTGCAAAGCGCCAAATTCTTTTCAAAGATCGATCTTCATTTTAGATATCATCAGTTAAAGATTATAATTGATGACTTTCTAAAGACTGCTTCCAGAACTCGGTACGGGCATTACGAATTCCTATCTTTTGGATTGACTAATACGCATGCTGCCTTCATGGATATGATGAACCGAGTATTCAAGGAATATTTGGATCATTTTGTAGTCGTCTTTATTGATGACATCCTCATATACTCCAAAAGCCATGAAGATCATGAGAAACACTTGAGGCTGATACTCCAAAAGCTTCGTGAAAACAAGCTATATTCCAAGTTGAAAAAATGTGAGTTCTGACTTGAGGAAGTAGCATTCCTTGGGCACGTGATATCAAATCATGGAATATCTGTTGACCTAGCAAAGATTGAAGCAATTCAAAGCTGGGAGCAACCTAAGTCAGTGATCGAAGTACGTAACTTTCTTGGCTTAGCTGGTTATTATCGAAGATTCGTAGAAGGGTTTTCTCGAATCGCTACTCCATTAACTCAACTGACTCAAAAAGATATAAAATTCATTTGGAGCGAGGAATGTGAGAAGAGTTTTTAAGAACTCAAGAGGAGACTCGTTTCAGTACCTGTTCTAACAATACCATCAGGTTCGGAGGGATTTATCATATACAGCGATGCTTCAGACAAAGATTTAGGATATGTTCTCATGCAACATGGGAAAGTCATAGCCAATACCTCATGATAACTCAAAGAATATGAGAGGAATTATTCTACTCACGATCTAGAGTTGGCAGCTGTCGTTTTCGGGCTTAAAATCTGGAGGCATTACCTTTATGGGGAGAAAGTAGATATCTATACGGATCATAAAAGCCTCAAATATTTCTTCACCCAAAAGGAGCTCAACATGCGGCAACAACGTTGGCTTGAGCTATTGAAAGATTACGATCATACCATTCAATACCATCCTAGAAAAGTGAATGTAGTAGTTGACGTATTAAGTAGAAGATCATATGTGGGTACGAGTGCAGTATTGTCAACGCAAAGGCCCATTTTATATGACTTACAAAGGATGGAGATAGAGTTCAAGACTTCAGGGACCCACGTGATGATGGCAAATATATGAGTAGAACCAATTTTAATCAATAAAATTAAAGCTGCTCAATCTACAGACCTGGAGTTAATGTGTATAAGGAAGAAAATACAAGAATGTGCTATTCCGGAAGCAAGAATCGATGAAAAAGGAATACTTCGAGTCAACTCCAGACTTTGTGTTCCTAATGACTCTGACTTAAAGTATAAAATCATGATGGAGGCGCGCATAAACACACCGTCTGTAATCCATCGTGGGAGTACCAAAATGTACCATGATCTTCAACATACATTTTGGTGGAGCAATATGAAGAGAGAGATCACAGAGTTTATCTCAAGGTGTTTAACTTGTCAACGTGTCAAGGCGTTGCATCTTGTGCCACAAAGGTCCATTGCAACCACTTGAAATTTTAGAATGGAAGTGGGAGCACATTACCATGGACTTCGTTACGGGTCTTCCCAAGTTTCTCAAGGCATAGATGCGATTTGGGTCATTGTCAATAGACTAACCAAGTCTGCTCATTTCTTACCTATACGAGAAACTTATTCACTTGAATATCTTGCTCGTATGTACATAAATGAGATTGTAAGACTACATGGTATGCCAGTATCCATAGTTTCTGATCGAGACCCAAGATTCACTTCACGATTTTGGGTTAGTTTGCAAAAAGCTATGGGCACGAATTTATGATTCAGTTCGGTATATTATCCTCAAATGGATGGGCAGTCGGAGAGGACTATTTAAACTCTTAAAGATCTATTAAGACTCTGTGTCCTTGACTTCAAAGGAAGTTGGGATAAGTTCTTGCCATTAGTGGAATTCTCATACAATAATAATTATCAAGCAAGTATTTGCATGGCTCCATTCGAGGCGTTGTATGGACGCAAGTGTCGTTCTCCAGTATGCTGGGATGAGGTGGGTGAAACAATGTTGTTGAGACTGGAATTGGTACGCATGACTATAGAAAAGATTTAAATGATCCGACAACGTATAAAGACCTCACAAGATCGACAAAAGAGTTATGTTGATCTTCATCGAAAGGACGTGGAATTCAATGTTGGAGAGCATGTGTTGTTACGTGTGGCTCCATAAAAGGAGTTACGAGATTTTGAAAGAGAGGAACGCTCAATCCTCGATTCATTGGGCCATTCAAAATCTTCGATCGAGTAGGAACTGTGGCCTATAGACTCGTCTTACCGCCAAGTATGTCTCGTGTTCATAACATTTTTCACATATCTATGTTACGTAAATATGTGAAAGACCCGAACCACATTATTGATTTCGAACCGGACGAAATAACGGAAGATTTAACGTATGAAGAGGTACCTGTTAAAATCTTGGATAAGAAGGAACATATTCTACGCTCCAAGGTTATACCTCAAGTCAAAGTTTTGTGGAGAAACCACGATGTTGAGGAAATGACCTGGGAGTTAGAATCTGAAATGAAATTAAGGTATCTTCACCTCTTCGACATACCAAGTACGTACCCCAATTTCGAGGACAAAATTTCATAAGAAGGGGAGGTTGTAAGACCCCAACTTTTTATGAATAAAGATTAATTTTTCTCGAAATATATTCTTGAATATTATGGTGTGGATTTGATATAATGTTATAGTTGTGGGTAATATTTCTAAATTTTTCAAAGTAAGCAAGTTGTTATAAAATATTCGATTGGTCGGAGAATATTCGTTTTAACAGGGAATATTCGTACGAGCACAATCATTGGTGGACCCTACAACAGAAGTATTGTCGTAGTTAGAAAACGACAGAAATATCTTTTTATAAAAATAACGGCGAAAGTTTTACCGTTAAACTGTTGAAATACCCGGTGGTAAAAGTACAGTAATACGTGTGGTTGCATAGTAGCACACGATATTAATTATTGATGCTTACATGAGAAGTCACTCAGTTATACTCAATTATTGCTACAGTAATTGCTGCATAATATCTCTCATATTATTGATTCAATTATTGTCATTGTATCATATGCATAATATTTTATATTATTAAATCAATAATTGAGATGATAAATTTATTTATATTATTATTTGCATTATTGATGATGTCTAGAAAGTTCTATCGAGGAAAGAGGTTTGGTCACCTAATTGCGCACCAATAGGGAGAAATCCTTATCGGAAATCCCCCTCTTTTCTGGGAATGATCTGGTTGTTAAATATTGTGAGTTATAATATTAATGATGAATAAGTTCATGTTGATTAAATATGAAATTGTTTATAAAAAAATATTTTCATTGTATTGGGATTATTAGTGTTAGTGGAAATCGATATTTATTTCGATAATAATTAATTTCTGGATGTTAAATTGACCAAACGGAGAATTAATCGGATAAATGAGCAATTAATTGCTATTAGTTCACATGTATGGAACTATTGATTCACATACATGTACTATTAGGGGAGGTGGTGCATGATTGATAATACTTGGAGGACTAAATTAAAAATGGAGGTATAGATAAAGGTATAGTGTAATAATTCGAGCCCCTAATCGTGCAATTATCAAAACTATGTTTTCCTATAAATAGAAGCTCATTCTTCTTTCATTCTCACCAATTCACTAAGACTCACAAGATAAATTATAGAGAGAGAAGCTATAGAGAGAAAGAAGAAGAGTATTATGCTACTTCGCTATTGCAGTATCCAGCCTTCTACTAAGGTAAAGGATATTATTTTTGTTCAGTATTCGTAAGAAATAACATTATCTTCCATACTCTATATTATATGAGTAATATTATTTCGTTTCATATTCCTAATTCTACACTCATTCTGTTAAAGTATTGCTTCTATACTCTGTGAAATTAGTAGAATATCCTTGAAATTTGTGCTTCATCTAGTATCGTTCACAAGGATATTTTTTGAATATTCTTGTTAAATTTTAAGCTTTTTATGCCGGAATACTATTCATGGGATACTATTCACAAAGTACTATTCATGGGGTACTATTCATAGGGTACTATTCTCAAAGTACTATTCATAAAGTACTATTCACGGGGTACTATTCACTCGAGTACTATTCACCCGAGGTACTATTCATGACAAAAATTAATTTCTTTTCTGTCCAAATCATTTTTGATATAATATTATTCTTGAATTTTACTCCACAAAGCAGTATCATGTTGACAATTTGGACATTATTGAATTCTGGATAAATTAAATTATCAATCTTTAAAAATTTATCATTTGCTTTCTTTTAATTGAATTCTTATATCATTGTCATCATCCTCATGCTTATATTGTGATGAAAGTCATCTTTGGCCGTAGTGCATAGATGGACTATTGATTGGTATGATTATGACCAGGGATTATTCGGTATAATCATGACCCATAATGTTACAAATGATGTGGTAAAAGTCCTCATTGGCCCGTAGTGCATTGATGGACATTTGTTGGCATGATCATGACCATTGGTGATTACACGAATATCCTTGGCCCATAGTGCATGGATAATTCGTGGACGTGATACTAATGAATATCCTTGGCCCGTAGTGCATAAATAATTCAGTGATGTGGATTATTTATTGAGCTGAGTCTCAATGATAAACTTCATGATAAACTTTTTAAATCATAAAAGATAGTAGATATCATACTCTACTTGACTCTTCTAATGGATTGCTTGTTCCGCTGCAGTTAAACTTGTTATTTATTAGTTTAACACTGTTGAAGGCTAACGATAATTTATTCTGCATTATCTTAGTCATAATATTTCTTACTGGGCTAGTTGAGCTCACC
This sequence comes from Panax quinquefolius, assembly GCA_020205615.1. Lineage (NCBI taxonomy): Eukaryota > Viridiplantae > Streptophyta > Magnoliopsida > Apiales > Araliaceae > Panax > Panax quinquefolius. The sequence continues at coordinate 22,458,968 of CM035168.1, read as the reverse complement.
CTTTTACTTTTATTATTCTCTTCAGGAAATGAGAAAGTAGCCGGGACTAGTCGGGGAACGGAGTGATGGTCCGAGATGGTGGCTATAGTAGCCCTCACTATTCTATGAAATAATGTGATAATAAATGTAATGAGGACTCCATTTGAGTTTGAATTTTGTCTAGAAGACAATATTCGTGTAAAAACTCTCATCTACGCTTTTTTCGTATTGTATAAAAGAAGTTTGTATTTGATTTCTGTACCAAGTATTTGGCGACTCAGAATGGGTGATGTATACCTATTTTGGGGGCGTCACACTGCTTCTCTTGCAATATAAATTTCATAATATGATGTTGTGCTTGTAATTGATAAATTCTCCTGTTACATTATGCATTACTTACATTATTAATTTTCTTTATTCAAAGTAATACATCATATTCATATATGTGATTACATGTTGTTTAACGTGATGACACTTTTGTCCTCTAGAAACCCATTTTTTTTCCCAGGTCCTCATGATCGAATTAAATAGGCGGAGAGAAAAAATTCAGAAGGGAATTTTTTTAGAGTTCCAAAAGTCAGAGAACTTAACGGATTCAGATTTTGCATCATCCATCTTTGGCACGTCAATACGCTTCGGTACATCAACCCTTTTCAGCACATCGATCTGCTTTTGGAACATTAATCTGCTTTGATCATTGTCAACAATCTCCTGAATTAACAGATCGGGTCTTGTTTTATCCTCTCTTTGGTTTTGTCGAATAAATAAAAGAAGAAGAAAAATTTTAGGCATCAATTATATTTTTATCACCTGAGGGGGAAGATATATAAGCCAGGTATAAGCTCCAATGAACCAACGAATGAGTAACATCCTTCGGGACGGACCATCGTCCTCCTGAACGGATTACATCATCTAGGACGGACCAATCCTCCCGAACGGACAACATCCTTGGGGACGAACCATCGTCCTCTCTAACGGATCACATCCTTCGGGATGAACCGATATCCTCACAAATGGATCACTTCATTCGGGACGGACCATCGTCCTCCCGAACGGATCATTTCCTTCGGGATGGACCATCGTCCTCCCGAATGGACAACATCCTTCGGGACGAACCATCATCCTCCCGAACGGATCACTCCCTTTGGGACGGACCATCGTCCTCCTGAATGGATAACTTTCTTCGGGACGAACCATCGTCCTCCCGAATGGACAACATCCTTCGGGACGGACCGACGTCCTCCTGAACGGACAATAACCTTTGGGACGGACAACTGTCCTCCCGAATGGTCAACATAATCATTTATACAGTTCTTCAGAATAAATATATTTAGTTCCTCAGAACGAACATTATAATTGGTGTTCGGTTGGATATTCAGTTCTTTGGAACAAAATTTATTGGTGTTCGGTGTGTTATTTATCTATCTTCGGCTATTATAAGGTTAGTTCGGCTGGTATACGATTGGTTATCAACATCTTCAATTGTGATAAGGTTTGATTATCTACATCTTCGGTTGTGATAAGGTTGGTTATCTATAGCTTCAGTTGTGATAAGGTTGATTATCTATATCTTCGGTTGTGTCCATCTTCGGTTGTGATAAGGTCAGTTATTTATCTATCTTCAGTAGAGATAAAGGCGATTATTTATCTATCTTCGGTAGTGTTAAGGTTCGATTATCTTCGAAGTATGGTGTTTGGGTGAGACAGTTCGTCTTCGACAGATACGAATCTTTGGTTGGGATAAATTTGCATACTCTCTTATTTTAAGTTCCTTATAAATAAGAGACCGGGGGGGCAATGTTGGGATGTAATTATTTGGGTCTAGCCAAGGTGTAGCCCAACTTATTTAATAGACCGGATTTGGTGTTGGCCCATATACGTTTATTATATATTTTCTCAAATAGTGGGAAAGTTCTTATTAAAGTAAGATTGTGTTTCCTTATTTGGTGGGATAAGGAGATCTAACTTGGGAAGGAAGCAATCAGTCATTAATTATAGTTATAAGGTGATTCTAAAAAGGACTCCTACTCCTAGTTGGATTCGGGTGGACATGACTTCTATAAATACAGCAACAAGCAAGGGTTACACCACAAAAGCATATGACACAAATAAACACTTTGCACTCTCCATATTATTATAGTGGATTTCTCTCTCTCCGTGGTTTGTCCCAATTGGGTTTCCTCATAAATTCTTGTGTTCATATTTTATATCTCTTTGTTTATGTTTATGTGAGTGTATTTCGTGAGTTTGATTTGACAACAATACAATCAACTACACAACCAACTGTTATCGTGATTTTGGCCTGTTGCTTTGGTGATTTTGTTAGGCGTACAAAATTGGGCGTTAACAAGCCTCTTAAAGAAATATTTTTAATTTAACAACCTATCATTTTTCAAATTTTTATTTAATTATGAACTTATGAGAAATTGGTTTGTTCACCCAAAGTTTTGTAAACCGTTTAAGTTCCTTTTTCAGGAATGACTTATTTTAAATAACTTATATGTTAAAATATAAGTTGACTTATAATTTGATTAAGTTGTGATTTATAAGTAAAATAGTTAAAATCAATTTGACTTATAAGTCAAAAAATAAGTTAAAACAAGTTATGAAGGTGTTAGCCTCATAATAACTTATAAGTTAAAATAAATTTAAATATTACTAAAACAGACATTAATAAAAAGATGTGCAAAATAAAAGAGGGGTAAAATAGATATTACATTTGGTCAAACGTCATTTTAAAATAAGTTATAAATACTTATTTTTTTTTACTTAAAACTCAACTTATAAGTAGAAAAATAAGTCATTCCCTAACATATTAATATTAACAAATAACTTATTAGTCATTCCTGAACAGGCTCGTAGTGGTGCCAGACACATAAATTATAGGGGTAAAATGCATATGTTGCCCCATAACTTTAAGTGTTTTGGTGTATTGAGACCCTTTCTTTTGGTCAACGTAAATCGAGCCCCTTTCTATTCAAAAATTTAGATATTTAACCCCCAGGTGCCATATGATCGTTAACCTGCTGACGTGTCACATGTGGCACCTATGTGACACACGTGGCATCTCTGACGTGGACATTTTGTAATTAATTTTCCACGTGTTCCAGCTGACGTGGACATTTGAGACGGATGTGCCACCTGACACCACTGACATGGACCTGCTACAATTAATTGCCAAAAATCTTGTCCAGCCCAAGATTCGAACTCAAAACCCCCAATTTGAAATCTTAGTCATAAGACCACCCAAACACCACGGGCCTAGCTGTTAGTTTTACTCAAGGATTAACCTTTATAAGAAAATAATTCCTTTCTCCCAAATTATTAAAAGACAAATATACCCAATTTAAGATGGGGTAAAATGCTTAGGATACACCATCATCTCATCTACATTGTTGTCTCTCTCTTTCTCTCTCATCTAAAGCTCAACAATTTCAGATATCCAAAAGTTAGGGTTCGATAAATTAAGACCAAAAGTTAGGGTTCCATTAATTGTCATCTCTCTTCTCTCTCATCTTTCGCGTTTAGTGGCCATCATTTTATAAATTCGCGAGGAATGAAAAGGGGAAAGCAACCTAAAGAAAATAACAACCAAAAGGTTGGGGACGGTTCAATATCTACTGGAGTCAGTGGGATTTCATCACCAAGGTATTGTGGGTGTGAGATACGAGTAAGAATTTGTACCTATTCTAAGGAAAAAAGTGTTGAGAGGAAGTTTTATGGTTGTTTAAATTATGGTGTAAGTTATTTTATTTACCATGATATAAAATTTTAATTATTTACAAATAATCGTTATAACTGTTAGTTTAATTTTGTACAGACACAATCTTTTTGTGGGGTTTTTCAGTGGATTGACTCTATCAACATGTTAGAAGATGCTGAGAATTCTTCGGGCCTGTTAAATTTAAAGGGCATTAAAATTGAACTACAGATGATGAAGGACAAAGCTCATGCCTTGGAAGTGAAAGTATCAAAAATGAAAAAAAAATTCAAAGTGAAGAATGATTTGAAGTGTTTAAAAGAAGAAAAAGAATTTACAAACTAGGGAGAAATGGTTGATACTTGTAATTGGGGTGTTTTTTGTTTGAGCATGTTAAAAACCATGTTATAGTTTTAGTTGTATTGATGTTTGGAAAAAATATTTCTTTTTAACTCGTGATGTTTTGGATGATTGTGTTAATGTAAACTCATGATGTTTGGATAATTGTGTTTGTTTGAATTGTTATTAAGAAAAATAGAGTATTGAATGGTTTGGGGCATCCTAATTTATTTAAATTGTTAATAAGCAAAACAGAGCATTTCTCCCCTGGTTTGGGACATTCAATGCTTTGTTTTAAAATTGATGACACAGTCTAGTTATGCATGATCATAGAGACCAGATTCACAAGATTATGCAATTTAACTGATATATTAAAAGTTCCAAGTGTCATTTCCAAGTAAATCAGTGAAAGCTTCAAATTGTATATACACATACATGAGCACCAGCCATGTAACTCTTAAATTAACCAGCCATGTGTACAAACAAATTCTTAAATTAGCCAACCATGTGTACAAAAAACTGAACAAGAACTCAAAAGGTACTTTTCAGATTAAATTACTAATATGATTGTACAAGATTGCATGCATGAAGTACTAACACCATTTTTCAGGATTACAAACACACAAAAATCCTATATGTATCAGTTTTGTTTTGAGATAAATACAAACAGCAAAATATAATAAATATAAGTCAAATATAGATAGATAATATATAGATTACTAGATTGGTATCTTCTACTCCTTTTTCACACTTTCTTGAGTTCCACTAGTGTTGAGAAAGTTGATTGACACTCCACTTGATTGTTCCTCACCATCTGGTCTTCCTCCCCCTCTAGTCTCCTTGAAGCTGTTATACAAGGCTTGAGCCATCAACTGATCCTTTGTTTCAGTTAAGCCATTATGTGTAGCTGCCACTCTCATAGCACAAAACATCAATTTTATGGCCTTGTCCTTAGTATTTTCCCTTTTTTGGGCTTCAGTTGTAGTTATCTTTGCCCTTTCTTTTACTTTCCATTTCTAGTTTGTACAACATTCTTCTTTCTTTTACCCTACTCATTCCCATTTGGTGCAACACTTTGTGGTGGTCGAAAAGGTGCTCGAACTGGTGCAATCTTTGGGCCAGATCCAACTAAGTAACTGAAAGTAATATGCACACAAGCCAATCATATTTGATATGATGAAGCATATACTTTGTAACAATCTTATTCGTTTATTAATAAAAGAATTAATTTCTCTAAAGGCTTTTACTTTATCTACATGGTGCTGTTATATAATATGTAATAAACCTATAGTTTTAAGCAATGCTTTTAGAATCATGATGATGATCATGCTAATGAGATCTAAATTCTTAGATAGCTTAAAACTAAAATAGTTCCCAACCGTTAGATTACTAAAAAGGGGATTAGTGAATCTGGATAAATTGGTACATACGTTGCTTGCTCTTTTTTTTCGCTAAGTTTGTTTGTATATTAAAAAAGAAAGAGATAAAACAATCGATAAGGGCATACCCCAGAAGCTTTTGATAGAACCACATGGGACAACCCCCAAATGGACAACAAAAGACTAACAACCAAGCCAAATGAAAGAACAAAGCGTTACTAAGCAGGACAATAGTAAATACAAGCATGGAACCTTAAACAACTTAGACAACCAATCAGTTGAAACCAAACATCCAAATGAATGGGGGTGAAGACTGAACCGAACTGCATTGCAGTAGCCGAAGAGGATGCTGAAGCATAGGAAGAACTACGAGAGCCGAAGGAGAGAGGTAGAACCATATATACGAACCCGAAGGCCAAAACCGAAGCGAAACCCGGCATCCCCAGCGTCCCGAAGACAAGAGGTAGAACCCCAAAGCCGAGCCGAGATGCCAAGCCAGATGCCCAACCCGGTCCTTTCTATCGGCACAAAGCCGAACTCATTCTGGATGAAGATGCTATCTTGAACCCATAAGCGATGAAGCAATATTTGAACCAAACCAATGAAGAATTTGAATCGCCATGGAAGCAGGCTCACGAAGCGCCATGGAAGCTAAGTTTTTTCGAATTTTGCGATGAATCAACGACTTCTGAAGAGACCAAACAGAACCATGAAAATGGACCATAGCAGCCTCACATCCAAATCGAGGTCGGGGCCTAGTCTCTGTGACCTTGAGAAATTTGGGGAAGAAGAAAGCCTCGACTTAGTGATATTTATAATCTCCTAGCCAAAACACTCATAGGCGATTTGGCATTTTTATGAACAATTGAGTTCTAAGCGCCCAAAGTTTGTAAATTGTGGTGGAAAAGACCGACTTTAAGATATTAGGACCGAATTTTATTTCCTTTAAAATGAATGATATAATCCACGAGACTATCGAGCTCCTTGGAGCATTGGCCCCGAACTCGAAGAAGGCAAAACGAGAGGAAGGCTGAAGTAGAATAAGGACAATCAAAGAACAAATGAGAGAAGGTCTCGGCATGATTTTTCTGAGAAGAAGGCAATTCATAGTAGGAAGCTATGGTAGCAGAGAGAACCTATCATTTTGTGGGTAATCTATCTTAGAAGAGCAAGCCACGGGGTAAAGGAGAATCGGGGGATATGGAGGGGGAACCATAGCAAATTAGCCCATGGGACTTTGAACCTGTGGCGAATAGATTCCCGGATAGTGGAAGCTTTGATATGTTTCACCGCCGGTTGTCCCAAAGAATCAAGTCCTCGACATCGGAAGGATTAGGAAGAGATGAAAACAAGGTGCAAAATTGTTGCACATCATGATGATTCTTTGGAAGGCAAAGCCCATGCACCCATGTAAATGATGTCGAAATTCAGCGCGTGACAATGAGGATTACGGGTTGGAGAGCGAGAGATGGAGAGGGTTTAAGGGTTGCCCATTCAACCACGGGTCAAACCAGAGATGAAGAAATTTCCATTCCCAACACTATAGGTAAGGAAAGGAGAGCTATGGGCGAAGCTTAAGGATCTTACGCGAGATCCATGAACGATCAAGGGTTCGAGATATACCGAAATTAGTCTTTGATATAGACTTTGTAGATTTGACCCAATTAGCCCCAAGGAGGGGGAAGATGGGGAAATGACCTTTAGAAGTTGGAGAATAATGAGAGTGAGTTCAATCAAGAAGGTTCTTAATCATGAGACCACCTTCACAAAGGGAAGGGACGAGATCCCTCAAGAGACTTTTGTACCATGCCAAGAAGAGAAGGCCCCTTCCAAAGAAATCTACACATGATAGATTGAATGGCTCTTAGAACTGATTTAGGAAGAATAAAATGGGAGGCCCGGAAAAGGCTGAATTGCAAAAAGCACCGATTTAATCAATTTGAACTCTACCGAATAAGAGAGGAAGCGGGATGTCAAGAGGAAACTCTGGCGGTAATTCTTTGAATCAAAATTTGGCGATCGGAATGGGAGAGTTTAGAGGAGATAAGAGGACCCCGAGAAATCTAATTGGTAATACTCCAAAAGGAATACCCAATGAACAAGTTAATACTTACCTTAACATCATTTGGGACATTGGCAAGGAAACACGGACTTTTACGAGCATTAGGGATTAGGCGGAAAACATAGAGAAGGATTGAATGCACGAGTGAATAATGGAAGCAGAGGCCATATCTCCATGGCAAAATATGAGAATATCATCGGTAAAAGCATACGTGTGATATGTTTGCGATTACATTTTCAATGAAACTTGAAATTAGGCAACAAAGTTTCCTTGTGTAGAATCATGGAGAAGGCTTCCATAGCTAGAGCGAATAAGTAAAGAGACAGGGGATCCCCGCCTAAGACCCTCGCTCCTTTAAAGTAGCTAAGCAGAGGACCTCCATTGACTTTGATAGAAAACATAGTCGAAATGATGCACTCTTTAATCCAAATTTAATGAAAATAGGGGGAATTTAAGGAGGCCCAACAAATCCAAGAGAAACCTCCAATCAACTGTATGTGAAGGCTTTAGAATATCAATTTTAAGAAACACCAGGCGGGACCGAGAAAGTCGTGGTAATTCCTGAAAAGCTCTTGAGCAAGGAGGATATTGTCACTAATGCTTCTCCCCGAGATGAAGGCAGCCTGAGCATGGTCAATAAGGGAAGGGAGGACAGATTTGAGCCTATTAGCAAGAATCTTCGCTATGCATTTTTAGATTGTGTTGCAGCAAGAAATAGGTCTAAAATCTGACATATTGGATGGATTATCCGTCTTCGGAATCAAGGCAATAGCTGTAGCATTTACTCCACACGGAAGGTGCCCAGAGATGAAGAAAGAGTGGATAGCTGCAGTGAAATCATGGCCTATAATGTCCCAGCAATGGAGAAAGAAATTAACATTAAAACCGTCAGGACCAGGACCTTTGTTCTTTTTCATGGACTGAAGGACTGCAAGAATTTCGGAATCAAGAATTGGAGTGGTTAAGGCAGCAGCCTGAGCAGGAGTTATCCGCTTTGTAATGAAGTTTTCCAGATCATCACGGCCAGGATAAATAGGAGGAGAGGACCCCAGGAGATCCTGAAAGTAGTCCACCGCCACTTGCTGAATACCCAGCTGATCCTCAATAAGAACACCAGAGCTATTAAAGATAGAGAGAATTTTGTTGTGGTTCTAATTACTCTTGATAACATTGGCAAAAAATTTAGAATTTTTATCGCCCTGGGCAAGCCAAGTGGTTCGGGATTTACGGAGCAAGAGAGATTCTTCAAGAGCCGATGCTTTCCATGGGATCGAGAGCATTTGTCTTCTAGGGCTAGCAGACAAGAGTTTAAGGGATCTGCATGAAGAGATTCTTTGAATGGTGGCGGTGAGCACTGTAGGGTGCTAACATTCCTCGATAAATTACTGATTAGAAGAGTTCGAGGTTTTAAGGGCACACTTGAATCTTGAAGTTTCTCATTAAAGATGAAAAAGGATTTCCACGAATTCTGATATTCCAACAATCCGAGACAGCAGCATCAAACCCTTCCAACTCCAGCATGAAGTTAAAGAATTAGAATGGCTTCTTGGCTTTCCGAAGAAGCAGACTAGTATTAAGTAACACTGGACAATGATCGGAAAGACCACGAGGTCCATAAGTGACTAGGGAATCAGACATTACGTTGAACCAAGAACTGTTACCCATTGCTCTATCCGACTTCCTATGAATAGGATTAGCAACTGGCAGTTCCACCGTGTGTGTGTGCAGAGGCCCAATAGCACGAATATCATCAACACCAATAGTCTAAGCGATTCGTTAAAGTCGGTCATACCGCGTCCCAAGAAGAATCACCACCTTAGATTCGGAGAGACACTCTTGATAGTGTTGAAGTCCCCAAGAATACACCAAGTGTCCGAGGAGGACAAGGAATTTAGGTCAGTCCACAACTGTCGACGTTCCACTATAGAGTTCTGGCCATAGACTATAGAAGCCAAGATTGAGTAATTGCCATAAAGAGGAAAGAGCTTGAAGTGGGATACTTGGGCAGATTGAAACAGGATATCCGCTCTCCAAATAGAAGGATCCCAGCCCACCCAAATCCGGCCATTTGAGTGGTAGTCATAGTTAAAGACCCAAACCCAGTTACGGCAGATAGCCCGCGATATTCTGGAAGCATTTGGAGCTTTTATTCTGGTCTCGATGAGACCCACAAAAGAGATATGGTTGTCTAACAGAAAGTTGCGAACAAAAGCCTGCTTTGGTTTTTTATTTAAACCCCTGACATTATATGAGCAAAAGAATGTCATAAAAAGGGGAATAGGATTAGTCTAGAAGGGAAGACCCTTGGACCTTTGTTCCTCTTCTTAGAATTGCGAAGAGGCTTCTTTTCGAGCCTAGTCTTATGCTTGGTCCTGCATTCCTTCTCATCAACTTGCTTAAGCTTATCAAGTAAAGGGTTAGGGGATAGGAGATTGGACTCATTACCGAGGAATAAGGGGGGAGCAATAGGGAGAAAGGCGTTGGTGAAAGAGAATGGATGGAGAGGTGGAAGGGGGAAGAAGAGCTTTTAAGTCCTTTGGAAATGGCAGTCCATGAACCTTCAGGGTCAAGAGGAGAAGAGGCCTTGGTTGTGCTAGGAATAGAGGAACAAGGGGCCTCACAAAGGGTCGGGGAGTGTTTGGGAACCCACTGAAAATTAGTTTTCGGGCATTTGAGAAGGGAATGTCCGAAACAATTACATTTAGAACAGGAGGGGGGGGGGGCCTGCTCCAATACTCCACTTTCACGGCTACGGTTTCTTCAACCCGAGCATTTCCGTCAAACACAACAGCATTGATAGAAGAAGAAAATGTAGACAAAGCGTCAATCTTAATACATATTCGAGCAAAGCTCATAGGTTCCAACTTTGAAGTCATGTTGTCGGCAAATAACGGTTGACCAACTGCACTTGCCAGGTAACTTAGACCTTCCTTTGTCCGATGAGAGGGGATATTCTTGAACTCTACCCATATCGGAACTTTGCTACTATCGGTTATACTGAAATTAACCCCTTCCTGCCACGGCTGTAAGCAAAGAATCTTAGACGCTATGTACCATGGACCCGAGGCTAAGACATTGTCTCTTTCTATCACCGAATCAAATTTGAATAAGAAGTACCCCTTATCATGAAGATAGACTTTTTGTCAAACCAAGGTGTCCCCATAATTTTTTTCGGAAGATTCAACCACTTGAGCGGGAGCTTGAGTGGATAAAATGACCAACAAGGCTAGAAGACCATTTATTAAGGCCAAGTGAAGGATTTCCACGGGGGGTTAACAGTAACACTCCCTTGATCGGCAAGGGGGAAAGAAGCTCAACCCCAAGTTCTTCTCATTAAGCTCGAATTAGCGACTCTAGAACTCCGGGACTTAGGGGATGGGCAAGCCAAACAACATTAGCTGGCATATCTGGGGGGGAGAATCGAAGCCAAAGGACTCCTAAAAAGCGAAGCAGGGGGAACCGGAGGGGGAGGCAACACGAGGGAGAACACCGGCCAAAAGCAGGACAAGAATCGAACACCTTGCGAGCATTAGCTACTTGAGAGATATCCCAATAGAAGAGAGGTTGTTAACATCTTGAGAGGAAGGCCTGGAGCAGAGATATAGTCCATCGACTTTGCATTCTTCCTTCTTTCAAAGAAGGGCTTCTTCACGGTCATTCTTAGTGAAGTAATGAAGCGCTTTAAAGATATCTTGAAATTTTAGAGGTAGTGGCGGGACCAAGGACTCCTCAATGAGCAAAGAAAGGCGGTAGATTCATCGTAGGCTGCTAAACATTCGAGGAATAGGCTCAGATTCCTCCAAAGCGACAGAGGCTAAAGGAGAGTTTGGAATGGAAACACCAAACTCGCTTGACAAATCCAAGAAGGACTACTCTCCAGAGTTCCCAGTGACGGAGAGATATGGATGATCGACCATGACACCAAAGCACGTAAACGCGAGGAAATGCAAGAGATTAAAATTTGGGGTGAGGGGGAGATAAGGTTAAGGCTGGACGTTAGAGAAGAGGAGGCCGGAAGGGAGGGAAAGGGAAGTTGAGAAAGGAGAAGAAAGAACCCAGAAGCCAGAATGGGTAAACTGAAAAGTTTGGTAAGGATGGAGAAGGTAGGTGAGGATGGGCGGGAGACTAAAAAGGAAAGAAAGAAAACAGAAAGGGACGTGGGGAACAAAGCCGGACTAAAAACCTAGAGAGAAGGGAGAGCAAACTCTAGAGAGAGAAACTACCCCATGATGGATTTGATTCTCTTCATAAAATTTGGGGTCTCACTCCTAATTTGCTTTTAGGAGGAAGATAACTGATCTTATAATCATTTGTGTGGAGACATTAAAGAAAATGTGTAGGCGCTTATTAGATAATAAGTTCACTGAATTTGGCTAGCTAAGGAATACCTAATGGAGTTTTACTTGCCTATCAATAGAAATTCCTGTAGTGATAGTAGTATAAGTGATTCTTAAAATTAAGATCATCATAGTATCTTGTATATGATGAGTTATACTTTGACATGTCCCTTAAGACCTTTAGTGTATATCAGAGGGTATGCTTGGGTGTAATAAGTTGTACATAGAGATAATGAATGATAAACAAAGAATCTACCGCTTCTAGTAAAAGAAGGGAATGTCCTATATGATTTGATAAGTGATGACAACCCAGTAGTTCTTGGCCAATATAGAATGAAATTAGAAAGGATTTTCTAATTTACATTATTTGGAGTTGTGCGTTTGAGAATTGAAATACCTATAATTAAATAAAATAAGAATTGGCAGTAATTTCATGTCTTATATTTAATTGGGATATTGTATGAGAGAAGGATTGAATTGTTCAATAACAATTAGGACAACAGATTTTTGTCATGGATGGAGTGTTTAGCCAAGATTTGATCTTGTAGTCACTCCCAGACTCCTTCTCATAATTATTGTGAATTATCACATGAACAAGCTAGATGTCAGCCTCGCTGATTTGCATAACATGCTGAAAACGGTTGATAGTCACTTTCGAACCAAGAAAGACCAAGTCTTACTAGTAGATGATTCTTCCAGAAAGTGAAAGAGGGCTAAAGGATCTTCTGAAAAGAAGAAAGATTCAAAAAAGGTAAATAGAAGGCAAAAACAAAGGATAACAAGAACAAAACTGATACGGATAGCAAAGGAGTTTGCTTTAACTGCAATAAGCCTGAACACTGGAAAAGAAACTGCAAGAAACATCTAACAGAGACTAACCAGAAGGAGCTTAGTGATGCTTCAGTTACAAATACAGGTTTGTTCATGATTAAATAAATCTTCTTGTAAGTCAAGTTTTTACTTGGGTATTGGATATCGAATGCAGTTCTCATAAATACAGATTTATGAAGGCACCAACCAAAAGTAAAAAGTTAAACAAAGGAGAAGTAATCTTACGTGTGGGAAATGGAGCAAAGGTTGGTCCATTAACTATAGGAACTTATTGTTTAGCACGAAAGTCCATTAGTTTAAATAATTGATATTATGTTCCAACACTTATAAGAAACATTATTTCAATTTTTGTTTTGGATATGGATGGTTTTGATATTACAATAAAGAACAATAGTTTTTCTGTTTATAATAAAATGTTTTATATGGTGTTGACAATTTACTTAATGGAATTTACATACTTGATTTAGATAAAAAATAATTTTGCAAATTGAACAAACTATTATAAGAAAAAATAGATGATTATTCAAAGAGTTGGATGTAAGTATTTTCTGAATATAAGTCTGAATCATTTGAAAGGTTCAAAGAATTTAGAAGTGAAACAAATTGGCAAAGTATTAAGATTCTTTGATCAGATCGAGGAAGGAATACTTGTGTAATGAGTTTCTAGATCATTTCAAAATGGCATTTTCTCACAATGGACGCTTCCTGATACATAATAATTTATTAGTGTATCTAAGAGGAATAATTGTACCTTGTTGGTCATGGCGCGGTCCATAATAATTTTTACCAACATTACAGTATTCTTCTGTGGTAATGCCCTAGAAACAAGCTGCATATCTACAAAATAAGGTAACCTCAAAATTCGGCCCCAAGACTCTATAAGAGTTATGGATAGGGAGGATTCCAAATCTTAAATATGTTAAAATAAGGGGTTGTCTAGCTTATGTGAAAAGGTTTCAAAAGGATATGTTTGGGACAAGATTAGACAAGTGCATATTTGTGGGACATCCTAAAGTAAGTTTAAGGTATATAATCCTACTTAGCAAAAGTTGTTTGTTGCAAAATACACTGCCTTTTAAGATAAATGTGTTTATCATTGAAAGGGCTAGTGAGAGGATAATAGATCCTGAAGATTTCAAGAATCACAAAGAACTATAAGTCAAAATGAAGTACTTGTAGATAAACCTATTATACCACAACCGAATCATAAATCTGGAATAGTACCGAAGATACCGAGGAGGTATGGATTCATCATAGATGATGATGATGAGGTAGACATCATAAAGATGATGATCCAATTACATACGATGAGGCTAAGAGTTGTAAGATACTCAGAGAAATGGCAGATGTCCATAAAATTTAAAATGGATCTTTAGAGCAAATGGCAATGTGGAGACCTATAAGGCCATACTGGTTTTCAAATAAAGTCAAGGAGTTGACTGTGATAAAACCTTATTATTGATAGTAATGCTCAAGTCCATTTGGAGTTTACTTATGATTACAACTTATTATTACTAAATTTGGCAAATGAACGTGGAGACGCGCTTCCTCAATAAATATATTAGAGGAGAATGTATGTATGATACGACCAGATGGATTTGTTTCAATGGTTGAATCAAATCATGTATATAAGCTACAAAAATCCATTTATGGATTGAAGTAAGCTTCTCAAAGATGGAACATTCGCTTTTATATGACAATCAAAAGAGTTTGATTTTATCAAAAACTAGAATGAACCTAATATGTACAAAAGGGTCAGTGGGAGCGCCGTGACATTCCTAGTATTATATGTTATATGCTACAGATAAGGAATGACATACCAGTACTATAATCAGTAAAGATAAATGTTGTCTACACATTCCTCCATGAATGATTTGGAAGGAGAATTCTCTAAATTGAGGACATAAATCTATACAGATAGATTTAAAAGGATGCTCGGCTTAACCCAAGGAACATATATTCATTCGATGCTAAAGGTACTTAGCATGACAAACTCCAAGAGAGGTATCATGATGATGAGCCATGAAGTGTATATCTCTAAATTGTTCCCAATAAAAGAGAGATCGCACGAGTTATTATCATGTGTGCAATGAAATGTATGAGACCTGATGTTGATCGGTCATATTCTAGAGAAGATCACTCTGTAAGATAATGAAAAACATCTCTAAGTACTTAACCGACACTAAAGATGTGAGCATAATTCATGGTTGGTTTGAATTAAAATTAGAGAGCTAAACAGACTTAAGTATTTCAAACTGGCCAAGACGAAAACAAATCCACTTTAGGGTAAATCGTTACCTTGAACGGTGGTGCAGTGAATAGGAAAAGTTCCAAAAAGTAAAGACTTGTTGGTTTAGTGACAAAGACAAAGTATATAGCTATAAATGAAGTTGTAAGTTGATTGTTTGGATGAAAAGTTCATTACAGAACTCGGAATAGTTCCTAAGTCCAATCTTGGATCTAAACATGTGTTGCGACTCTTTTATTTGATTAGAGAATCATTAAAAGAGGAGAAGTCACTATAGAGATAGTGAACTCAAGAACTGTAAGGACCGAGAACTTTATATGATTATATATTTAAATGTTTACGAATAATTTTTTTTTAGTTTATAAGTGAATATGTGTTCTAAGATATAAATTAAACAAGATAGTTAATTTAGTTATTTCAAATTAACTAAGATCAATACTTAATCAAGTTGATTAAGGAAGAGTAAGATAAGTTATGTTGAAACATTAACATAGCTTGAGTGTTAGCCTTGAATGTTAAATAGAAATATTTATAATCTTTAAATGATTAATTAGTATGACTATTATATAGTTAATAAATATGTGAGGATTGTGTGAAAATGGGTATGGCTAAATAAATATATATATACTATAGTTATGGATATGTATATTTATAGATTTTATTAAAAAATAAAGCCACATAACTTAATTATATATTAGGTAAGGTAATTAAATAGCCTAAGGGTTATGGTATTGATGAAATGTTAGTATTTAAAAGTTATACTAACCTGATAGATTAATTTTATCTATTTGAAGTGATTAATAATTTTAAACCTAATTAGGTTATTGATTAAAGAAACATATATAAGTAGTTAAATTCCATAAGATTGGGAATAGAAACCCTAAATAAAAAATTAGGGTAATATAAATATAAATTGTTAAACTATGTTACTTACATAGCCCAAATAATTAAATTAGAAGCCCAAGAGAAATAAAATGCAAGACCAAACCCTAGCCCACTTGATTAAGGGTATTTTAGACTTTTGATTAATCAAATTTGTGCATTAAAATAAAAGCAAAATGGACTGGATAATGGGCATCGGGGACCGCCCCTTTTAGGCCTTTTAAGACAATAAGTTTAAGCTAATCAAGTTCCATAAGTAGAAAGTCTTACAACAAGTACAATGTTGTCACCTTCCCATTGGTAGAAAATCTACTTAGCACCTTTAATGGCATGATTAGGATTAATTAGAAGAGATAAGGTTAAGCCTTTTATCCGAGGGACAGAAAAGATATGGGGGATATTAGTTTACATCACCACATTTCATTTCTCTTCATTTCATTTCATTTCATTTCTCCTACTATTCTTCTTCTTCTATTTTCTCCCAAGCTAGCAAAATACTAAGAGAGAAAAGAGAGAGGGGGGGTTCGGATCTTGGGGAGGAAGAGAAGGAAGATTGTTCATGCATCCCAAGTTCATAAGTTATTTTGGAAAGAAAAGGAGGACATCCCACAAGACTAGGTAAAAATCAAACTCTAGTTTTATGTTTTTTATGTTTAATGTAATTTTGTGTACGTAACTCAAGTTTTATAGCTTGGATTTGTGATCCGTCAAATGGGGGTGCTAGATATATGAGTTATCTAGTAAACCCAAGTGGTAGAACATAAACCTAGCAAGTATTGAAGCCTTGGAAGCTTTTTTCCCCAAAATAGTCCATTTATAGAAATTAAGACTACAAAACCCTAAAAAGCTATTGTACCATTTTTCGCAAGACTATTTCGGCTAGTTATGAACCGTTTAAAAATCTGGGAAAAATCACAGTGTTACCTTGAGAAGTTATCTACATGTAGGATAAAGAACGAACGCGTTTCGATGTGTAGTTTGTGTGTAATGGCTTTTACCGTGAAAGACTCCTAAAATAATAACACCTGAATTCCTTACTGTGTATACCTCGGAAAAATCTGAACTTTGTATAGTGTGTGTATATAAGTTATGAGAGTGTACCTTGAACGTTTCAGAATTTTCTGAGCAAAACTCGATTTATGAAAAATGTAGCAAGATCTAAGTATTTTAGGCACTTTAAAAATAGTAAATCATTTTCTAAAATTTCAGAAACATTTGGGGATCATTGTTGGGTCATATACTGTCCAAATATAGAAGATAAAGATTTTCGGAAATGGTTTGCTATTTTTCATAAAAATGTTATAGTTATGACTAATAGAGAATAAATAGTTAAATGATGTCATAAATAAAAAAAATGAGATTTTAATGCTTGAATACACCTAATATAGTATATTCTGACTATGGAGAGGTATTTTGGTAATTATTGATGAGAAGTACTATTTATGACCTTTTATGAGTATTAAATAAGTGGTTTAATAAAGGGTAAACAATTAAATTAAATTGTTTATTGGCATAATAAATTATTAAAATGTTATGATGATATTAATAATGTTAGAATCGATATTTTTAAATAAATAAAAATATTGAGATTAAAATTTAATTTAAGATATTATTAGAAGACTAATAATATTAGATTATAATATTAATAAATATTATTAATGACTAATAATATTAGATTAAAATATTATTAATATAATTAATAATATTAGATTAAAATATTATTAAAAGATTAATATTATTAGATTAAAGTATTATTAGATGATTAAAATATTATTAAATAATTAAATAAATAAAATTTTATTAAAATATAATAACATTAGTAAAGGAATAAAATAATAATACATGAATAAAATCAAAAGGTTAATAATATTAGTAAATGAATAAAAGATTATTAAGAGGGTAATAATATAAGTAAGTGAATAAAGTATTATTAGTTGATTAATAATACTAAGTAAAGTATTATTAAAGGATGAGTGAGGATAATGTTTACGTAATAGTAATATTATCAAGAGATAATAATGTTACTAAGGAATTAATGTAATAACTAATATTTAACCGTGTGACTAAATATTTGGCAATTTAATATAGAATAATACAGACAAGACAAGTTCTTTAACTCAAACTCGAGTTATTATTTTTCAAGCATGTTAGTGGATAATTATTGTTGATTATTTCACATCTAATATTATTATTGAATATTCGCATTATGAAAAGTTCTCTAACTCAAACTCGAGTTATTATTTTTTTAAAACATGAATTATTGTTGATTATTCACATCCATAATGATTATTGTTATTCGCACCTAGTGCATCTGATTTCCTGATATATTACTGGAACTGTGAAATAATTTAAAGTTATGCATGAACTGTTTATGAGTTGTGTCTCGGCTATTTATTTTGGCGAGACTAATATTTGTTAAAGCATGAAACGTTCTATTTATTATGAGTTGATTTATTATTGGAAGATTTATGCCATTTACTTCGGCTAGATCAACATTGATATTATATGATAAATTCATAGCACTTCTTGGAATTCAATCCAAACCATATTGTCATGGTACGGACTCATGATGTAAGACTGAGAAGAACAACCCTTAAAAAATGGGGAACTTTATTGTCGTAAAACGACTCATGCGCGATTTTTGAGTATTATGGATAGTATGGGTACAATGGAGCTGATCACTTTATGTACTTGCAGAAGAGTATACTTAGTTTTTTATAACTAACTTATATTCTTGAGGTAATTCAGCTTTCATAACTGATGATTCCTCGAGTAATTCTTGATCCATTTGTGATCACTCAGAATGAAAGATGGGAATATCCCACTTTGTTGAATATTGTTGTAGTATTGATAATTCTTCTTAATTAATTGAATATTATTGAACCTTCGATAGAATTTTACTCTTTTCATCATTGGAATGACATTTAGTATGAAACTTATGAAAATCCTTGTTATTGAAAATGATTTATCATTCAGCTATTTCGAAATCGTTCAAATATTGTTGAAATTATATAAAGTTAAATTCTTCTATATCTTTTATTGTACACTTTAACTTGCAGAGCAAACTCGTTACTCACTCTTGCTTAAATAAAATATTTCAGCTAAAGTCAAGGTAGCAGAAGGTTCTAATAAGGACAAAGACAAAGCGAAGGCGACCGAGTAGTATCAAGTTGTTCAATGATTATTATATTATAATTTTGTTTAAGTCTTTTGTATTAATAGACATGAAAGGTTAAGGTTAGTTAACCTGGGATAACGATGTTATAATTATGTTTTAATGTATGTTTTTTTTATTTAAGGTAACATAATGAATGATGAAATTCATAATTGAATGGGTAGTTAGATGTGATACGAATGATGGATCGTGAACACCAAACCCGAGATTAGGAAACCCGGATTTGGGAGCGTCACAGATTGGTATCAAAGTTGTAGGTTATAAACCTTAGGTGGGGGAAAAAGCCTTAGAAATATAACCATAAGAATGCTAGAGAAAACTCATTTAGTGTTCTAAGTGATGGATTGAGAAAATTCATCAATAGTAAGATGTGCGGACACTTAGTGTATATGGTTTGTGTTTACTGGTAAGGTATTAATCAAGTTGTTTAAAACTAATTGAAGAAATGCCAATAAATTATGAGATTAAGGAATAAAAGGAGATAAAACTCATGTAGAGTTTTCTTGGAGAATTAGTATTGTTATGAATATATTTTCATTCCATATAATGAATGTATGTTTTATTGAGAGATATTAATGAAATTTGTTGGTTGTAGGATGTCAGGAGATGATGAGATTAGAGAAACTCAAGTGCTTATTGAGATGTTAGCAGCTGCACTAGTGCCAATAGCCGAGGTGGTAGCTTAAGGTGAAATGGTAGGTGAATCAGAGAAGAATTTTAAAGAAGAAGGGATAATTGAGAAAGTTCTAAAGGAAGAACCTGTGGTAAATCTAGGAAGCTATCATGACGAGTACCTCGAGATGGACCTGAATGAAGAGGAAGAAGTAGATTCCAATGAAGCTAAAGTAGGACCAGAAATAGAGACAGAAGATGGAGAAGAAGGCAGTGTAGTGGCCGTAGATGGTCAAGCATCAGGGGAAGTTCAAGATTTGAGGAATGTGTTTCTCCTGGAAGAAATGTGAAATGAGGAAAGATTACTAAATGGCCAGTTGGTAAGGGCACTAAGAGAGATAACTGAAGAACAAAATGAGCTGAAGGCACAAGTCGATGGTAGGGGAGCCGAGTGCAATGTACCATTTGAAACTTTAAGAAAGAAGAACGAGGGGAAGAATGCTAAAAGGAAACGAAACAATGACTATGACGACAACTCAGGGGATTCACAGCCGAAGAGGAAGGCATGTATTGATTGCGGAAAGAAGCATTTTGGGGAATGTATGAAGGGTAATAATGTGTGTTATAATTGTGGACAAGGAGGACCCATATCTCCCAATTGTCCTAAACTTAAGAAAGGAGGATGTTTTTCGTGCGGAGAAAAAGGTCATCAGGCTAAGAATTGTCTTAAGAAGAAGACATGTGATGGAAGTGGAAGAAAGAAAAATTAACTATGAGGAGTAGAACCTTTGGAGAAAGATAGTATGTTAGTAATGTAGTATTGTAGACGATGAGTAGGTATATATAATTATATATCTATATGAATGTAATCATCTCTTATGTATGAATATTGAGATAACCTCTGTAAATCTCAACTTTTGTATAAGTTGTCGCAATAATTCCTGACTTTTGTTGTCAAAAAGGGATAGTAAATGATTATCACAGTATGTGCTATACGATGTAAAGTACTATGAACTAGTTGAATAAATATGAATATATGTTTAATTAAGTAAATATGTTTTGAGAATAAAGATAGTAGGCTGTTTAACTGATAATTGGTTAATTCAGCAATTCGAATTGGTTAATCCAGCAAGCCGAATTGGGCTGAGTTTAAAATTTTGTGTTAAATTTTTATGATACAACTACTAATCAAATGTGGCATAGAGGTGTAAAAGATGAAGTAATAAATTAAAGTTTTGTTTAATCAAGACAATGCCGCCAAGAAGAGTACTAAGAAACCAAGAGGACGAAGAGTCAATTAACAATGCAGGAGGAGGTCAACCAAACTAAATGCAAGACTTTGTAAACATGATGACAGAAGTTATATAGAATAAGGCACCAGCCGTAGAAAATCCGCCAAAAAATCAATTAGCGAATTTTAAAGACTTCAAGGCAGTAGGACCTTTAAGGGAATATTAGATCCAATAGAAGCTCAGACATGGATAAAAGAGATAGAGATGTTACAGTTTATGCCCTAGAGGCCAATTATTTGATATAATTGCTTAACATTTTGATATTATATTTGATTGAATAAATGAATGATTTTATTATAGTTTTATTAACTGAGTTATATAAATTTTAACATAATAAAATTCCTTAGAATAGTGATACAAATTATATAGTTTCAAGTATGTGACTTGAACATAAGATTATATAATTACAATTAGTATCATTGTTCTTAAATGTCCCTAGTCGAGTATTATTGTTGATGGGACAACAATGATGCATTGAAACTAGTATGTGGATTGACTGATGACAAAATCTCATCGGTCATAAATTTATGAGATATTAAGTCAATGCATAGGTACATAGTAGAGAACGATGTACTGGACAGACCCACCATGAGAATTCTATGTGGAGCATTATGCGAAGTGTCATTAGCAATTCTCATAGTGACAATGATGTAATGATCCTCTGACCTGAAATCACTATATTACTACGCGAGAATTTATGTACTTTGATATCATCAAAGGCCACCTTTAATAGGGTGGACTATAAAGGTGATTATTGGGTACATCATGAATCGTGTGAGGAATATGAGTGATCTAGATGGAATTTAACCCTCCTATATATTAGGGGTGAAATCCATAGGCCTCTTGATTGAGTATGACTATGAAATGCATGGTCATGCTAAAATAGTGATTTGTTTCATATAGTCTACTCATTGATAAAAAAAAACTCAGATTAAATTATGAAGAGTATGACACATTCCATGAATCGAGTTTAATCTAGGATATTAAGGTTAAAAGGATTAAATTACATTGAAACATTGGTCACGAAAAGGTTACATCGAATCATCGATCTTATTATTATTTGGGTAGCAGTGATGCATTACTAGATGTCGCTCACTGTTTATAATTTTATAATATGATTTTAAAATTATTGCCAATGTAATAATAACCTATAGGGTCACACATATAGAACGTAATTTAAAAGGGAATTAATTTAAATTGTAAAGATTTAAATATATCAATATGATTGATAGTATTTTAAATCACAAATTTAAATTAAAAGGAATAATTTGTATATATGTATATTAATTAAGTAAGACTTAATTAAGATATATATATATATATATATATATATATATATATATATATATATATATATATATATTAATTTTAATTATATTAGGTTTTGATTAATTTCTCTAAATGCTATATATATGATATATATCAGTCAATTTAGGTATTACATCAAAGACAAAAACCCTAGCCGCTCTTAAAGAGAGACTACAGAAAACAGTTTCAAAAAAATCCTCATCCTTGGTGGCTAGTACCGCGGTTCCTTTTTCTGCAGATCGTATGACGATTCGCGGAGCATTCGTGTGGATACCGTAGAGACGAAGTTCGTTTGAATTGCGTTGGAGATTCGACCGCATCAATTCTAGCTTTAATGATTGGTATAATTTCTAACCTCTGAATTAATTGAATTTTTCGCATGGATCCTGTTTAGGGTTTTGAAATTTCTTTAAATTGTTCTATTTCCGCTGCGTTTTATGTGTCGAAACCCTTCAAGAGAAAACATTCGTTATCGTTAGAGTAGTAGAGGAGCAAAAGACCATTTTTAATACCTATTTGATGAATGGGGAGGCGAACTACTGGTGGGAAACAAACCAAAATAGAGCAGGAACAACGGTGGTGACATGGACAAGGTTCAAAGAATTGTTTAACGAGAATTACTTTTCGCCAAGTATGCAAGCAAGGATGGAGGTTCAATTCCTAGAGCTGAAACAGGAAAAACATGACATCTTCAGAATACGCCGCCAGATTCAACAAATTAGCTAGATTCATTCCGCATCAGGTGGACACGGAGGCACGAAAGGCGCGAAGGTTTGAAAACGGACTGAATCCATCGATATTTAGCAAGGTAGCAGTGCTGCAGATTAATACATTTTCATCTCTGTTAGAAAAAGCAATCATCGCTGAGGGAGGCAGTGAAGACGTATCGAGGTATCACCAGGAAAATAAAAAAAGGACGAATGAAGGAGGAAGTAGTGGAGGGAGTAACTCCAACAAGTGTAAATGGAGCGATAACACCCAATCGGGAAACAAATCAGGAGAGGGTAGGAAGAAAGGTGAGCTGTGTGCAGTTTGTGGGAAGAATCATCCGGGAGTCTGCCTGAAGGGCAAATAAGTGTGCTTTAACTGTGGCCAAGAGGGACATATCTCTCCCAATTGTCCCAGTCCAAAGAAGATACAAGGTTGTTATTTATGTGGATCGTCAAAACATCAAATCCATAACTGTCTAAAGAAGAATGTAGAGAAAGGAAGCAACAACAAAGGAAACAGTAGTGGGACTCTAACGACCAATGGACCAGCTCAACCAGCAAGACCAATAGCATGCACGTTTAACATGACGGTCCAGGATGCAGTCGCTTCGAATGGAGTAGGTCTAGGTAAAATTTCAATTAGTAATATATTTATGCTCGTCTTATTTGATAGATATCACTAGGAGGTGTTGTTCCTATGCGGATTCGAGTCATAGGTTAGTATCACGTGATGATATCACAGGTTAGTATCGTGTAAATAAAACTGAAGGAATTGATGATACAACTTTATAAATTATTAAAAGAAAACACGTATATTGAGTGGTCTATGGTAACCCTTTGAGGTTCCAAAGTGGAATAAGAGAAAGCACGTGTTGCTTAATAAATTAAAGGAATATTATTGTGAGTAAGATGTTGTTACCTAAATATAGCAGGTAATTATGAGCTATGACAAGTCAAATGAGACTTGAGTTTAGTAGAGAATTTTCTTCCCTAAATAAGATGGGAATTAGTAAATGTAAGAAGAAACAAAGTAATACCTATATTAGGGTAATAAATTTGGATTTATAAATAAAGGTTTAATGATAGACATAATTTGAAGGTAAGGTAATGGTGATTCCGGGGACGGAATCCTTATAAGGAGGGGAGAATATAAGGACCGAGAACTTTATATGATTATATATTTAAATTTTTATGAATATTTTTTTTAGTTTATAAGTGAATATGTGTTAAGAGATATAAATTAAACAAGATAGTTAATTTAGTTATTTCAAATTAACAAAGATCAATACTTAATCAAGTTGATTAAGGAATAGTAAGATAAGTTATGTTGAGTGTTAGCCTTGAATATTAAATAGAAATATTTATAATCTTTAAATGATTAATTAGTATGACTATTATATAGTGAATAAATATGTAAGGAATGTGTGGAAATGGGTATGGCTAAATAAATATATATACTATAGTTATGGATATGTATATTTATAGATTTCATTAAAAAGGAAAGCCACATAACCTAATTATATATTAGGTAAGGTAATTAAATAGCCTAAGGGTTATGGTATTGATGAAATGTTAGTATTTAAAAGTTATACTAACCTAATAGATTAATTTTGTCTATTTCAAGTGATTAATAATTTTAAACCTAATTAAAGCAAACCTAATTAGGTTATTGATTAAAGAGACATGTTTAAGTAATTAAATTTCATAAGATTGAGAATAGAAACCCTAAATAAACAATTAGGGTAATATAAATAAAAATTGTTAAACTATGTTACTTACAAAGCCCAACTAATTAAATTAGAAGCCCAAGAGAAATAAAATACAAGACCAAACCCTAGCCCACTTGATTAAGGGTATTTTATACTTTTGATTAATCAAATTTATTCATTAAAATAAAAGCAAAATGGAGTGGATAATGTGTAACATCCCCTTTCCGAAATACAAAGAGAGGTTACTTAAAACACAATAAAACTGAAGAATTTAATAGCAAGGCTATAAAAGCCAAAAAAATAGTCTTAATATTTGATAAATAGCACAAGTCAACCATAATAAATACCGAACTGGCTCAAACCACAATCTAAAATAATTATTACAATTTTGAACAAACTAATGTATCACAACCTAAACATAATATATCTGTAAGACCCCAATTTTTATGAATAACGAAGAATTTTCTATAAATATCATTTTTGAATATTATGGAGTGAATTTGATATAATATTATAGTTGTGGGATATATATAAAATTTTCAAAATACGCAAGTGGTTATAAAATACTCATTTCTATTAGGGATATTCATTTTGTCGTGGAATATTCTTGTTGTCAGGGAATATTCGTACGACGGCGCAGCCATTTGTGGGCCCCTAACAGAATAACTGTCGGATGAAGAAAACGATAATTTTAAGTTTTATAAATAACGGCGTAGTGGTTACCGTTAACACTGTTGGAATACCTGGTAGTTAAAATACAGTAATACGCGTTATTGCACAGTATTTTTGAATTATTGATTCTTACGTAAGAAGGCACTACTCAATAATTGTTACAATAATTATTGTTCAATATTTTATAATTGTTGCGTTGATATTTTATATTATTGTTGTTTCAATAATTATCACTGCATAGTATTTCCCATTATCAAATCAATAATTCATATTATTTGAATAATATTATTAGATAGCATTATTGGCAATGTCTAGAAAGTTCTGTCAAGAAAAGGTTTGGTCACCTAATTGCGCGCCAGTAAGGAGAAATCCTTATCGGAAAGCCCCCTCTTTCCTGGGAACGACCTGGTTGTCATTATTGTGATTCTGTAATATTATTTGTGAATAATTAATTACTAATTTATATGATAAGGAAATATTTATTTTATGTGGACATAAATAATGGATAGAAAAATATTTATTTTATGTGGTTATAAATGGAGGGATTAATGTTGAGGTTTTTTATCAGTATTTTGTCGGATTGGAGGTATTAAAAAATCAAATCGGTGTTCTTAAAGCTCTATTGTGTGAGTGATAATTTTGATCCGACCGTTGGATCGTTATGATTTTTGGATATGTCATACATATATAAGTTGAGTATATGTCCACAAATTTTGAACCGTTAAAAATTAGCATATGATTTGTTATGAATTTTAAGAGGTGTTGAAAATCATCCGTTTGTGGATTTCGGATATTTTTTGTTTGGAATTTGGAAAAACTTAAAGCTACAAAGTTGTAGAGAATTCAATTTCGTGTGGAATGGACATAAAATTCGTATTTTTCTAATAAAAGGGCTATTTATTATGAATTACTGAAGTTTTAGAAAATAAAATGATTTTTATTAAAATTGGGTGGGACCCACTTTGATTGGTGTAGAAAACATGTGCTGATTTTGGGTGGGCCCCACTGTGGTGGTTGAGTTTTGTTCAAAGCATGCATGCATAGAAAAATTATAATATTATTTTATTATTATTGTCTCCTATGGCGTTCTAGCATTTTTCTATAAATAGGCGCTTAAGTTAGAATTGAAAATCACACCAGAATCAGAGAATTCTTCTTCTATAATATTGAGCAAATTTCTTTAGAGTTGTAGAAAGCTTTGAGCGTAGAAAACAGTGAAATTTTTCTTCAAGAATATCCCCACTACACCAGTTGAAATACTCTTCTTTTTCAAGGTAAGGGATGTTATTTTTGTTCAATATTCGCTTAAAATAATATTTCTTACATACTCTGTAGTATGTAAGTAATATTATTTCGTTTCAGATTTCAAATTCTATACTTGTTTTGTTAAAGTTTTGGCTTCTAAACTCCATAAAATTAGTAGAATATCCTTTATATTTGCGCTTCATCCAGTATCTTTTCGTGGAAATATTATTCTGAGCATTCTTGATAAGTTTTAACTTTTTCATGCCAGAGTACTATTCACGGGGTACTATTCACTCGAGTACTATTCAACGAGGGTACTATCCATGATAAAAATTTATTCGTTTTCAGTCCAAATTATTTTTGGTACAATATTATTCTTGAATTTTACTCCACAAAGCAGTATCATGTTGACAATTTGAACGTTATTGATTTCTGGATAAATTAAATTATAAATCTTTAAAAATTTATCCTTGAACTTGTTTTATTGAATTTTTATATCATTGTCATAATCCTCATGTTTATATTATGTTGAAAGTCATCTGTGGCCTATAGTGAATAGATGGACTTGGTATGATTATAACCAAGGATTATTCGGTATAATCATGACCGTAATATTACAAATGATATGATAAAAGTCCTCATTGGCCCGTAGTGCATTAATGGACAGTTGTTGGCATGATCATGACCATTGATGAAATAATACGAATATCCTTGGTCCAGTAGTGCATGGATAATTTGTGGTCGTGATACTTAAAGAATATCCTTGGTCAGTAGTGCGGGGGGTGATTCAATGATGTGGATTATTTATTGTTTGAGTCTCGGCCGATAAAAGTGATGAAAAACCTTTTAAATCATAGAAGATAGTAGATTTTATTCTCTACTTGACTCTTCTAATGGATTGCTTGTTCCGCAGCAGTTAAACTTGATGTTTGTTATATTTTATCGTTTAACACCTTTGTTGAAGGCTAACGATAAATTATTCGCATTATCTTAGTCATAATATTTCTTCTTTGGGCTAGTTGAGCTCACCCTTTGCTTTCATTGTTCTCTTCAAGAAATGAGAACGTGAGTCGGGACTAGTCGGGGGAGCGGGTGGCCTGCAGATGATAGCATTAGTAGTCCTCACTATTCTATAAAATAGTGTGATAATAAATGTATTGAGGACTCCATTTGTGTTGAATACTGTCTAGAAGACAATATTCGTATTAAAACTCTCAGTTTATATTTTGTCGTATTTTACAAGACAATTGTATTATTAAGTTGTATTTGAATTTTGTACCATGTATTTGACGACTCAAGATGGGTGGTGTATACCTGTTTTGGGGGCGTCACAAATATCTAAATCATTTGGATATATAAAAAGGAGCTCTCATCACACTTGCCCTTGATTCCCCTTATTACTTGCAGGAAAAAAAACACAACATGAGCCAAATGCCCAATATGAATATAGAATAAAAAAATAATGAAACAAAATAATTAATTCAATTAAATGAGCTGAACTGAATTGAAACGAAATGAACTGAAACGAAACGAACAAAACTAACACAATGAAATAATATGCTGAATCAAATAGTTGGGTGTTATTTCATACCGAGCTCAGAACAAAATAGAAATATACCTTGCCACATAGGTTGTGACACCCCCAAATCTAGGTACTTCATTACCACAAGACTTGGTGTTTACTTTCCATTCATTCATATCGATCTACCCAAATATAATAAAATTAAATCAGAAATACTCCCTTTAAAGGGTTACATCATTAATCAAAAGTCTTCCCAGGTTGTCTAACCTTAACATCTATCAAGTGCAGAAATAAAATAATTACATCACATCATTATATAAGAAGTCTATCATTCATGACAATAAATAAAATTACAAGTATTCATCACTTGCACATTTTTCCCTTTCCTTTGCTAGTTGTAGGTTCGTCGACTTTCTCAACTTTAACTTTAGCTGCAATAATTATATTTATGCAAGAGTGAGCAAAACAAATGCTCAGTAGATATAGCAATGAATCAACAAGAGAATAATAACTGCCAATGAATAGGCTCATCAAAACTGAATAGTACTCTATCAATGATAACCAACAACTGGAATCAAAATTTGAAATATCTATTTGAGGGTCATAAGACCACAAACTATATCCACGGTTACAAGTAATCTTTCAACTTTAACCTTAACAGTTATACTGTAGGGACTTCACGTACTTAGGAGGATCAGCCCTTCGTACCATGTATTGTGCACAAACATCTAAACGCAATGCGTATCCCCTATTAACACGGTTGTTCTTCTCAGTTTTAGAGTATAAGTCCGCACCAAAGAAAGTTTGGTTTGGATAAGCTTCAAGGGTAATTTAGAGTTTAACTCATCAACTAAAGGATTAGTTGAATCAACAAAGTTTGATAACACTACAGTTGTTCACTAACAACATAATATGGAACAATGAATAATCGTAAGCGAACTAACTATATATTGAACTCATGCTTAAAAACAACTACAAAGCATAAGTATTGAATAAAAATAAACATTGCTTGAATAATATTAAGCTAAGGCTATGAATTATTGAATATATATTAAGTAATAGCAAGCTGAAAGCATAACTTGCTCATTATGAGAATAACTTGTGTCAAGTAATTGAAATAAGATAATTCGACATTAGGAATTGGAATTCAAGAAGTTGCATTCACAATATAAGACTGACATTAAAGAAACTTGTCTAACAATAAACAAGTTAGAATACATCAATAACTATTGGAATTCAAAACTTGTTCGAATAAAGTTAAAGTTGTATCTTGCTCAAATAATGATTAGGAATACAAGAATTTGCTTAATTAAAGTTTAGAGTAAGAAGCTTGCTCAATGTAAAAAGATAAGGTTTAGAAACTTGTCTGCGCGTAAGCTATAAATTACAACTCACGTTCACCTACACATTTTAGTGGAATCACAATATCTATTAGATATGTTAACATCCACTTCCAAAATAACACCCATTTCTAGCTAAACTTGTTAATTTAGTATAAGTCTTATGCTACTATATAAATATCAGAAATTCCAAGTGTTAACCTAATAACACTTATTTACTAATCCTCGTGTTCAATAAATCACAACATGTCATTTTCATAGTTTACTAACTTCTTATAACTTTAGAATTACAAACCACATGACACTATGTTGTTTAAACCTCCACATTACATGTTTGACACATTAACACATCATTGAACTAAATTACAATGATATTCAAGATCTGCAGCAGCAGCAGAAACCATTGTCTCAGATTGACGGATGGGTATAAATTGCGCCATACCATAGTTAAGCCTAGGACCAGGTAACAATTGCTTGCGTTTTTAGCCTCGGGCACAGCCAAGTAGCATTGACCGGTGCATGCACAAAAATAGAAACGCAGTGTAACAATAGCCGTTTTTAGGCCAACTAACACGAATTTCACCCACAAAACATTGAAATTAACAAATACAATTGGTATAGAACTATCACAAACATGATTGCTAACATATTCAACCACTTGGAACAATTTAACAACCATTTTAACTAATTTAATTCCTTAAATTTCATGTTTTTACACAAAACTCCATTTTTTTGACATTCTTCAAAGAAATCATCAATGTGATCACAATTCTTATTCAAATTACTTCGTTCAAACTACATTCTCTTCGTTTCTTAATGTACTAGCATAATCAAGACTCAATTTATAGATTAACATACAAATTGACCACCATATTTGGTAATTTTACAAGCCATATGCAAAATATATATACTGTAATTACTTTTCCTACTTCTAAACGAAATTAGCATACAATTCCTTGTTTACATACAAACTCAAACATAACCAACATGTATAATCACCACAATTCAGTTGTATAGCAACAATTCAACAAATTGAATTCACTGAACATATAAATTATGTTGTAAAACTCATATATATATATATATATATATATATATATACACACACACAATATTAAGGCTAAAGAAAATACCTTCAATTAGCTTGGTAACCACTAAAATTGCTTTGGAATTCTTAGGTTTTCTCTCAATCTCTCTCTCTCTCTCTATCCTCTCTCAAGTTCTCTGTAGCTTTTCTTCTTAGGCCAAATGACAATTCACGTAAAACTTATACACACTTAAGCGTAAAGATAAAACTTATAAACCATAATACGTCTAGTTATTAGAATATCAGTTACAAATATAACGCTTAGGTTATAAATATATTTTATTTATTATTTAATTTAATTTATTCACTTTATTTATATTATCTAAAAAATCAAAAAAATTAAAATCCAAAAGCCATAAGGCTTTGTTTGGCAAAAACTCTTTAAAAATTAAAGACTTAATATTTTAAGCCTTGTTTGGTTAAATCAATTTAAAACTACTTTAGTTTTATTTTAATAAACAATTTTGTTTATAATTTATAATCACATATTATTTATTTGGATTTCCATATCCAACATTAAACAAATAAATTAATTACACATACCATATTTTAAATAAATTTTCCACTTAAACAAATTATAATTTTATTTAATAATTAACATACCATTTTAAATTATTAAAACAACAATATAACATCTCATGTTATATTACAACTCTCTAAATTATAAATTCCATTAATTTAGAATATTATCTAATAAATTAAAGTCATAAATATTTACTAATAATAACCCCATCAATAAAATATTTATTTCATTTAATAAATATTTTAAATTACAATTAATAAAATCTTGGATTGTTACACAGGCAAGTCAAATAATGTCAAATGTCACACATGCAAATCAAATAATGCCACATAGGAAAATCACATACATTGGACTGCGAATCCAAATGTATGTAAAATTGGAAGGCATATTTGGCACAAACATCACCAATCCACAGAACAGAACATAAAACTAGGGTCAACCCATACGCCTCCCAGAACAAAACACTAAATGACCAACTCCCATCGGAGCACAAAACGGAGACGTCGTGGACTGATTACACCGCCACGGAAGGTGTCATGCCTCGATGCCAAGAGGACATGCCTGTGATACCCCCAAAGGTGGTTATAGCTCAGGTATACCCTACGATATTCTAACAAAAATATAATGTCACAACACATGGGACATAATATCAACACAAAGGGGTTCTAAAATGTACATGTTAAACTAAAACAAATCATCAACACAAGTCTCCAAAAATATACTAACATGTACATTACTACAATATCAAAATAAATTTATAGACATGATACACTAGTCTAAAGAGTACAAATAGGAGTTCTAATATAAACGCCAAAACAAACTATCACAATAAATTGACAAGAAATAATTATGATAGGCAATACTAAATTTTGAAACGAATAACGAAACAAAAAAATTAAAAACAAAAGAGTCTTGTACGAAATTCGTACCTGGAGTAAACAATGCAATACCCAAAATTTATATTCCAAATAGGACTTGTTTAGAATCCCTCCGTTCGAGCTAATTAAAAGAATAAATTAATTAATTATAAGTGTAATAAAGTTATAACCTTACATTTAATAGTCATTAACTTATATAATAATGTTAATCAAGCTTTTTTATATATATATATATATATATATATATATATATATATATATATATATTATGGTTACTCTTGTTATGCTTTAATTTACTAATTATGTTGCCTTATTATTATATTTTTAAATGTTCATGAAGTTAAATTCATCTACCCATCCAAGTCTAATCATTAATTAAATTGTATGGCCAACATGTTAGTACACGACCTATTATTATTATTATTATTATTATTATTATTATTATTATTATTATTATTATTATTATTATTATTATTATATATCTAATCTATTAACTTTCAATTCTCGCACCCTCCAATTCCATACACCTTATCAATCACATAAAACATATATATATATATATATATATATATATATATATATATATATATATGACCAATCATTACCTAACATTCATATATAACTTAACAAGTAAAATTGGCCTACTTAAACAAATTTGTTGACTTTTTAGGATACCCACATAGTAATAATTAGATTAAGAAAGAGAAACAACACACACACACACACACACACACACACACACACACACATATATATATATATATATATATATATATATATATATATATATATATATATATATATAACTTACAATAAACAAAGAGACCGCTTCTATGCTTTTATATGCCCACGGTATAACCTCCTATATGTTGTTTAGCCGTGGCTACGTTTCTTTTCTTTTATCAGACGAATGAGGGTAGTATATATTATGTAGGGTTCCTGTTTTAGTTATCTATTTATTTATTACTCATCTTATTTGTCAGACACCAGATTTTATGAATAAAGATTTAAATTTCTCGAAATATATTTTTTTTGAATATTATGGTGTGGATTTGATATAATGTTATAGTTGTGGGTAATATTTACAAATTTTGCAAAGTAAGCAAGTGGTTATTCGATTGGTCGGGGAATATTCATTTTAACAGGGAATATTCGTACGATGGCACAATCATTGGTGGACCCCACAACAGAAGTATTGTCGTAGTAAAAAAATGACAGAATTATCTTTTATTAAAAATAACGGTGAAAGTGTTACTGTTAAAACTGTTGAACTACCCGGTAGTAAAAGTACAGTAATACGTCTGGAAGTTATACTGACCAGTCGGGTAATTAATCGGATAAATGAGCAATTAATTGCTATTTATTCACATGATTATAACTATTTATTCACATGTGTGTACTATTGATTCACATTCATTTACTATTAGGGGAGTTGGTGCAAGATTGATAATACTTGCATGACTAAATTAAAAATGGAGGTATAGATGGAGGTACTATACTGTAATTCGTATTTTCAGATGTCTAGAACTATTGATTCACATGATTTACTATTAGGGGAGGTGGTGCAAGATTGATAATACTTGCAGGACTAAATTAAAAATAAAGGAAAAGAGGAAGGTATTATACTGTAATATTTCGAGCCCCAAAATGTGCAATTATCGAAACTATATTTTCCTATAAATAGAAGCTCATTCTTCCTTCATTTCTCACCAATTCACAAAAGCTATAGAGCAATTATTATAGAGAGAAATTATAGAGAGAAAGAAGAAGAGAAGTCTGCTACATCACTATTCTAGTTTCCAGTCTCCTTTTAAGGTAAGGGGTATTATTCTTTCGTATTCATGAAGAGGGTTATTTTCTTTCAATACTCGTAAAGGTTGTTATTCCATTCTTTATTATTATATTGGAATAACTTTGCCTACATCGCCAATCCGCATACGTGGTGAAATTCTTCTATTATTCCATTCTTTATTATTCTATTGGAATAACTCATGCATCTGGCGGTCTATCGCATTACGGTGAATTCTGTTGTTATTCCATTCTTTATTATTACGTTGGAATATCACATGCATGCAAGTGATTACGCATGACCTAGTTCCATTCTTTATTATTTTGTTGGAATATCCTGTCTGTGCGGGTTACGCATGACCTACTTCCATTCTTTATTATTCTGTTGGAATAACACCGCCGGTCTGCAATTACGTACACTTTGGTGAATTCTTCTATTATTCCATTCTTTATTATTACATTGGAATAACACTCATCTATGTGGATTACCGCATGTATGGTGAATGATCCTTCGTATTCATTCCTTATTAAATTGTGGAAATGATCTGTCTACGTGGATTACCGCATGGCGGGCAAAAATCTATTTGCGGTTTCATATATTTTATTATACTCAGTTGGATAAAGTTTTGGCTTCTATACTCCATAAAATTAGTGGAATATCCTTGATATTTGCGCTTCATCCAATATCTTTTCATGAAAATATTCTTCTGAGCATTCTTAAATTTTACTCCACAAAGAAGTATCATGTTGATAATTTGGACTTTATTGATTTCTGGATAAATTAAAATTATAAATCTTTAAAATTTATCCTTGAACTTGTTTTATTGAATTATTATGTCATTGTCATCATCCTCATGCTTATATTGTGATGAAAGTCATCTTTGGCTTACGTGCATAGATGGACTTGGTATGATTATGACCATGGATCATTCAGTATAATCATGACCTATAATGTGACGAATGATGTGGTAAAAGTCCTCATTGGCCTGTAGTTCATTGATGGACTGTTGTTGGTTCGATTATGACCAGGGATTTTTTGATATAGTCATGACCATTGATGATTACATGAATATCCTTGGCCGTGATGCAGGGATGATTCGATTTTATTTATTAAGCTGAGTCTCAGCGATAAAGTTGATGAAAAACTTCTTAAATCTTAGAAAATAGTAGATTTTATGCTCTACTTAACTCTTCTAATGGATTGTTTGTTCCGCTGCAGTTAAACTTGTTGTCTATTATATTATATCAGTTTAACATTATTGAAGGCTAATGATAATTTATTCTGCATTATCTTAGTTATAATATTTCTTCTTTGGGCTAGTTGAGCTCTCCTTTCTTTCAATGTTCTCTTCAGGGAAATGAGAGCGTGGCAAGGGACTAGTCGGGGAACAGTGATTCGGTCAGATGATAACATTAGTAGTCCTCACTATTACGTTAAATAGTGTGACAATAAATGTAATGAGGACTCCATGGAGTTTGGATATTGTCTAGATGACAATATTCTTATTAAAACTCTTAGATTATGTTTTGTCGTATTTTACACGACTGTTGTATAATTAAGTTTGTATTTAATTTATGTACCATGTATTTGGCGACTCAAGATGGGTAATGTATACCTGTTTTAGGGGCGTCACAGTTGGTATCAAAGCTTAGGGATATGATCCCTGGCTGAGATGTGAGACAAGAACTAGGAGGGGAGAGACGGGAAATTCCTTCACTAGTAATACACACCTAAGTTTATTTGGTATTTAATTGGTCGGTCAGAGTATAGGGATAATATGTGATATGTCAATTAACCCTTGTTTTGTGACAGTGTTTGAAAATGACATCTCAAAATGTTGAGATCAACAATGAAGCACATGAGACCGTTGAGTCACCAACGATCAATACCCAAGATAATGTGCAACAGGAAGACAATAATCCTCGGGTAAATAATAACACCGATGAAATGATGAACGATGGGATGTTCAGAGGCTTTATGCAATTCATGCAACATCAGGCGAGAGAGACTCCTGTTCAAAATGCAGGTGGAAATAATGGCAACCCACGACTGGTTACCGCTAAGAAGTTCAAAGAGCTGGGACCACCGGAGTTTTTGGGAAAGCCAGAACCACTTAAGGCGGAGACGTGGTTAAAGCAGATCACCAAGATATTTGATGTCTTGGGATGCTTCGAGGAGCAAAAGGTTCCCTTTGCGACCTTTATGTTGCGTGAAAAGGCAGATTATTAGTGGGAATCTGTAAAGCGTACCCAGCCTGAAGCACTCTGATGAGTGCATATTATTCATTTATTTTGATTCCTTTATATTTAGTTTTATTACATGTTTCATGTGTATATGAGTTTATTAAGGTGTTTAATGATTTCAGGAAGAATTGGAGCTAAAATGAGGAAAAAAGAAAAATTGCAGGGTTTTTAGCATTAAGTTGGATGCATGGTCTTGGCTTGGGACTTGGATTTTATTGTAGAGCTCTTCTTTAGCTTTCCGGAACATCATGAATCGTCCCAATTGGAGTTCATATGAAAAAGTTATGATATTTTTACTAAACGAACGTTGAACCTCAAAGTTTGGAAGTTTCAATTTTCACAGCAGTCACTTGGAGTCCGATTTGGACCATGATGTATTCTGAATCTGTCAATTCTCACAGAATAATAGTTGTAGATCTCGTAAATATCTTCGTTTTTATAGGTAGCAGGACTCGTAACTCCTTCCGGATCAAAAGTTATGCTCGTTTTACCAAAGGACGTCGCAGCAAAAAATATGGGCGAATTTCTGCGGGAAATATGGAAAATCTTAGAAATCTTAGATTTTTGGAAAGTTTCTAAAAGCAGATTTTGGTAGATTTCTACATGGAATTGGATTGATATTTCTATTAGCTTTTGGATTTCCTTTAGACTAAGATTTATTTCTAAATTGAATTCTATTTCTTTATGGAAACTAATTATGATTTGTAATTCCTTTTAGGATTTGGATTTCTACTTCCTATAGGATTTAGGACTTTGTCTAGCACTATAAATAGAGGATGAAAGTCAGGGTTTTAGGCATTCAATTATCAATTATCATCTATTGGAGTGCAGACTCAAGAGCATGTCAGGCTAGTTCTTTTCATTCAGTTCTAAAGGGAGGTGAATCCTTGTTACAAGTAATTGATTAATTGAGTATTATTATTTATTCCTTCTTGTGTGAAATTTCTTCTGATAATCTGTTTTCATTGATTGCATGCTAATTCATCTAATTGATTTAATATGGCCAATTGAATTAGTTTGATCATTATCATCTGCTAGATTAAGATTGGCATTACGTGTAATTGATATCTTTCTTCATCACAAGTAGTAACTTGGTAATAATAATTATGGACAAGCTTTTGTTTATTGCTAAGATTATCAGAAAACAAGTTAAACAAATCGAGCTTATGTGTTTGTTGCTTGGATTAGCCTAATTCTCTATTTCTTAATGCTTCTATCATATTAAATCTAGAGAGCTTATTCTAGGTTGTATGCTAGTTAGAATCTGGTGGAGAGCTTGTTTCATAGAGTGATAATCTAAGGAGAATTTCGGATAGCAGAGCTTATTGTTATCTAGGGCTAATAGTTTCATTGAAGGAAAAATAATAATAACTTGATTAATTGATTGTTGTACTTGGTGAAACTGAACTGCAGAACTGAAGTTTTTACAATTTTGGTTAACTTCATCATTAATTCTTATTTTCTTAGTTTCAAAACAATTTTCAAAAAATTCCCAATCTTTATTTTCTATCAAAATAATAGAATAAATATAAAATAAATCACTCTCTGTGGGATTGATCCTTGGTTACTACTGTGCTAATTGTTTGAATTTGTAAAGTAAAAGTGAGGTTAATTTAGGAGTGTAAACGACAGCTCCCACACTCAAGATGTCTTGGGAGAAGTTCCAAGAGTTGTTCAACGACAAGTACTTTCTCAAAAGTATTCGTCA
Source organism: Panax quinquefolius (assembly GCA_020205615.1). Classification (NCBI taxonomy): domain Eukaryota; kingdom Viridiplantae; phylum Streptophyta; class Magnoliopsida; order Apiales; family Araliaceae; genus Panax; species Panax quinquefolius. Next base: position 22,421,398 of record CM035168.1, on the reverse strand, counting down.
CATGAAGGAGGTGGAGTTTATCAAGTTGGAGCAAAAAAATATGGGTAGTGTCGCACATGTCTGAGGCTAAATTTGTGGAGTTATCCCGGTTTGCATCCCATTTGGTCGATAATGAGGAGCGAATGACGCGAATGTTTCTAAGAGATTTAAAACTCGATATACGTCAATACCTCATTTCTCACAAACTTTGTTTATATTCAGATGTTGTGAATAGGGCTCAGTTATTGGAGCGCGATAATGAGTCAGCACAACCAAAAGGTAATTAATAACCAGCAATACGATAATAATCATACCGATGGCAACGGCCATCGGAACAATGATAACCATCGTGGAGAAAATTATCATGCCAAGAATGGTAACCACTTCGGTGGTAATCATTTCCAAGATAATAGAAGTGGAAATTTCAAGAAGAGAATGTTCAACAACGATGGAAAGACAACAGCGCCAAGACCTGTTAAGGAAGGAGAATGACCGCTGGTCGTATGTTACAAATGCGGAGAGGGAGGACATGTGGGTCAAGGCGCACGATGCGATCAAAGCATGTTACAATTGTGGAAAAGAAGGTCACCTAGCTTTGATTTTATCGTGCACCAAAGTCAAGTCCAAGCTAGGACGGTGGCACAAAGAAAATGAATCTGGACAAAACAAAGTCGGTGGTTTCAGGAAGAGCATTTTTCGTGACTTCTCAAAAAGCGAGTAACCCGAACAAAGTTAGCACGAGTTAGTTAATTATAAATTCTTGCGAAGTCTATACCTTATTAGATACCGGTTCTACCCATTCTTTTATCTCTCTTGCTTGCGCTCAATGTTTAAATTTAACTCTAGAGATGTTAGACTTTGACTTATCGATTGAAACTTCGTTTGCAAAAACCTTCGTTACCTCCACTGTTTATAAATCTTGTTTGATTCAAATTGACACTTTCACGTTACCTGTCGATCTTATATCTTTGAAAATACTTGCCTTTGATGTGATTTTAGGAATTAATTGGTTAACTACTCATCAAGCTTTTCGTAAGGTTGTTAGCTTTCATATTCCTAACCAACCTATTATGCGAATTCAAGCAACCAAACCACTAAAGTTAATCACTGTCATATCAAGCCATAAGTAAAGAGCCCTGAGCCTTTCGTTGGTGACTTCCTTGTGTAGAATGCACCGAAGCCAGACTTTCTGTAGGGTAAGCCATGAATGACGATGGCAAGTTGATAGGTATCAATGTGACGTACTATCCAAGTCTTGGATGAGAGTATTAATAAATTTCCTGATGTATTATTGAAGACTTCCTAGCCTACCCCAAAGCGTGAAATCGAATTTTGTATTGACCCAGTACAAAACCCATTTCTAAAACCCTTAAATATTTCTTCAACCAAAACGAACGTATAATGCGCCAAAGATGTTGGCTCGGTACATTGAAGATTACGACTATACCATTCAATATCACCAGTGGAAGAAGCGAGCGTGGTAGCCGGCGTTGAGTAGAAGATCGTATGCGTTCTGAGTGCGATGTTGTTAACAAAAAAACCCATTTCATATAACTTACAACGATGAAGATAGAGTTAAATACTCTAGGGACCCACGTGAAGATAACGAATATACGAGTAGAATCGACTTTAATCGATAAAGTTAAAGCCGCTCAAGCTACACACCCGAATCTGATGAATGTGAAGAAGAAGGTTCAAGAAGGCGTTATCTCATCCCTCGATTTAATTGGCCCATTTAAAATCCTCGATCGAGTAGGAACTGTGTCCTATAGACTCGTTTTACCGCCAAGTATGTCGCGTGTTCATAACATTTTTCACGTATCGTTGTTAGTAAAAACTGAGTCTTGGGGGACTTTAGAGCCAAATTTCATAATAATTAATGAATCTGAAAAATTATGAAATCATGGGGGTTTTATAGAGCATGTTACAAGCTTTCCATAGCCTCGAAAACAGACTAATTCCGATAACGGATGAAGAAGTTATGAAGATTTGAAGTATGTGTGTCAAAAGTTACAAAATCTGGAAAATTGGAGTTAAGTGCCAAAGGTCAAGTGCCTAGGCACTAGGCTCGGTGCTTAAAATTTGTTCTTGGGCGCCTAGCCGCTTGCCCAAGGCCAAATTTGGGCGCTTAGGCACTGGTCAAGTGTTAAGCCAAAATCTGTCCGGACGTCCTTTAGTAAATTGGGCATAACTTTTTCATACAAACTCCGATTGAGGGGATTCAGGATGATTCCGAAAGATAACGAGTAGACCTAAAACTTTCATTCTTTATATTTTGAGATTTGAGGTCGATATTAAGCCCTAAAATGGCTATTTTAGGGACTGATGTGCATTCAGAGGCAATCGAAGGACATCAGACATGCACGTATGGAACGTGTAATGTTTTCGACGATAAATGTATTCAAGGTATCCTCACCTCTTCGGCATACCAAGTACGTACGTAAATTTTGAGGGCGAAATTTCATAAGAAGGGGAGATTGTGAGACCCCAGAATTTATGAATAAAGATTTAAATTTCTTGAAATATATTTTTTTTTGAATATTATTTTGTGGATTTGATATAATGTTATAGTGTTGGGTAATATTTACAAATTTTTCAAAGTAAACAAGTGGTTATTCGATTGGTCGGGGAATATTTGTTTTAATAGGGAATATTCGTACGACGGCACAATCATTGGTGGACCCCACAACGGAAGTATTATCGTAGTAAGAAAATGACAGAATTATCTTTTATTAAAAATAACGGCGAAAATGTTCTGAATTAAAGCTGTTGAACTATCCGGTAGTAAAAAAATGCGATGTCTGGCATGGTTGCATAGTAGTACGCACGATATTGATTATTGATGCTTACGTGAGAAGTCACTTTCGATTTATCTGATAATTCTTGCATCATATCTCTCATATTATTGATTCGATTATTGTCAAGATTATCATCGCATAATATGATATATTATTAAATCAATAATTGAGACGACAAAGTTATTCATATTATTAAATTACAATATTTATAATGTCTAGAATTTCTGTCAATGAGAGGTTTGGTCATTTAATTACGCGCCAATAAGGAGAAATCCTTATCGGAAAGCCCCCTCTTTTCTTGGAACGACCTGGTTGTTAAATATTGTGAATTATAATATTAATGATGAATAAGTTCGTGTTGATTAAAGATGAAATTGATAGTTCTATTGTGTTGAAATTATTAGTGTTAGTGGAAATCGACATTTATTTCGATATTAATTGATGTCTGAAAGTTATACTGACAAGTCGGGTAATTAATCGGATAAATGAGCAATTAATTGCTATTAATTCACATGATTATAATTATTTGTTCACATGTGTGTACTATTGATTCACATTCATTTACTATTAGGGGAGTTGGTGCAAGATTGATAATACTTGCATGACTAAGTTAAAAATAGAGGTATAGATGGAGGTACTATACTGTAATTCATATTTTCACATGTCTAGAACTATTGATTCACATGATTTACTATTAAGGGAGGTGGTGCAAGTTTGATAATACTTTCAGGACTAAATTAAAAATAAAGAAAAAGAGGAAGGTATTATACTATAATATTTTGAGCCCCAAAACGTGCAATTATCGAAACTATATTTTCCTATAAATAGAAGCTCATTCTTCCTTCATTTCTCACCAATTCACAAAAGCTATAGAGCAATTATTATAGAGAGAAATTATAGAGAGAAAGAAGAAGAGAAGTACGCTACCTCACTTTATTCGATATCCGGTCTTCTTTTGAGGTAAGGGGTATTATTCTTCGTATTCATGAAGAGGGTTATTTTCTTTCAATACTGTAAGTGAGGTTATTTATTCCATTCTTTATTATGTTGGAATAACTTTGTCTATACATGGCAATCGCATACATGGTAAAATTCTTACATTATTCCATTCTTTATTATTCTATTGGAATAACTTTCATGCATCTGATTCCATCGCATGCTGGTGAATTACTGTTGTTATTCCATTCTTTATTATTACATTTGGAATATCACATGCATGCGGATTACGCGTGACACAGTTCCATTCTTTATTATTACATTGGAATATCACATTTGTGCGGGTTACACATGACTGGTTCCATTCTTTATTATTACATTGGAATAACACATGCCGGTCTGCGGATTACGCGCTTTGGTGAATTCTTACATTATTCCATTCTTTATTATTCTATTGGAATAACACATACATATGGATTACCGCATGTATGGTGAATGATCCTTCGTATTCATTCCTTATTAAATTGTGGAAATGATCTGTCTACGTGGATTACCGCATGGCGGGCAAAAATCCATTTGCGGTTCATATATTCTATTATACTCAGTTGGTTAAAGTTTTGGCTTCTATACTCCATGAAATTAGTGGAATATCCTTGATATTTGTGCTTCATCGAGTATCTTTTCATGGAAATATTCTTCTGAGAATTCTTGAATTTTACTTCACAAAGAAGTATCATGTTGACAATTTGGACGTTATTGATTTTTGGATAAATTAAAATTATAAATCTTTAAAACTTATCCTTGAACATGTTTTATTGAATTATTATGTCATTGTCATCATCCTCATGCTTATATTGTGATGGAAGCCATCTTTGGCTTACGTGCATAGATGGACTTGGTATGATTATGACCAGGGATTATTCGGTATAATCATGACCGTAATGTGACGAATGATGTGGTAAAAGTCCTCATTGGCCTGTAGTTCATTGATGGATAGTTGTTGGTGTGATTATGACCAGGGATTATTCGATATAGTCATAACCATTGATGATTACATGAATATCCTTGGCCGTGATGCAGGGATGATTCGATTTTATTTATTGTGAGTCTCGTGATAAAGTTGATGAAAACTTCTTAAATCTTAGAAGATAGTAGATTTTATGCTCTACTTGACTCTTCTAATGGATTGTTGTTTTTCACCGTTGATTAAACTTGTTGTCTATTATATTCTATCGGTTTAACATTGTTGAAGGCTAATGATAATTTATTCTGCATTATCTTAGTCATAATATTTCTTACTGGGCTAGTTGAGCTCACCCTTTCTTTCACTGTTCTCTTCGGGAAATGAGAACGTAGCCGGGACTAGTCGGGAAACAGAGTGATGGTCTAGATGATAGCATTAGTAGTCCTCACTATTATGTTAAATAGTGTGACAATAAATGTAATGAGGACTCCATTGAGTGTGGATATTGTCTAGATGACAATATTCTTATTAAAACTCTTAAATTATGTTTTATCGTATTTTACATGACTGTTGTGTAATTAAGTTTGTATTTGATTTGTGTACCTTGTATTTGGCGACTCAAGATGGATGATGTATACCTGTTTTGGGGGCGTCACATTATTAATTTTCTTAATTATAATAGGATTAATATTACTATATATAAATTAAATCTAATCAATTTTAAGGTCCAATTTCACCAAATTAATTTACCCAACACTTACTAATACATTAGCCCACAAAAATTAAATGACTATTTTGACCCAAAGAAAAGACAAAGTCCAATTAAACTATTAAAAAAATATATAATTTTAAATGTTATTTATTTTATTTTATTGGGTATTGCATCACCTACCCCTTAAAAAGAATTCCGTCCCCGGAATCAAAAGAATAGAATGTACCTAAGTTTCAAAGAGATGCGGATACTCCGCTCGAATGGACTCCTCCATCTCCCATGTAGCTTCTAGCTTCGAATGGTTTCTCCATAAAACCTTAACGAACGGAATTTTCTTCCTCCTCATAATCCGCTCTTGACGATCCAAAATCGCCTCGGCTTTCTCCTCACAAGTAAGATCATCCTGAATCTTATCGAATGGATATTTCACCACATGCAACGGATGATAATGATAACTCCTCAACACCGACACATGAAACACATTATGCATATGAGCTAGCTATGGAGGCAAAGCTAACCGATATGCAACTTCACCAACCCTCTCCAAAATATCAAATGAGCTAATATATCACGGACTAAGTTTCCTTTTTAACCCAAATTGCTGAATGCCCTTCCAAGGAGAAACTTTTAGAAACACATGCTCACCAGGTTCAAACTCTAAAGTCCTCCTATGCTTATCAGCATAACACTTCTGCCGTGATCGAGCCGCCTTCAATTTCTCCTTAGCCACCGCTACCTTCTCCGTAGTGATTTGAACTAACTCAAGCCCTTCTATGGCCTTTTCGCTAAACTTATCCCAACAAGTCGGTGCCCGACACTTTCTACCATACAATGCTTCAAAAGGAGGCATCTCAATACTTTTATGCCAGCTGTTGTTATAAACAAACTCAACTAGGCTCAAGTAGTCATCCCAATTACCCGACCACTCAAGTGCACAAGACCTCAACATGTCCTCCAACGTCTGAATAGTTCGTTCGGATTGCCCATCAGTTTATGGATGGAAAGAAGTACAAAAGTTGAGCCGAGTTCCCCAAGCTCGTTGAAACCCAAAACTGTGAAGTGAACCGTGGGTCCCAATCTGAAATAATAGACACCGGAGTACCATGAAGTCTAACAATCTCCTGTTGAAAGAATTCTGCCAACTTATCCACTGAGTAACCATCATGGATAGCCGAAAAGTGTGCCAATTTGGTCAGCCAGTCCACCACTGCCCAAATAGCATCATTATTCTTGAAAGTCTTCAGCAAACTAGTTACAAAATCCTCGCATCATAATCTTTTAGAAGTTCCAACCAATGGCTCTACCTCATGTTGAGCTCTTTCTGAGTGAAAATATATTTAAGACTTTTGTGATTGGTGAAAATTTCACAAGTCTCTCCATATAAATAATGCCTCCAAATCTTTAAGGCAAAGATCACCGCTACAAACTCCAAATCATGAGTGGGATAGTTCACCTCATAAGGTTTAAACTGCCTAGAAGCATAAGCAATCACCTTACCTTGTTGCATTAAAACACACCCCAAACCCTTCTTAGAAGCATCACTATAAATCTGGTAACCTCCTGTCCCCGACGACAATGCAAGTATAGGAGCTGTCACAAGCCGTTTCTTCAACTCATCAAAAATCTTCTCAGGCTCCTCATTCCACACAAACTTCGTGCTCTTTCTCATCAACTAAGTTAATGGTAAGGTAAACAAGGAAAACCCTTCCATAAACCTCCTATAGTACCCTTTCAAACCCAAGAAACTCCTAATCTCTATCACCGTAGTAGGTCTCGGCCATTTAGTGATAGCCTCAACCTTCGCAGGATCCACCTTAATGCCTTCAGCAAAAACGTGGCCCAAAAATGCAACCTGCTCTAACCAAAACTCGCATTTAGAGAATTTAGCATACAGTTTCTCTTTTTGCAAAATCCCTAACATTGTGCGAAGATGCTCCTCATGCTCTTCCTTAGACTTGGACTAAACCAAAATGTCATCAATAAAGACAATAACAAATTGGTCCAAATACTTCTTAAACACACGATTCATCAAATCCATAAACACCGTTAGAGCATTAGTTAAACCAAATGGCATCACCAAAAACTCATAATGCCCATATCAAGTACGAAAAGCTGTCTTAGGGATATCCTCATCTCTCACCCTCAACTGATGATAGCCCGACCTCAAGTCTATCTTCGAAAAATATTTTACCCCCTAAAGTTGGTCAAACAAGTCATTAATCCTCGGTAATATACCGATTCCTGACGGTGATCTCGTTTAACACCCTATAGTCTATACACAACCTCCTAGACCCATCCTTCTTCTTCACAAACAAAATTGGAGCACCCCACGATGAAATACTAAAATTTGAATCACGCATACGATCTAACAACTCCATGAATCGCTCCTTCAACTCTGCAAGTCTAATCAATTGCCATCCTATACGGCGCCTTAGAGATAGGCTCCGCATCAGGAACAAGCTCAATAGCAAACTAGACTTCCAACTGCGGTGGCAACCCCGATAACTCCTCAGGAAACACATTGGGAAAATCACGAACAACAGGAACATCCTCCAATACGAGACTCACCCTTTAGAGGTATACTTCACAAATGCCAAATACCCCCTCAAAACCCTTTGCCACCAACTTCCCAGCCTTCAAAGTAGAAATTAACTTTACCACTCTACTCGGCTGTGAACCCTGAAACACGAATTCTGGTAACTTCACATCTCTAAATGTAACCTTCTTTGCCTGAAAATCGATAGTGGCTGGTGCTTATCCAACCAGTCCATCCCAAGAATGACATCAAAATCGTGCATACACATCAGAAGAATATTAGCCCTATGAATCTTATCTCGAAAACTGATCGCACACCCTCGATATAAATCAGAAATAACAACAAAAGTCCCCATCGGGGTAGAAATAGATATAACAGAATCTAAGGACTGAGATGGCACACCCAGGTGCTGAACAAAAGACTGAGCAACAAAAGAATGAATAGAACCCGTATCAAATAAATTAGAAGCCTCACGATTGCCAACTAAAAGAGTGCCAGAAATAGTACCTAGTGCACTTGCCGCCTGGTTATATGTTAAAGCAAACACTCAACCACCCTGACGCTGACCTCCATTGCCACCATTATCACCACCTCCGCTATTACCACATGGCCTGGTACAATCTCTAACCATATGACCCATCTGTCCACACAAGAAGCATGCACCGGTGAGTCTATGGCACTGCCTCCCCAAATGATTAGCCCCACAAGTAGCACAAGGAGCTATCGGAATAAGATTTGGGTTACCCCCACCAGCTGGTCCTAGATAACGACCCTGATTCTGTTCCTGCTGGCGATTCTGCAACTACTGATTATTTTGACCATGCCAAGGTAGCTGAAGCTGACGATTTTTCCATTGTTGAGGCATCTACTGATAACCCCTGTTTTGATTCTGGCCACGCCACTGCTGCTGCTGGCCACTACAGTTCTTGTTCCACTGACCACCCTGATTCTTTCCATGTTAACCCTGTTAGTCATCTATGTCCCTCTTTCGACTCCCATCCGGTTTAGAAGATCGAAAGTCCTGTCGCTCCATCTCAATATTCTTGGCCGCATTGGCCACTGCTGACACATCTATAAACTTGGTGTTAATGAGATGTTGCTGATATCTATAATGAATCCTCCACTTGAACTTCTCTGCCTGTTCTGTTGCAGTCCGTGCTGAGGTTCCCGCAAAGCCTGCCAACCTGGTGAACCTTGTCATAAAATCCGTGATGGACTCATCATCTTTCTGCTGAATAGACAGATATTCTCTGGCATAGGCCTCTTTATCAGCAGCTCTGTAACACCCCCTTTCCAAAATAGAAAGAGAGGTTACTTAAAACACAACAAAATTGAAGAATTTAATAGCAAGGCTCAAAGCCAAAACAAATAGTCTTAATATCTGATAAATACCACAAGTCAACCATAATAAATACCAAACTGGCTCAAACCATAATCTAAAATAATTATTATAATTCCGAACAAACTAATGTATCATAACCTAAACATAATATATCTAAATCATTTGGATAAAAATGAGCTCTCATCACACTTGCTCTTGATTCCCCTGATTACCTGTCAGAAGAAAAACACAGCATGAGCCAAATGCCCAGTACGAATATAGAATAAAAAGAATAATGAAACGAAATAATTAATTCAAATAAATGAACTGAACTGAACTGAAACAAAACGAACAAAACTAACACAACGCAATAATAGGCTGAATCAAATGGATGGGTGGTATTTCATACCGAGCTCAGAACAAAATAAAAATATACCTTGCCATACATGCAAGTCAAATAATGCCACACAGGCAAATCAAATAATGCCACACAGGCAAATCACACACATTGGACCGCGAATCCAAATGTATGTAAAATCAGAAGGCGTGTTTGGCACAAACATCACCATTCCATAGAACAGAACAGAACAGAAAACTAGAGTCGACACATACGCCTCCCACAACAAAATACCAAATGGCCAACTCCCAGCAGAGTACAAAACGAAGACGCCGTGGACTGATCACATCGTCACGGAAGGTGTCATGCCTCGGTGCCAAGAGGACATGCTTGTGGTACCCCCACATGTGGTTATAGCTCAGGTATATCCTACGGTATTCTAACAAAAATATAATGTCACAACACATGGGACAAAATATCAACACAAAAGGGTTCTAAAATGTACATGTTAAACTGAAACAAATCATCAACACAAGTCTCCAAAAATATACTAACATGTACATTACTACAATATCAAAATAAATTTATAGACATGATACACTAGTCTAAAGAGTACAAATAGGAGTTCTAATATAAATGCCAAAACAAACTATCACAATAAATTGACAAGAAATAATTATGAGATGCAATACTAAATTTCGAAACGAATAACAAAATGAACAAATTAAAAATAAAAGAGTCTCACTGAAGGAGTACGGAATCCGTACCTGGAGTAAGCAATGCAATACACAAAATTTTTATTCCAAATAGGACTTGTTTAGAATCCCTCCGTTCGAACTAATTAAAAGAATAAATTAATTAAATATAAGTGTAAATACAATTATAACCTTACATTTAAAAGTGATTAACTTATATAATACTGTTAATCAAGCTTTATATATATATATATATATATATATATATATATATATATTATGGTTACTACTATCATGCTTTAATTTACTAATTATGTTGCATTATTATTATATTTTTAAATATTCATGAAGAAAATTCATCTACTCATCCAAGTCTAATATGTTAATAACGAAATGTTAGTACCCGACTTGTTATTATTATTATTAACTTTCAATTCTTACACCCTCCAATTCCATGCAGCCTTATCAATCACACACACACACACACACACACACACACATATATATATATATATATAACCAATCATTACCTAACATTCATATACAACTTAACAAGTAAAATTCGTCTACTTAAACAAATTTATTGACTTTTTCGGATTCCCACATAGTAATAATTAGATTAAGAAAGAGAAATACATATATATGCATATATAACTTACATCAATAAACAAAGAGACTGCTTCTGTGACAACCCGAATTTTCATAAGTTATTAAAATAAGAATTTAATAATTAAAATTCTTATTATGAGGTGTATATATTTTAAATTATATGATTTGGTGTGAAGAGAATTATATATTCATATGTTGGAGAATGTGAGATTTAATAATTAATTAAACTATTAAAGAAATTAAATAATATTAGTTAATTTAATTAAGTTGAAATTATGTTATGAGATAATATAGTTTTAATTATTATGCCTTGTGAGCAATAGAAATTATTATGAGTTAAGTTTCATAAATAGTGTGAATAATTCACTTAATTAAAATAGTGAATTAATACAAGTATAATTGATTTAATAAAGTGAGAAGGTAATATATTGCATGACAACTAGGCAGTTCCCAGGAAAAAAGGGGCTTTCCAATAAGGATTTCTCCTTACTGGCACGCAACTAGGTGACCAAACCTCACCTTGACAGAACTTTCTAGACATTGCCAATAATGTTATCTAATAATATTATTCAAATAATATGAATTATTGATCTGATAATAGGAAATACTGTGCAGTGACAATTATTGAAACAACAATAATATAAAATATCAACGCAACAATTATTGAATCAATAAAATAAAATATTGAGCGATAATTATCGTAACAATTATTGAGTAGTGCCTTCTTTACGTAAGAATCAATAATTCAACAATTGTGCAATCTGGGTGTACTCTTTGGCAACCACAGCGTATTCTTATATTTTAACCACCAGGTATTCCAACAGTGTTAACGGTAATAATTAAGCCGTTATTCATAAAAACTCATACTTTGTCGTTTTCCATCATCCAACCATTTTTCGTTATGGGGCCCACAAATGACTGCGCCGTCGTACGGATATTCCCGACAAAAAGAATATTCCATGACCAAACAAATATTCCTTGACAACAATGATTATTTTATAACCACTTACTTATTTTTCAAAATTTGCACATTTCACCCATAACCAAAGCATTATATCAAATTAATACCTTATTAATTTAGAATAATGAATAGAGGAAAATTTTAATTTAATTTATAATAAGTTGGGGTCTTACAATGTGGTCCATCGACCCATAAATAAATTAGCCCTAGTTCTTCTTGGGATTACGACAATTGGGTGATATATGACCCTCCTGCCCACAGTTATAACAAACTGACTTCCCTTTCAGACAGACTCCTAGATTTTTCTTTCCGCATGTCTTGTATGCTTCGATCCTACGCTTAGGATCCCCTTGTTTTACTCCAGTATTCTCGAAGTTAAAACTCTTCCTTTTGGGCATACCTCCACTGCCACTAGCTCCCTCCACCTTGGGTTTCCCTTCTCCTTTGCTCTTTTTCTTTCTCTCTTTGTGGTATTGGCTCAAAGCCTCACTACCACCCTCCGCAATGATTGCTTTCTCTAGAATGGTTCCATATGAAGCACTCTAGAACACGAAAATCCTACTATAGAGCCAGGGCTTCAATCCCTGCTCAAACCTACGAGCCTTCCTCTCCTCAGTGTCTACTTGGTGTGGAGTAAACTTTGCCAATTCATTAAATTTGGACGCATACTGGGGAACCGTCATGTCCCCTTGTTTCAGTTCTAAGAACTTAATCTCCATTCTCCCCTGCATGCTTGTAGGAAAATATTTCTTGAAGAAAACCTTCTTAAACTGTTCCCACGTAACAACATCAGTCCTAGCCCCACCCTGGTGAGCCTCCCACCAGAAGTTGGCTTCTTCTTTCATCATGTAGGTCGTAAAAGAATTTTTTTGCGCCTCTACTACATTTGTAATAACAAATGCCTTCTCTATTTCCTTCACCCAAGTCTGGGCCTCTATTGGGTCCATGGATCCTTTGAACTCCGGCGGACCTACGCTCTTAAATTCTTTAAAGTTAGTCGTTCTGGCTACCCTAGGTACTGAGGGTGCTCTACCCCCAGTTTGATTAAATGCAACTGTTAATAAATTAACGAACTCTTGCATAGGGTTGTTCTGACACCCTTGGTTATCGTTATGGGATTCCGCTTCTTGATTACGTTGTCTTCTTCTTGGCGGCATTTTTTTGATTAAATAAATAAAGTTTCATTATTATCTATTTGATTACTTAGTTATTATTCATCAAACAATAACTCATACCGCAACAAAGCACATTTAATAAAACTTCATTATATTAATATGCTTTTTCATAGTTCGAAACTATTTACAATTTAATTCCATAGCAAAAGCTATTACATTCCTATCTCGCGATTGACTTCTACAAAAATTGGGATTTACAAAAAGACTACCCTTTAATTATACAAAAGAGGGTTTTACGTCACTACACATATAGAAAAGATTTACCGATCTATACTTCTTCCATCTACTTCTAATACTACATAATAACATTCTCATGCTTCTGATTCGCAAGAATCGACACAATATCCCGACTAATAGTATATCGAGTCTGTCTCGACTCAATGGAATAACAAGCAATTTTTAGCTTAAAATCCTCATGAGCACTCTCATGGATGTAAGACATCCGTGCTATCTTCTGGTTCCACTCACCCAGTTCCTTACGAAGCTCAACAACCTCATTCTTATAATCCGTCGCCTTATCCTTCATAAGCACCTTCTCATCATGCTCTTTTTCAAAATCTACATCTGCAGACTCCTTAGCTTCCTGGAGGTCACTAACCTCCTCCCTCAAGTTCTGCACAACAGTGCGCAGTTGGACATTACGGTCAAGCACTGCTAGATACAATGCCCGTATTGCGTTTGGAGGTGTTGGCTCTAGTGCAGGTACCACCGTATTAAACGATGCTACCTCCATATCCTCATCCACATCGACCACCATATCGAGATATGATGTCGACCCTTAGTTTTCCATGTCCCCCTCTAAATAATCCTCCTCTGGCTCGGACTCTTCTAGGTTCACTAGTGGTACCCCTGCCACTGGCACTGGTACTGGCTCTACCCGTTTTACGGACTCTTCACTCACCACGCATATATCCCTATACATGGAGCTATCGATGGACATATACAATAACACATAAAATGTTGATTAGTACATAATACACAATAATATAAGCACAAATCACATTTAGTTTATTTAGGGTTAATTTCCATCTTTTAAATCTTTTGGTACTGAGTTTCCTGAATACTTCATTAACTCATTCTACTCGAGTTCAATTTCTTCTAACTTCTCATTTACTAACGAGGTTATTACCCAAAGGTTCTTCCCCCTTTAAGTTTTATAACCTAATGCTTTGATACCAACCTATGATGCCCCCAAATCTGGCTACTTTCAACCCACAAATATAGTGCTACACAGTACTCATAACTATACATTCATTCCATTGAAATAATATCAAAATGATTGTATTTACTACATTCTTATTACATTAATAATAATAAATCCTTTCCCAGGTTCTGTAACCGAATACATTCTTTGTTTATCATCATATGATTCATACAATATACTAATCTATTAGAGGATAATCTACGTATCCATCTTAGCTTTGCCTTTATCCCTACTGGGACCCTCAGTTCATTCGGCCTTAGCTGCAATCATATAATTCAAGCAAGAAGTGAGCATATAATTCAAGCAAGAAGTGAGCATAACTAGCTCAACAAGTCTAGCAATAGATAATACAAATACCACGTCGAGAATTATATGATTATTCTTCAATAACTGAATAAGTAGCTATAAAGTACTATGAAACATTAAATAACACTTTTTATTTCATAAAACAATTCCAGAGTACATATAGTAACTTAGGAATCCCAAGCTGGTCAAAAGACCATGAACACTCTCTTTTGGTTTTTATTCATGAAAAAGGACAACCCGACACTAAGTCTGTAAGTCTGATATATCTTACGAGCACTTCTAGGTGATCAGCCTATAGTACTCTATGTTGATCAACACTCATCTGTTAAACGTATTTACTTTTAAGTTTTGGCAACCTCACGTGCCCATCAAATAATCGATGTAAAATACATTTGTTTGTTTATACACAAGCTTACCTTTGAATCCGTACCAAACAATTGGCATAGGATAACGTTAACAATACTATATCAAAAGACTTGTAAACAGATCAATCAAACTCTTGAGATTAGTCTAGCCGAGTTAAAATTGGCATCAATTCTTTCATAAACCAATTTATACATCTCATATCATGAATCATACAAAACTTGGCTAACACGAAGGTTAGACAAGCGTTAAGAAAACTTACCTTCAAGCGTCTTTAAATAAATATTCAACAGTTTTTCATCTTTACAGTTTCTACATGATATATTCACATAGCACACTGTAATTATGTGATGCCCCCAAATTCGGGTATCTTCCAACCCGACAGATGGTGCTACACGGTACTACCATTCATACATACATTCAATTGAAATAACTCAAAAGAGTGAATATGTCTTCTATATATTCTAAAACAATATTCCCTTTCTCAGGTTCTTTATAACCATTACATATGTTTCTTGTCATAATATCAAATACTTATAACAATAATCCTATACTATTACATAGACAGTTCATCGGTCTGCCTTAGCCTTTCCTTTATCTTTATTCGATCCTTCAGGTCGTTCAATCTTAGCTGCATTCATATGGTCAAGCAAGAGTGAGCATAACTAACTCAACAAGTATGACGATTTCATTAAACAACATTCTTGAATCATACGAATTGTATATCTTTTATAACTGAAGCAATAGTTATGAAGTAATATAGATACATTAAAATAACACTTCTTTTCCTTAAAAACAATTTATAATGAACCATGTTCATTAAACATAAATTTTGGGTCCAAGACCTTGAGCATTTCGTTCTTTCGTTGAAAAGGACTGTGACGGCCCCAAATCTGGGTCCCAAATCACCACGGATCTGGTACAATCATTCTATAACTAATGCGGAAGATATAAACATAAATTATTTATACAATACATTTTACACACTATTTTCCCAAAATCGAGTAACCTTAACTTAAACACAATTCATAAACTATCTAATATATAACATTATTATCAAACTATACTATTACAAATTAGTTACACATTTTATCCCAAGCTGAACTTGGCATTATCCTTTTCCTGTATCCGAACACATTCGCCTTATCTGCAATGTTTTATCATGATATAGCAAGGGTGAGCATGAAAGTTTCCCAGCAAGTTTAAATTTATTTAAGGATATATCATGATTGAAAGAGTTTGAATAATAAGCTGGCTATAATTCATCAATATAATTGAGAACTAGCACGAACAAACTTTTGACTGAACAAGTATTAAACATGAACAAATTTATCTGGACCGAATGGTAATGAAGGTGATCAACCTTTCATACCTGACTCATACATGCAATATGTACAGAGTACAATTCTACATGGCAATCAGCAATGATTAACTACAAGCATATCCAAATGAAACAACTCTTAGTAGAGTTAAGTAAAACTTGCCTATTTAGTTGATTAACGTTACACAATTTATTGAAATTTATCTGAAGACCTAATATATAAATAATATCGATATACAAATTAGAATAATATTGTGACACCCCCAAAATAGGTATACATCACCCATTTTGAGTCGTCAATAGTACAGAAACAACTACAACTTTATTAATACAACATAAAAATTGTGAGTTTAAATACAAATATTGCCATCTAGACAATATTCACACCCAAATAAGTCCTCGTTACAATTATTGGTACATTATTTTACAAAAATGGTGAGCACTACTAAACAACTTTCTAGAACCTTCATTCCATACCCCAGTAAAGAATATTATGAATAAGATAATATAGAACAAATTATCGTTAGTCTTCAACAAGGAAAAATTTGATAAAATACAATAGACAACAAGTTTCAGATCAATATTTGCAGCGGAAATAATAATTCATAGAAGAGTTACGTAGAGAATAAAATCTACTATTATCTATGAATTTAAAAGTCCATCATCAATATTTTATCCCCTGTAACATCAATCAATATACATCTTGAATCAAATATTCATCTTTGCACCACTCTGAGGCCAAAGATATTCATCGATTAGTCGTGTTAAATCTCAACACTGTTCATCTTTGCACTACGGGCCAAAGATATTCATAAGAAAATCAACCATCTTTACACTACAGGCCAAAGATATTCAGTAACACCATCATTTAGGACTGAGGATGATGAAACATATTTTAAAGAAAACGAATCTAGTGAAATAAAAGAACAAATATTAAGGATTCGTACTTTAAACAATCCGAGTTCAAAAATACTTCATAAATAATCATAGTGAAGTAAAATTCAAGAATGATCAAAACATGGATACAATCAAAGCTAGTATCCATAATAGATATTTTGGACAAAAACTAAAATTTAATTTTTCTGTGAATAGTGCCGTATTCGTGAATAATACCGTATACGTGAATAGTTTCGTATACATGAATAGTAACCCCAACACTAAAAGACAAGAATTTCACAAGAAAAATCTTACCAATATTCCGGCATAATGATATTAGAAGAAATAATATCATTTTGTAAAAAAATAATATCCTTACCTCGAAAAGGCGATTGCCGATTGGAATCTTTTGGATATAGTCTTTGAAGGAACTTGCTTCGATATAACAACACTCAAAGTATCAAAATACTCACAATAATACGCTCGATAATATAGAGAGAGAAAGAGAGAGAAAACTTCAGTTTCTGGTGTGATATCCCAACAGTATTAACGGTAACAACTACGTCGTTATTTATAAACAACTTATATTTGTCGTTTTCTTCATCCAATCGCTTTCCATTATGGGGCCCACACAAGGTCATGTGCGTAAATACGAATATTCCCCGACAGTAAGAATATTCCACGACCAAACGAATATTCCCCGACAACAATGAATATTTTATAACCACTTGCTTATTTGAAAAATTTGCGCATTTTACCCATAACTAACCACATTAATCAAATCAACCCTTACTATTTCAAAATAATAAATAGAGGAAATTCAATTTCATTTATAATAAGTTGGGGTCTTACATAGAAGCTTAGTTATGTAGCCCATATATGATATTACAACCTTAATACAACAACTTGGCCAAAACATTAAACCACAGCGAGATCAGAGGCTCGAAAAACGTTGTCAGACCTAAACTGGGTTTCTGGGTTTTCCAGAAACAGTTTGGTCATGGTTAGTCAACTAACTTTGACCGATCATATCTTGCAATATACACATGATCTAAGCTTGGTTCAAGTCTTAGATCAAAGCCATAACAATAAAGAACAGATCTATAACATAAAATACACCAAACATAAAATACACAGATCAATGAGGTCTGACATATGGCTATCAGACGACTTTTTCCAACTTTTCCAGATTTGATAAATCTTTAAATTCGTGCATCTAGATAATATAGATATATGATCTAACCACCCAGATCACTATATGACACCCTTATACACATATCTAAATAACAAACAACAACATTAACACAAATTTTTAAGGATATCTAGAATTAAGGTTTATACCACTTTTAAAGCTTGATCTTGATTCCGATCTTGATGATTTGATCTTGGAATTCTAACACATTATCCTGGTTTTGTATCTTATTCTCTCACTCCCATTTTCAAATTTTAGAGAGAAAAGTGCTTTAGCTAGAATGAAGAATAAAGTAGTCATTTCTCTCTTTTTAATCTATATAAATGTTGTATGCAATGTAATAGCTGGTATAAGATGCTGATATCTAATGATTTCAGTCACATGGGGTAGGTAGGGTAGTTGAACAACCAAAGATATAGCAAGATTTACAAGTTATGTCACAATAATGCAATAAGGGTATTTTGGACATTGTACATGTAATTTTAATGGCATTCTTGTCAATTACCTAAACCCTTAGGGTTTAGGGTTTAACCCTTAGGGTTTAGGGTTTATCCCTTTAGGTTTTAAAAATAAATTCTAGGATTTCTAAATTAGGTTTTCAAAAATGGAAAAATTAAGATTTTCAAATTATAATTAGGATTCACTAATTATACTTAGATTTCCTAATCATAATTCAAGTTTGGTAATTAGGATTATCATTTCCTAATTAAATTTGCTAATTTCACAATTATGGTTGAAATTGTACATTAGGGTTTATAACCCAAGAATTAGGGTTTTAAATAGAAAAATAATCTTTCTAAATTAAAAATTAGGTTCCCTAATTAGATTGGGGTTTTCTAATTACTTATAACTTGAAAATTAGGATTAATGTTTCCTAATTAACATTAAAGTTATTAAAATAATAATTAGGTTTTCCCTAATTATAAATTAGGGTTTCTAAACTAGAAATTAGGGTTTTCTAAATCAATTAAGGTTATCCCTAATTAGATTATCATTAATACAAAAACCATATACGTTGTACTTAAATCCCCAATTTAGGGTTTTAATATACTGAATTAGGGTTTCGAATTCCCAGAATCGAAATTAGGGTTTTAGAATCGATTTCTAGGGTTTCTTATCCATTGCTAAGGTTTTCTAACTGAACGTTGACATTCGTCAATAATCTTAGGGTTTGACACTGATAAAATTTATCTGGTTAACCCTTGACCCTTAACCACATTCAGTACACATACATAACCATATTCACAAAACATAAACACTCATATACTTAATACCGAATAATTCACCACAAAAATTTTTAATTCACAAAATTCCTTCACAGGATTTGAAATCCTCAAAATTTCTTCCCAAAAATATCAAACGCATACACTTATTTTCTGTTTAGGTCTATTATTTGACCTTAAATCCATCATTTAAGATTTAATAAATTGTCTAATTTCTCGGGTTGTCACATTCACCCCTTCTTTTATGAATTTCGTCCCCGAAATTCAACTTGCACCTTACACCATACTGCTTACACCATTCACACATATCACATGCTACCTAATACACCACTCACAAGAGTAAAAGTTTTCAAATTGTATTGAGGAGTCGTATAGACTATTTGTCTGTCATTTTCGCAAAGGTTTTATGGAAATTCATCCGCAAACCGTCATTACTTAAGGACACAAAGGGTGATTAGCCTGATATGCCCTGTACTTGCCAAGTACTGGTTTTATCTATTTCTCGTCACTGCCATAGGCACAAAACTTTACCTCAGTCTTACTGGATTCCGCACCAAAACACCAAAACAATTTGGTTCAGGAAATTTCTTTCAATGAACACTTAGAGTTTTCATAAACATTAGTCTAGCTGAATCGAATAGCGTAGACTCATATCAATAATTCAATTCAATCGAATTATTTAGGTGTAGCCAAACCCCATTGGCAAATTTAAAATTTTGAAAACATTTTCAAGAATGACGTCATAATGCCGTACTGTATTAACAGTCCGTTTGAGGATGCCGTCATCATATGACTTTGTTATAACACATCATACAATAGTGGAATAACTATTTTAGATCAAATTGACACTAAGTATTCCTGTATTTACAACTCCATCATCTTTTTATCATCTCTGCACCAGGTTTTATGGTACATGAGTGATAAATAAAATATATTTTGATATTTCAAATCATTTGCATTTAGCCGAAATAAGTAGCATAGACTATACTTTAAACCGTTTCAAAAATAATTACGAGTCTACATATTTTTTTTAAAAGCACATAGTGCGTATTTAGCTTGATGTCAAAATTTTGAAATCTAGCATAGCTAGGAGTTTTGGAAAACTTATGTCTCCACTAATAATCAATTGCTTAAATAGTCTATCTATTCCTATAATCCTCAATTCTCCATTTACACACAACTATACCCAGTTCGTCAAACCACACTTATGAGTTCATAAACTTGCCACAATTATATGAGTTTAAGAAATTACCCTAGTCAGACTTTTGGCGTCCATTCGCTGAGGGGTTCATAAACATTTCATATAACTATGAGTCAAGAATGTCACATAAGTATGAGTTTTAAGAACTCGTACTTAACCCTATATTCTCTACCTATGACCTATCAATCTGTTATACACATGAGAAAGGAATCACCCTCTTAACATGCATATAGAAAATAGTGTGACACAATATTTCAATGATTATCGGTGCTAGAAACTAAGTAGTTGTTACACCAAGTACAATTCCCCGCCCATACAAGGAATCATACAACTCAACTGCTGATATGAGTCCTCAATTGAATCACCACCTAATCTTAACTCCCTTCTCAATACGAATTTCATTTAATCCGTATTCATAATCCTTTCCTGAATCTGTACCAATTCATAGTACAACTGATGCACATCAATCTTGCTGTAAACTTTCCAATCATTAGATTGATTCTTTTCCCTGCTATCACCTTATCAGATCATGGGGTGATCTCATCGTATATATTACGATTCATTTCTATATCTTAATAGTTTTGTTTCTCGATATCCTATCCCTGCACTTAGTATATTAGACTCTATCTATTCACCACTACTGTTAAACTTTATTATCAAAGTTAGGGAACTCCGTCATCTTTACACTCGCCGAGATTCGTCTTTGAATCTTACTGACCGACTAACTCTATGTGAGTTAGATCTTTTCCTAATCACTGCAGTTATTAGTCTCAGGTATTCCTACCTAAGGTTCATAACCAACAACTTTGATACCAATTGTGACGGCCCCAAATCCAGGTCCCAAATCACCACGGATCTGGTACAATCATTCTATAACTAATGCGAAGGATATAAACATAAATTGTTTATACAATACACTTTACACACTATTTCCCCAAAATCGAGTAACCTTAACTTAAACACAATTCATAAACTATCTAACATATAACATTATTATCAAACTATACTATTACAAATTAGCTGCACATTTTATCCTAAGCTGAACTTGGCATTATCCTTTTCACATGATCAAAACGCATTCGCCTTATCTCGCAATGTTTTATCATGATATAATGAGGTGAGCATGAAAGTTGGCGAGCAAGTTTAAATTTATTTAAGGATATATCATGATTGAAAGAGTTTGAATAATAAGCTGGCTATAATTCATCAATATAATTGAGAACTAGCACGAACAAACTTTTGACTGAACAAGTATTAAACATGAACAAATTTATCTGGACCGAATGGTAATGAAGGTGATCGACCTTTCATACGACTTATACATGCAATAATATGCAGTACAATTCTACATGGCAATCAAACAATGATTAACCACAAGCATATCTGAATGAAACAACTCTTAGTAGAGTTAAGTAAAACTTGCCTGTTTCGTTGATTAACGTTACCCAATTTATTGAACTTTG
Source organism: Panax quinquefolius (assembly GCA_020205615.1). Lineage (NCBI taxonomy): Eukaryota > Viridiplantae > Streptophyta > Magnoliopsida > Apiales > Araliaceae > Panax > Panax quinquefolius. The sequence goes on along the minus strand of CM035168.1, from coordinate 22,399,226 downwards.
TCTGAAGACCTAATATATAAATAATATCGATATACAAATTAGAATAATATCATCACAATATAATACTATTATATATATATATATATACATATACATAGAATAACCTAAACACATAACGCATAACCCTATCAGTATACAACACAAATAAGACTTGGTATCAAGTCAAACTATTGCAGTCTGAGTTGAACCCGACATAATTCTAACATCCCGACAGTCTAGTCGGACTTTTATCAAGTTTAAGTTCAATTAAACTGTGCCTAAACACTTAACAATATCTTAGATAATTTTATTATCAGTCAAAATATTTTTCATAAGCTCGTAATAATTCTCAGATAATTATTACCATTTATCATAATTTTTCAATCACTTATATCGTATTTAAATGAATTAAATACCACATAATTCCTTAATCATTAATATTTATTTAATACTAAATATTAATGAAAATCATAACATAATATTATAATATAATTATTGTAGACACTCGAAATTTTACGCACTTTTTATACTTAACATTGCAGGGAGGGTGATTTCGTCTTTCGGAGATAACCCTGGAAGACAACTTACATCCATTCCGGATACAACCGGAAGTTCAAGTTCAAAACCCGGGACACACACCGGGAACATCATTTCCAAACCCAAAACACACACCAGAAGGATCATTCCCAACTTCGGAGATAACCCCGAGTTTCGTACATGGCGATAACCTCAAGGAGTGTTGTTGTAGTTCCCGCGATTACTTCGGAAATGGTTATTTCAAACACATGCTATCAGCTTCAAGCTCAAATATCCTGCCGAGGCACTCATCCCTCAGACCCGGAGCTAACAACGAGTAGACAGACACACTCACAAGATGACCTTGCAAAGATTCAAACAATTGCGGTGAGTCAATCTCGAGATGTAACCACGAGCAGCGTCGCTTTCAACTCAAACCGGCGATAACCCCAGCGAAGAGTCAAACGTCATCTTTCCACATCAACACCTGCACGTCGTCTCAACACTTCATACATACATACATAAAATAAAGTCCCACAAGAACCGAGGAGTTACAATCCCAAGTGACTATTACGCGTGGCAATCTTTGGATAGAATTTGAAGCTTGAAGACTATGGGCATGGTCCCTCTTCGACCAGTATAACCTCTAATCCATGTCATGCGTAACTCTCGACACAAGCGGTCCAAAGAAGGTCACATATATCTCTTTCGGATGCTCAGATTGAAGTTCTGCAAGTTTGAACAAAAATTACAGTGCACGAGTGCACGTACTTTGAGATGACGGGACCCGCGAAGCTTGGGGGCACCTCGACCGGCCTTGCAGTGTAAGCTGCGGTGCCCTTGCAATACCTGCGACCATCGATCTATAAATATAGACCTTGGAATTGACCGTTTGAAGGAGAGAGAGAGAGAAAAAAGCGAGGAAGCCACGTCCAATTTACTCTGTACACACCCATATTGAGTGTTTCCTCGGTTTAAATATATGTTAGCTCACATATAGCTATACTTTTATCCGTGGAATAAAGTGTTTATCCACATAGAGTCGTAGAAAGTCTACATTGGCGGTACTGTAAGCTTTCTTACATTATATAAAGTCTTTCTTTTCATATTAGCACCTTGTTATACATATTGAGAGTCGTGTTGTGTGTGTTTGCCAGGACTTTGATCAAGTGGTTTTCATTTTTTACGTATATATATACTTATATATATGTATATATTTTATATATGGACTATCTAGACTTATATGCGGAGCATTTACTTATATATATATATATATATATATATATATATATATATATATATAAATTGAGGAGGACTACTATGCAGTGAGCCTAGACTTATATGCGGAGCATTTTTTTATATATATATATATATATATATATATATATATATATATATATATATATATATATATATATATATATATAAGCATTGTCGAACATATCTCGATGAGTAGAGATTTTATATCCGGAGCATTTACCTGCTTATATATATACTTATATATATATAATTGTTGTCGGACATATCCGATGAGCCTGGATTTACATCCGGTGCGTTTACTACTATATATATATATATATATATATATTCATTTTTGTTAGGCTTGGAGTTACTTCGTGGCCTTTTACAACAGATTTTTCTTGTGAAATTCTTGTCTTTTAGTGTCGGGGTTACTATTCATGTATACGGCACTATTCACGTATACGGTACTATTCACGAATACGGCATTATTCACAAAAAAATTAATTTTTCATTTTTTATCCAAAATATCTATTATGGATACTAGCTTTGATTGTATCCATGTTTTGATCATTCTTGAATTTTACTTCACTATGATTATTTATGAAGTATTTTTGAACTCAGATTGTTTAAAGTACGAATCCTTAATATTTGTTCTTTTGTTTCACTGGATTCGTTTTCTTTAAAATATTTTTCATCATACTCAGTCCTAAATGATGGTGTTACTAAATATCTTTGGCCTGTAGTGCAAAGATGGTTAATTTTCTTATGAATATCTTTGGCCCGTAGTGCAAAGATGAACATGTGTTGAGATGAACATAACCAACTGATGAATATCTTTGGCCTGTAGTGCAAAGATGAATATTTGATTCAAGATGTATATTGATTGATGTTACAGGGATAAAATATTGATAATGGACTTTTAAATTCATTGATAATAGTAGATTTCATTCTCTACGTAACTCTTCTATGAATTATTATTTCCGCTGCGAATATTGATCTGAAACTTGTTGTCTATTGTATTTTATCAGATTTTTCCTTGTTGAAGACTAACGATAATTTGTTCTATATTATCTTAGTCATAATATTCTTTACTGGGCTAGTTGAGCTCACCCTTTTCCTTTTTATTCCATTTTTCTTCTCAGGAGGCGAGAATGTAGCGAGTACTAGTCGGGGTATGGAATGAAGGTTCTAGAAAGTTGTTTAGTATTCCTCACCATTTTTGTAAAATAATGTTCCAATAATTGTAATGAGAACTTATTTGGGTGTGAATATTGTCTAGATGGCAATATTTGTATTTAAACTCACAGTTTTTATGTTGTATTAATAAAGTTGTAGTTGTTTTTGTACAATGTTATTGACGACTCAAAATGGGCGATGTATACCTATTTTGGGGGTGTCACACTTGGTATCAGAGCTTAGGGATATGATCTCTGGCGGAGATCGGGGAATAGAACTAGGAGGTGAGAGACGAGTAAATCCTTCGCTAGTGTGTCCTACCTAAGCTTATTTGTTGGTTGGTCAGTATATAGGTATATTATGTGATATGTTGATTTCTTTAATTAACCCTTGTTTTATGGCGGTATTTGAGAATGTCGGTGAGAATGTTAATGATGGAGTAAATGAGACCGTGGAGACACCTTTACTCACCAACGAGAGAAGCGTCAACAACAGTGGCAATGTTCCTCCTGTGAACAAACCTGCTTGGCGAGATGATGAGCGGCGAGATGTTTAGAAGCTTTTTGCGGTTCATGCAAAATCAAACGAGGGAGACTCGTGCACAAAATACAGTGGAAATGATAACAACGCACGCGGTTTGTCACGACCCAGCGATTCAAAGAGTTGGGACCACGAGTGCTGGGGAAAGCGAGATCCGATTAAAGCGTAAACGCAGGTCGAACAAATCACCAAGATATTCGATGTCTTGGGATGCATGGAGGAACAGAAGGTTCCATTCGCCACCTTTATGTTCCATAATGAGGCAGATTACTAGTGGGAATCTATAGGCGTACCCATCCCGGTACTTTTCGGCATGTCTTGGGAGGCGTTTGAAACTATTCAATATATGAAAGTATTAAATCGTATGAAGGAAGTGGAGTTTATTAGATTGGAACAAAATAACATGATGGTGTCCCAGTATGAGGCGAAGTTTGTAGAGTTATCTAGGTTTGCACCTCATTTGGTGGAGAATGAGGAACGTATGACACGGATGTTTCTGAGAGGTTTGAAACCCGGCATACGTCAATATCTCATTTCTCATAAATTTTCTCTCTATTAAGATGTTGTCAACAGGGATCAATTATTAGAGCGAGATAACGAGTACGTTCAACCGAGGGACCACAACCATGATCATACCGGTGATAGTAGTCATCAGAACAACGATAACCAGCGGAGGAAGAAAAATACGGACAAAAATTGTAACCACTCTGGTGGTAATCATGGCCATGAAAATAGAAGAAGCGAGTCGGGGGGAGATTTTAAAAATAGGAGATTCAACAATGATAATGTGAAGACGTCAGCACTAGCAGCAACTGGTTTTAAGGGAGGAGAATGACCACTGGTCGTATGATATAAATGCGGGAAAGAGGGACATATCAGCCCAAACTGCCCACAATAATTCAAGGTATGTTATAATTGTCGAAAGGAAGGACATATCACTCGAGATTGTACAGCAGCGAAACCAAGTCCAGTGGGGATGGTGACTCAAAAGGCTATCCCAGAAAAGTCAAAGCAACAGTTCCTGGAAGAGCGTTTGTCGTGACTGGTCAAAATGCGAGGAACCCAAACGAGGTGATCACATGTAAGCTAATCATAAATTCTTGCGAAGTTTATACCTTACTAGATACCAGTGCTACCCATTCATTTATCTCTCATGCTTGTGCTCAACGTTTAAACTTGACTCCGGAGAAATTAGACTTTGATTTATCTGTGGAGACTCCGTTAGGAGAAACTTTCATCACATCCCTTTGTTTATAAATCTTGTTTGATCCAAGTTGGCACCATCACATTACTGTTGACCTTATCTCTTTAAAGATACTTGCTTTTGATGTGATTTTAGGGATTGATTGGTTAGCGCTCATCGTGCCAAAATTGATTATTTTCGTAAGGTTGTTAGGTTTTATATTCTAACCAAACTTTGTTATGCTGATTCAAGAAACTAAACCATTAAAATCAATCCTTTGTCATATCAAGTCATAAAGCTATTCGTTTATTGAAAAAGCGGATGTCGAGCTTTCTTAGCCCATCTTTTTCTTAGCCCATGCTATTCGTTTATTGAAAAATTTCGGCGTATTTCTGAAGAACTTCCGGTCTACCCCGAGCGTGAAGTTGAATTCTTTATTGATCTTGAACCCTGGTACAAAGCCCATTTCTAAAACCCCATATCGAATGGCTCTATTGAACTTGAGAGTTAAAGGTCCAACTACGAGGAGTTGTTGGACATCGGTTTCATTCATCTTAGTACATCTCCTTGGGGTGCTCCTGTTTTATTTGTAAAGAAGAAAAGGCGAAGTATGCGACTTTGTATTGACTATCGAGAATTAAACCATGTCACTATCAAGAATAGGTATCCGCTACCTCGTATTGATGATCTGTTTGACCCGATTCTTGAGGAGCACAATTCTTTTCAAAGATCGATCTTCGATTCGGATATCATCGGTGAAGATTAGGCGAGGATATTCCAAAGATTTCCTTCAGAACTTGGTACGGGCATTATGAATTCTTAGTCATGTCTTTTGGATTGACTAATGCTTATACGGCTTTCATGGATATGATGAACTGGATATTCAAGGAATATTTGGATCAATTCGTTGTTGTCTTTATTGATGACAATTTCATATATTCCAAAAGCCGTGAAGATCATGAGCACCATTTGAAGCTGGTACTCCAAAGGCTTCATGAAAATAAGCTATATGCCAAGTTGAAGAAATGCGAGTTCTGGCTTGAAGAAGTAGCATTCCTTGGGCACGTGGTGTCAAAACATGGAGTATCTGTTGACCCGGCGAAGATTGAAGCAATATAAAGTTGGGAACAGCGAAGTCGATGAATCGAAATCACGTAGCTTTACGGGCTTATTTGGTTATTATCGAAGATTTGTGGAAGGATTTTCTCGAATCTCTACTCCGTTAACTCGGTGACTCGGAAAGATACCAAATTCGTATGGAGCGAGGAAAGTGAAAAGAGTTTTCAAGAGCTTAAGAGAAGACTCATTTTGCTTTTTGTTACGATAATACCATCTGGTTCGGATGGATTTGTTATCTCTGATGATGTTTTGAGCAAAGGGTTAGGATGTGTTTTCATGCAGCGTGGGAAAGTCATAGCCTATGCCTCATGACAACTTAAAAAGTATGAGAGGAATTATCCTACTCATGATCTAGAGTTAGCGGCCCGATCGTTTGCGGCGTTAAAGATCGGAGGCACTATCTATATGGGAGAAAGTGGGGATATATTCGGACCATAAAAGCCTCAAATATTTCTTCACCCAAAAGGAACTCAACATGCGGCAGCGACGATGTTGGCTCGGTTGTTAAAAGATTATGACCACACCATTCAATACCATCCCGGAAAAGCAAAGCGTGGTGGTGACGCGTTGAGTAGAAGATCATATGTAGGAGCGAGTGCGATGATGTCAAGTATCTGCGTAGAACCAACTTTAATCGATGAAGTTAAAGTTGCTCAAGCCCCCCAAACCGTAGGAGGTGATGCGTATGCGTGAAGAAGAAAGTACAAGAAGGTGCTATTTAGGAAGCGAGAATCGATGAAGAGGAATACTTGAGTCCACTCCGGACTTTGTGTTCCTAACGACTCTAATTTGAAATATAAGATCATGACAGAGGCACATAATACACCGTTTGTAATCCATCTGGAAGTACCAAAATGTATCGTGATCTTGACATACATTTTGGTGGAACAATATGAAGAGAGAGATTGCAAAGTTTATCTCGAGGTGTTTAACTTGTCGGCGTGTAAAGGCGGAGCATCAAGTACCTAAGGGTCCATTGCAACCACTTGAGATTCCGAAATGGAAGTGGGAACACATTACCATGGATTTCGTTACGGGTCTTCCCACGGTTTCTCAAGGTATAAATGCTATTTGGGTTATTGTTGATAGATTAACCAAGTCTGCTCATTTCTTGTCGATACGGGAAACTTATTCCCTTGAACGTCTTGCTCATATGTATGTAAAGGAGATTGTGAGATTGCATGGCATGCCAGTATCCATAGTTTCAGATCGTGACCCAAGATTTATTTCACGATTTTGGGTTAATTTGCAAAAAGCTATGGGCACAGATTTATAATTCAGTTCGGCATACCATCCTCAAACGGACGTACAATCAGAGAGGACTATTCAAACTCTTGAAGATCTATTAAGACTCTGTGTCCTAGACTTTAAAGGGAGTTGGGATAAGTATTTACCATTGGTGGAATTCTCCTACAACAACAGCTATCAGGCAAGTATAGGTGTGGCCCCATTTGAAGCATTGTATGGACGAAAGTGTCGCTCTCCAGTACGTTGGGATGAGGTTGGTGAAGCAACATTGTTGGGACCAGAGTTGGTACGTATGACTACGGAAAAGATCCAAATGATTCGACAACGTATACAAACGGCACAAGATCGACAAAAGAGTTATGCTGATCTTCATCGAAAGGACGTGGAATTTAGTATTGGGGATCATGTATTATTGCGTGTAGCTCCATGGAAGGGAGTTACAAGATTCGGGAAGAGAGGAAAGCTCAATCCCTGATTTATTGGTCCATTTCACATTCTTGACCGAGTAGGAAATGTAGCCTATAGACTCGCGTTACCTCCAAGTATGTCTCATGTTCATAATGTGTTTCACATATCTGTGCTTCGTAAATATGTGAAAGACCCGAACCACCTTATTGAGTTAGAACCGGATGAGATAGCCGAAGACTTAACGTACGAAGAGGTACCTGTCAAGATCTTGGATAGGAAGGAGCATGTCCTACTCAAAAAGGTTATACCCCAAGTCAAAGTTTTGTGGAGGAACAATGCTATAGAGGAAATGACCTGGGAGTTAGAAACGGAAATGAAAGCGAGGTATCCTCACCTTTTCGAAACACCAGGTACGTATGTCAATTTCGAGGACGAAATTTCATAAGGAGGGGAGCTTGTAAGACCCCAACTTATTATAAATGAAATTGAATTTCCTCTATTTATTATTTTGGAAATAGTAAGGGTTACTTTGATTAATGTGGTTAGTTATGGGTAAAATGCGTAAATATTTCAAATAAGCAAGTGGTTATAAAATATTCATTGTTGTCGGAGAATATTCTACCGTTCGTGGGGAATATTAAATTACGACATCTCTGAAAATTGTGTGTGCCCCCTTGTAATGGAAAGTGCGATTGGATGAAAGCGACAAATATAAGTTGTTTAAAAATAACGGATAGTTGTTACTGAATTAATCTTGTTGGAATATCAAATTGGTTTAAAAAACACGGTAGCTTTGCGGTATTGCACCAATTATTGATTCTTACGTAAGAATGCATTATTCAATAATTGTTACGATAATTCTTATTCAATATTTTATTTTATTGATTGATAATTGCTACGTTGATATTTTATATTATTGTTGTTTCAATAATTGTCATTACACAATATTTTCCATTATTGGATCAATAATTCATATTATTTGAATAATATTAGTAGATAACATTATTGGCAATGTCTAGAAAGTTCTGTCTAAGGAGAGGTTTGGTCACCTAATTGCGCGCCAGTAAGGAGAAATCCTTATTGGAAAGCTCCCTCTTTCTTGGGAATGGCCTGGTTGTCGATATTGTGATTCTGTAATATTATTTGTGAATAATTAATTATTGATTTATATGAAAAGGAAAATATTCATTTTATGTGGATATAGATGGAGAAAATTTTAAAGTGACAATTGTTGAAAAATTGATATTTTATCTTTTATGATAAAATAATTCATTTAAATATATTATTATAATTTAATAATATAATAATGGTGATATTTTTACAATGAATGTGGGATATATGAATATATGAGGAGGAAGAGTATTTTTTTGTTGCAAAAGTTGTTTAAAACATGTTAAACATATGTTGTGTGGGGCCCATTTCTTGACCGAAATTTGATTATAGCTTTGTAAAATCGCTTCTGTTTATGGATTTGATCGATTTACATTTGGAATTTTGGAAAAATTTTCTTCTGTAAAGTTGTAGAGAATTGAATTTCCTATGGAAAGGACATGAGGTTTGAATTTTTCTGATAAAAGGGCTATTTATTATGAATTATTGAAGTTCCGAAGTTCTAAAATAATTATTTTTTGAAGTTTAAAATATTTTAATTAAGAAAAACATTTTTAATGTTTAGGCACATGTGTGGCTGATGTTGTGGGCTAGTAAGTGGGCATACGAAATTTGAAAAAAATTATATTAATATTATATTAAATTTTCTGCTTTGGTGTTCTAAGTAATTTCCTATAAATAGGGTGCTTAGGTTAGAATTGAAAATCACACTAGAAACTGAAGTTTTCTCTCTCTATATTATCGAGCGTATTCTTCTGAGTATTTTGATACTTTGAGTGTTGTTATACGGTGCAAGTTTCCTTCAACACTATATCTAGTATTCCAGTCAGAAGTACCGTCTTTTCGAGGTAAGGGATATTTTTTTTTTTAAAATGATATTATTTCTTCTAATATCATTATGCCGGAATATTGGTAAGATTTTTCTTGTGAAATTATTGTCTTTTAGTGTCGGGGTTACTATTCATGTATACGACACTATTCACGTATACGGTACTATTCATGAATACGACACAATTCACAGAAAAATTAAATTTTCATTTTTTGTCCAAAATATCTATTATGGATACTAGCTTTGATTGTATCCATGTTTTGATCATTCTTGAATTTTACTTCACTATGATTATTTATGAAGTATTTTTAAACTCAGATTGTTTAAAGTACGAATCCTTAATATTTGTTCTTTTGTTTCACTGGATTCGTTTTCTTTAAAATATTTTTCATCATACTCAGTCCTAAATGATGGTGTTACTGAATATCTTTGGCCTGTAGTGCAAAGATTGTTGATTTTCTTATGAATATCTTTGGCCTGTAGTGCAAAGATGAACATGTGTTGAGATGAACATGACCAACTGATGAATATCTTTGGCCTGTAGTGCAAAGATGAATATTTGATTCAAGATGTATATTAATTGATGTTACAGGGATAAAATATTGATGATGGACTTTTAAATTCATAGATAATATTAAATTTCATTCTCTACGTAACTCTTCTATGAATTATTATTTCCGCTACGAATATTGATCTGAAACTTTTTGTCTATTGTATTTTATCAGATTTTTTCCTGTTGAAGACTAACGATAATTTGTTCTATATTATCTTAGTCATAATATTCTTTACTGGGCTAGTTGAGCTCACCCTTTTCCTTTTTGTTCCATTTTTCTTCTCAGGAGGCGAGAATGTAGCGAGTACTAGTCGGGGTATGGAATGAAGGTTCTAGAAAGTTGTTTAGTAGTCCTCACAATTTTTGTAAAATAATGTACCAATAATTATAATGCGGACTTATTTGGGTGTGAATATTGTCTAAATGGCAATATTTATATTTAAACTCACAGTTTTTATGTTGTATTAATAAAGTTGTAGTTGTTTCTGTACCATATTATTGACGACTCAAAATGGGTGATGTATACCTATTTTGGGGGTGTCACATTCTAAATTACCCAGTTAACTAGCATAATTGATTTTAGGTAATGGTCAAACATGGGATGACCAACTGCTCAAGAACATTTCTGGGTAACCCAGAAATGTTCAAGAACAGTTTTTCTTTCCTACTTTGACCGGCCCAGAATTTCTTTTGGTGATGTTGTTGTTATGATCTAAGGTTATAAAATTGTTCACTGATATTAATACTACTAGAATGAACCTTAATATCACACTAAGCAAGCTGGAAACTTGTAAATTAAAAGGAGCAAAGTAAGGACCTCGAACTGTTCTTCATTTCTAGAAAACCCAGAAATGAAGAACAGGTCTGACATGCATTTTAAAAAGCCAATATCTCACTGATTTGTTGTTGGATGGCCATGATATTGATTGATAACGGTAGTATTACATATTAACTACAAGATTAAAGCCTAAGTTAGCTCAGAACATGATTGGATTGGAAATTATAACCGGTCAAAACTACCCACTTGAACACTGTCATGCATTTCTGGAAATACTCAAGAATACCTATAGCGACGGTTCTGTCGCTATAGGGCTCTTTAGTGACAATTATTTTTGGAAAATAGATTAATTAATTAAATAAATAGGAAAAAATGGATTTTAATTATTAAAAATACATAATAAATTATAAAAAATTATGTTAAAGCCTGAAAAATAGTTTTTAATTATTTTAAGTATATTTCAAAAATATTTAATATTTTTGGAATATAAAAGGTATTTATTTATTTAATTATAAATTAAATAAATTATTTATAAATGGTTTTAATTCATGAAAAATCATTAAAAAATTATATTATGATATTATAAAATATTTTAAGTTATTTTGATAACTTTTGATATTTTTGTGATGAATTTCATTAATAATTTATTATTAATGGTGATTAGTTTATTTAATAAATATATTAAATAAATTATGGAAAAATAGAATTAATGATTTAAAAATCATATAAAATGATTTAAGTGTTAGAAAAATATTTGAAGTTATAAAATATAACTTTTGATATTTTTTCGTGAAAATATTAATATTTTAATATTAATATCAATTATTGGATAATGGATTTAATTGTTTAAAAATCATATAAATATGATTTTAAAGTATTAAAATACTTTGTGATATTATAATTATATTATAATATTATGTTATGTTTTTCATTAATATTTAGTATTAAATAAATATTAATGATTAAGGAATTATGTGGTATTTAATTCATTTAAATACAATATAATTGATTAAAAAAATTATGATAAATGGTAATAATTATCTTAGAATTATTACGAGCTTATGAAAAATATTTTGACTGATAATAAAATTATCTATGATATTGTTAAGTATTTAGGCAGAGTTTAATTGAACTTAAACTTAATAAAAGTCCGACTAGACCGTCGGGATGTTAAAATTGTGTCGGGTTCAACTCAGACTGCAATAGTTTGACTTGATACCGAATCTTATGTGTGTTGTAGACTGATGAGGTTATGTGTTATGTGTTATATATATATATATAATAGTATTATATTTTGATGATATTTGTAAGACTCCAACTTATTATAAATGAAATTGAATTTTCTCTATTTATTATTTTGAAATAGTAAGGGTTGATTTGATTAATGTGGTTAGTTATGGTTAAAATGCGCAAATATTTTAAATAAGCAAGTGGTTATAAAATATTCATTGTTGTTGGGAATATTCGTTTGGTCGTGGAATATTCTTACCTTTGTTGGGAATATTCGACGAGTATGACCTTGTGTAGGCCTCATAACGGAAAGCGATTGGATGAAAAAACTGACAGATATATGTTGTTTATAAATAACGGCGTAGTTATTACTGTTTATCTTGTAGGGAATTCCAAATTGGTTAAAACATAGTAAACACACCTGAACTACGATTGTCAATATGTGATTACATAATATTATTTGTGAATAATTAATTATTGATTTATATGATAAGGAAAATATTCATTTTATGTGGATATAGATGGAGAAAATTTTAAAGTGACAATTGTTGAAAAATTAATATTTTATCTTTTCTGATAAAATAATTCATTTAAATATATTATTATAATTTAATAATATAATAATGGTGATGTTTTTACAATAAATGTGGGATATGTGAATATATATTAGGAGGAAGAGTATTTTTGTTGCAAAAGTTGTTTAAAACATGTTAAACATGTCTGTGGGCCCATTTCTTAACCGAAATTTAATTATAGCCTGTAAAATCGCCCGTTTATGGATTTCGGTCAATTTCTGTTTGGAATTTAGAAAAACTTTCTTCTGCAAAGTTGTAGAGAATGGAATTTCCTATGGAAAGGACATGAGGTTTGAATTTTTATGATAAAAGGGCTATTTATTATGAATTATTGAAGTTCTGAAATAATTAATTTTTGAAGTTTAAAATATTTTAATTAAGAAAAACATTTTTAATATTTTGGCACATGTGTGGCTGATGTTGTGGGCTGGTAAGTGGGCGTAGGAAATTTGAAAAAATTATATTAATACTATATTAAATTTTCTGCTTTGGTGTTCTAAGTAATTTCCTATAAATAGGGTGCTTAGGTTAGAATTGAAAATCACACCAGAAACTGAAGTTTTCTCTTTCTTTCTCTCTATATTATCGGCGTATTCTTATATTTTGATACTTTGAGTGTTGTTATATGGTGCAAGTTCCTTCAAAGACTATATCTAGTATTCCATGGCACCGCTTTTTCGAGGTAAGGGATATTATTTTTTTTTAAAATGACATTTCGTCCTGCTTGGAGTTTACTTCGTGGCGGTTGATTGCTTTTACAGCTTTATTTATATTTTGTCCTGCCTGGAGTTTACTTCGTGGCAATTGATCGCTTTTACAGCTTTATTTACATTTCGTCCCACCCGGAGTTTACTTCGTGGTGGTTGATCATGTCCATATATATATATATATATATATATATATATATATATATATATTTACCGCTTTTATATATTTACATTTTCGATCCCCCATGGAGTTGCTTCGTGGTGGTTGATCATGTCTGTATATATATTTCTGACTTTTATATATATAATCATGCTTCTATCTTTTCATCTACAAACCGCAGATATCATGTGAGCCTAGGAATCATGTGATCACTGATTGAAATTTATGAATCTAGATTCGGTTCCGTGATGGACGTTTTTTAATTGTAAGCGGCTTGTACATTATTTACAGTGTCTGAATTTCCTTGGATGGCTGTCATGCCCATGAGGAGTTTGGCACTGCTATATATTATTTTCTCGATGATGCCTCGCATCTTGAAAATAAAAGCAAACAAGCCGAATATTTAATAATAAAATGGAAGTATCAAAGGCCTCAATTACTATTGAGCACAGGGTTTGAAAAATCTCTTTTTACAAAACTTCATTGATATATCTGGTTAAAACTGAATTTTTCTATAAATTCAAACCCTTTGTATATAGGTGCGAACGATGTACATCACTACTTCCAAATAATTGCACATTGATCCACACACACACACACACATTCATACAATAGTTTCTTTGAAAAGTGGCGGTCACCATGGCAACACGGATGTCGGGGGGTGCCTAACACCTTCCCTCCGCATAATCAAGCCCCCGAACTCAAATGAATCTCGGTTTCACAAACCCATTTAGCAGTGTCACATCACTGGGTCAATGTGCAAACCTTTTCAGTTGCGTTGGTGCAACCAGTTAAATACACCAACTGGCGACTCTTAAAGTCAAATCGTCGACATTATACATGTCGGACCTTTTTCACTTGTTTTTTCAAACAAATCTCACATTAACATTAGAACACCAAAGAACATGTAATGAAAAGGGACACTAAAAATCCTGATGTCGACAGGTGGCGACTCTGCTGGGGACTCCAATAAAAGGGCTTAAGCCGCTATTACAAACTTTTCAAAACTATTATATGCTTGTGTGTGAATATTGCATTTACATTTATGATGAATGTGTACTAATGCATCTTACTTACTGCACTGCTAAATATCTATCTGTGATATTAGTGCTTCGCACATATCATCATTTTGGATAAACTGTGAGACACGTTGTATGTGAATGTATGTTGTGTGGTTCCTCCACCAAGAGGCTATCCTGTCGGTGTTTGATTACTGGACTCGTAGGAAGAATAATTCCAACGGGGCTCAGGAAAGACACCACCCAGATTCACTCCAGTTGAAAGACCGGATTAACTTTCCATCAAGTAGATTGCGATGATCTAGGAACCTTCATATCAAAAAGCCGCGAGAGTAAACCTAAGATAGGTTAACCTCTGATAAACCAAACGAGGAGGAAAGTCTCTTCATGTTTTCCATTTTCAATTACTTGTAAAAGCATTTACTTGTAATTTTATTCCATGTTCATCTTTATGTAATGGAAAATATGAAGATTATCTATGCATGCATGTTATCAATTAACAACCAGTTTTGCTGGAAAATATTCCTAAAAAGGACATGTTATGATAACATTTACATTATCCGTGAGACTAAACTACGTAAGTTTTTTGTAGGGAAATCATTGGGTCTGTTACCCGCTCAAAATCCAAAAAGGCCACGAGCCTACAGCCAATCATGTCTTCTTCTGACCAGTCTAATATTGTTTCCCGAGAAGAATTTGACGGATTAAGTAAACAAATTACAGATTTGGCTGTTTTGCTCAAAGAATTGCATCAGTCTACTCAGGGTACAAAGATACCAACACATACAGAATCCTCTGCAAAAGGAGAAGCTCAAGGTTTGGAAAAAAAAATTCTAGAACCTCAGTTGGATACGACCAACAAAGACCCTGAAAACACCCATCTCAAAGGAGATCCAGACACAGGTGATATTAGGAAGAAGGTCCTCCAAATGGAGGAAACTATCCGTGTTCTCAAAGGGATTGGAACACATGGAAGTGTTTCATATGCTAACCTTTGCATCTTCCCTGGTGTTCATTATCCAGAGAAATTCAAAACCCCTGATTTTGAAAAGTATGACGGATTAGGGGATCCTTATACCCATTTAAAGGTATTCATTGTAGAACTTGGATCTTACGCAGAAAATGAAAAGCTCAGAATGCAACTGTTTTAGAAAAGTCTGACTGGAGAAGCCCATTCATGGTATACCAGATTAGACAACTTAAAGATCCATAGTTGGGAAGAGTTGGCTCACGCCTTGCTCACTCAATATAGCTTTCAATCTCTGATGGCTCCTGACCGGTACCAAATTTCCAAGGTCAAGAAACAGTCTAATGAGTCTTTCATAGAGTATGCTCAAAGGTGGAGGCGCCTTGCTGCTCAAGTTATTCCTTCCATGACGGAATCAGAAATGGTCATGATATTCATAGATATACAGGAAGCTCCTTTCTATGAGAGAGTCTTAGCTGGTATTGGTAAGCCATTCTCTAAAATGATTAAGCACGGAGAGATGGCTGAGATGGGATTGAAGTCTGGAAAAATTCAAGACCTAGCCGCTTCTAAAGTCACATTCTTTGAACACATCCGATCCGGATCTTATGGAAACAACCGGAGGAATCCATAAAAGAAAGAGGAGGATGTTTCCTTGATACTACAAGGTCAAAAAGGCAATCAAAGCATGCCTATACAAAGGAAAAACTACTCCCCTTTTCAAGCACAGTCTTCAAACCCTCCATTGCCTAAAAGTGGAGAAGTAACGCGACCTCGGACGTTCACACCCTTAGGGGACTCGCTCGAGAATATTCTTACTCTTCTGACTACTCAGAAGAAAATTACACATCTTCTTCCACCAGCCAACCCTAATGGGAGGGGTTTTAATGCTACTCGGAAGTGTGCTTATAATGCCAGAGCACCTGGACATTATACTCAAGATTGTTGGGGCTTGAAACACAAGATCCAAGATTTAATAGAGAACGGTGAGATTGTGGTCACCAAACCAGATCAACCTCATGTGCAAGACAATCCCCTTCCTCAACACAAAGAAGACGAGGTCAACATGATCAGTTGGAGCACTGGACAGAGTTCCAATTTCAACAATGAATCATCCCCGATCATCAAAGATGGTGTTGACAAATGGGATTATGTAAAGTTCCAGTTCACTATGGAATGAAAGATGAAAGCTGTTTGCAAACAAATTGAGTAATTGGCAGAACTGGTGACCCACTAGCATCAAGTCACATGTCAATTAATCAGGCAGGAGCATGCCTATCTCCTTCCATTTGTTATGAATGCAACATCACCACCTTCAGAAAGCGAAGCTATGGAGGATAAGGTTGCAAAGAGAGCAAATGCTAAAGCCCATCGGGATTTTGCCAATCAAAGAGAATTTACATATCTGGGCCAATTTATGGAGGAGATACTGCAAATGTTGATCAACGAAGGAAGAATTACCTTCCTTCTGCCTCCAATCAATCCCCGCTCAGGACGGTTCAATTCTGATGAAGTGTGTTAATATCATTCACACTCTTGCGGTCACAGCACAGAAGAATGTTAGGCACTCCGCCATCTTATTCAGAATCTTATTGATAGCGGTGTCCTGCAACTAGCAGATGATTACACTGTGCAACTCAAGAGTGGGTATGCATGTCCTACCAAAAGGAAGGGATCAGTAGCAGTTATATCTGAAGTGGATGATGAGACTGTCAAAGTATTTCCCATACAACCAATTCAGCTCAAAGGAGTTGACAATCCTTTGAAAGTGGCGCTTTGAGCCAATTTCTTTACCCTTGAGACTACAACATCTGCTTTCGAAACTTACACAAAGTTCCACGGAATTATGGAGAAGCTGAAGGATCCACGTCTCATACTACTGCTACAGTGTCAAAGGAAAATCCACTGTATCTTCCTCAACGGGTTATGAAACCTATTTGCGAAGTAAAGGGGAAGATTCCCATTGAGAAGATTGAAAAATTCCTCCGCACTATGGGCCACAATGAAGCCAATATGGTTTTAAGCTTACGAGAAGCTCCACACCAGATATCTATACTGGACTTGGTTTTCTCTTCCGAAGATCATCGGAAGATCTTATTTATGGTTTTGGAAGAAGCCTACTTGCCAAAATCAGAGGATGTGGAAAAATTTTAACATTTGGTTGATCACATTTTCAACAACAATGTAATATCCTACACTGATGATGATATACCACCTGAAGGGATCGGTCATTGCAAGTCATTGCACATTGCAGTTTTGTCTTCCGGGTACATGCTAGCTGGATCTTTGATAGATGGAGGCGCGTCTCTAAATATCTATCCTTATGCCACCTTGGTGAAGATGAATGTCAATCTCAAGCAGATCCAAAGCAGCCATACGGTTATCAGAGCTTTTGATGGATCCCGACGAAATGCCATCAAAAAGATTGAATTGCCAATTGAGATTGGTCCAAATACATTTAATGTATCCTTCCACGTCCTCAAGATAGATTCAGGATACAACCTGCTATTGGGGAGACCATGGATACACATGGCTGGAGCCGTTCCCTCCACACTACATCAACAACTCAAATACAAAGTCAACAACAGACTAGTCACTGTCAATGCTGAGCCGGAGTATCCTGAACAAGGAGATCTGGCAATCATCAGTTTCAACTTTTAAGTTGAGTTGGCCAGTTTTCATACTCTGGAAGTGAGTACCACGCAGTACCATTCTAATTGAATGCCACTTCCCGTACCCAAGATTTCTGCCGAGGTTATGTCGGCCACTCGAGAAATGATGTCATTAGGTCATCAACCTAGACAAGGGCTTGGTAAAGATAAGCAGGGTATTAAGCACCCTATTCAAATGTCCAGTCAAATTGGAACAGCCGGACTAGGATATTCTGCCAGTTCCAGTCACAGGAATCCCCAAAAACACAAGCTGGTTCGTCAAGCTTCCGCCTCACGGCAATTTTCTATACCTTTACCTCATGAGTTGATACAATCTCCAGTAAAGGTGCCATCCCATGTTGCGGCCATGTTGTTTCCTAAGCCAGTGCCAATCAAAGCAAAAGAGGCGCTGATTCCTGATCCCGAAGTGGAAGAAAAGGAATGGAAACGTAAACATGACATTGCCTTGATGATGGCAGGCATACGCGTCATTGTTCATGATGAACATACAAACAGATACACCCCAGAAGATGATTGCCCGGATGTCATGGTTATCATTTGAGAGAAGGAGGACAATGACGATCCTTCCATCATTGCAGTCCATCAGGACTTTGCCCTCTACAATTGGAGCAGCACTCCATGCATTGGTCGACGAGGGTAAAATGGGCATAAAATCCCTCTGCCCTGTAGATAACTTTAATTGCTTACTTTTCTTTACAGTACTAGCAATTATTTTATCAAGTACATGTTAACACTTTGTATGATAGTTGCATATATTAAGTGAAAGCATATTCTGTTTCAGGACTCTGAATTTAGATGTGCATGTACTTGCTGATGAAGTGCCTTCTCTCCACAAGGGCGGTAACTTTGATGCAAAGTTGGACTCAGACTTGATGGATATGCAAGAGAACATTGAGACACCTCAAGAGATTAAGGAATGGGTCGCAGACAAACCTAAACCCAACCTTGACCAAACCACTTCTTTCAATCTTGGAACCTTAGGCAACCCTAAGCTAATCCAAATTGGTTCAGACCTCACCCAAACCAACGGAATGACATGGTAACACTATTAACCCAATTCCAGGATGTGTTTGCATAGTCTCATGAAGACATGGTGGGTTTTTCCACGAATATTGTTCTTCATCGCCTTCCCATAAAAGAAGGATTCAAGCCAGTTAGGCATAAACTCAGGCGATTGAAACCTGAGTGGAGTTTAAAAGTTAAAGAAGAAATTGTGAAATAATTTCAAGCTGGCATTATCATGGTGTCTACATATCCGGAGTGGATATCCAACATTGTGTCCATGCCTAAACCGGGGGGAATGGTGCGAGTCTGCGTGGGTTACCGGGATTTGAATAAAGCTTGCATTAAAGATAGCTTTCCCGTGCCCTTTATCCACATTCTTATTGACAACATTGCTCAATACGGCATGTACTCCTTTGCTGATTGCTTTGCGGGGTACCATCAAATTATGGTCGCTAAGGAGGACCATGAGAAAACTGCTTTCATCACGCCTTGGGGAACTTTTTGCTACAGACGGTTGTCATTCGGCCTCATAATGCCGGGGCAACCTATCAGCGAGCTATGATGGCTCTTTTCCACGATTTAATGCACAAGGAGATAGAGATCTACGTGGATGACATCATTGTCAAATCCCGAAGGGAGGAGGACCACCTAGACCATCTAAAAAAGCTTTTCAACAGGTTGTGTAAGTACAACTTGAAGTTGAATTCAGCCAAGTGCGCCTTTGGTGTTAAGTCAGGCAAGTTGCTAAGTTTCCTAGTCAGTCGCAAAGGGATTGAACTGGATCCTACCAAAATATAGGCCATCAAGGAAATGCCCATTCCTCAGACAGAGAAGGAAATACGGGGATTTTTGGGAAGAATCAACTTCATTAGCAGGTTCATTTCTCAATTCACAGCAACCTGTGAGCCAATATTCAAGTTGTTAAGGAAGAGCTCCTCCATGAAATGGAATGACGAGTGTCAAAAAGCCTTCCTCACAATCAAAGAACAGTTGGTTAACACTCCTATTTTGGTACCACCCAGGGATGATGTTCCCCTGTTCATGTACCTGTCCATAAATGACAATGCCATGGGTTTTTATATGATTGGGCAAAAAAGACGATAGAGGCCAAGAACGAGCTATCTAGTACCTCAGCAAAAGATTCAGCATCAGTGAACATAAGTACACTCTGATTGAGAAGACTTGTTGTGCTTTAGCATGGGCTTCCATGAGGTTACAGCATTACCTCCATGGTCATACAATCCATCTCATATCCCGCGTGGATCCTCTAAAATATGTGTTCAGTAAGCCCATACTGAATTGTCGACTGTCCAGATGGCAGTTG
This sequence comes from Panax quinquefolius, assembly GCA_020205615.1. Taxonomy (NCBI): domain Eukaryota; kingdom Viridiplantae; phylum Streptophyta; class Magnoliopsida; order Apiales; family Araliaceae; genus Panax; species Panax quinquefolius. Next base: position 22,378,886 of record CM035168.1, on the reverse strand, counting down.
ATCCTACAGTAATTTGAAATCGTCTACGTGATGCAAAATTCTATCAAAGGTCAAGGAATTGCGGATCAACTGGTCGCCGCACCTGCAGGGGACTAAAAACCTTGAAACATACTTCCCGATGAAGGGTAATGACATTTCAAAGAATAACATCGATATGATACATGTAAAATACGTGGAAAATGTATTTTGATGGAGTCATTAATACGAAGGCTCTGGAGTGGAGCAGTTCTAATATCCGATACGGGGGGACGATATCCGTCATCGTCAATTGCAATTTTTCAGCTCCAACAACACACGGTGAGTATGAAGAATTTGTATCATGGGGCTAAAACTTTCCGATTCAATGGGCATCAGTCATTAGCTGTCTTTGGAGATTCCGAATTGGTAATCAGACAATCCACGAGAATCTATCAAACCAAAGAATTACATTTGCTGCCTTACCATCGGCAAGTTCTACAGATGGCTTTGGAGTTCGAAGAAATCTCTTTTCTACACATTCCTCGTAATAGAAATGATTTTGCGGATGCATTAGCAACGTTGGCCTCCTTGGTGCATATACTTGACAAGGAAAACACGCCAAACATTACAATTACAATGCAAAAAGCCCCAGCCTATGAGAAGTATGTTGGAGAAGTATCGGATGAACTACCTCCCATCCACAACCCTTGGTATTAGCACATCAAGGAGTATCTACGAGACGGATCTACACCCGCTGAGGCGAGCCTAACTGAGAAGAGGCGGATCCATCGACTTGATATGAAATTCTACCCGAGCGGAGATGCACTCTATAAAAGAGATGCAGAAATAGGTCTCCTCAGATATCTGGATAAAGACCAAGCTCAGAGACTCATGGATGAGATCCATGGTGGAGTATGTGGCCCTCATATGAGCGGACCCCTACTTGTCAAGAAGATCCTTAGAACAAAACATTATTGGCTTACACTCAAAGCTAACTGTGATGATCACATCAAGAGGTGCTATCAATGCCAGATTCATGGGAATGCTATCCACTCCCCTCCAAGGGAACTCCACAATATGAGTTCGCCATGGCCCTTCTCAATGTGGGGGAATGGACGTGATCGGGCCCATCGAGCCCAAAGCCAGTAATGGACATCGATTCATATTCACCATGATTGACTACTTCACCAAATGGGTAGAAGCAGCATCCTTCCCCAGGGTTACTAAAGAAGTCATCATTGCTTTCATCAGAAATAATGTCGTCTGTCGATACGGACAACCAGAGGTCATTGTGTCAGACAATGCTAAGAACCTCAACAACAAAATGATGGAAGAGTTATGCAGAAAATTCCACATCAGACACCTTAACTCCGTCATCTACCATCCAAAGATGAGTGGTGCTATTGAAGCGGCTAATAAAAACATCAAAAAAATCATGCAGAAAATGTCTGCCAATCACAAAGGATGGCCTGGCCTCTTGCCTCTGACTTTATTAGCCTACAGAACTTCCATGCGTACTTCCACTGGGCAACCCGCTACTCATTAGCCTATGGGATGGAAGTAGTGCTCCCCATAGAGGTGGAAATGGAATCCCTCAGAGTGTTGATGGATGCTCAGTTAGATGAAGATCAATGGGTACAAGACAGGTATCACCAGTTGTCACTAATAGACGAAAGGTGAACCGCGGCTATCTTCCATGGTCAGTTATATCAGCAAAGGATCGCACGATCCTACAACATAAAAGTCCGACTACGGCAGTTCAAACAACATGACTTGGTTTTAAAGAAGATCATTGACAACCAAGATCAATCTAAGGGAAACTTCACTCCTAATTGGGAAGGCCCATTTATTGTCAAGGAGGTATTGACAGGAGGTGCTCTCAGATTGCAGGAAATAGATGGCGATGAATTTCCACAGCTTATCAACTCGGACACCGTGAAACTGTACTATGTCTGAAGTTACCATCAAACAAACATCCTAGTTTTGATCATCAAATCACCAGTCATTCCAGTTTTGAACCCTCTCCTTTTTACAAACTCTTCTGCCCCTCAGGGAAACATACACTTCAAACCAGCAGCCTGGTTTCACCTCATTTCAAATCTTGCATACAATTTTGGTTATCCTGAAGATGGGATTGAACCTTTTACACCTGCAGTTTATCCTGGAGACGGGATTAAACTTTTCTATGCTTGCAGTTTGTCCTGAAGATGGGATCAAACTTTTTCCACACCTACAGTTTATCCCCATTATAGGATCAAACTTTCTTCTCCCCGCAATATAGCCTACACATGGGATTCACACTTTTCTTTGGCTACGATTCGTCCTGAGGGGCGAACTACGTTGACCTGATCTCCTTGATACCCGGGGGGTACGTAGGCAACCATATTCTATGGCCCGGTCGCAATAAAAAAAATAACAAAAACATTTCTGCCCTTCCTCTACAAAAACAAAAACAACAAAAATACTTCTACACCCTTCTTCACCAATAAAGCTTACGCCTTTCACATTGAGGCGTTGAACTCTCTTACGAGTTCAAACTTCATGAGACTTGATCTCCTCTTCAATAGAGTACGTGGGAAGCCATTTATGGTTCGATCTAACCCTACCGAACAAAAATACTTGTCACACGGTACTGGGATCAACCTTCAATTCACCACATTTCATCGGTTTCAGATCAAAGGGATCGAATTACCCTACCTCTTCTCACAAATAGAAGATTCGGTGACCATCTAAGCTGCGGTCATGCCTCAAAGAGAAATACCAACCTATAAGAGATGGAATTAACTAGGCTTCTCACAAATAGAAGTACTGGCGACCATCTGTGGTACGGTCAATCTCAGAGAGGAAAAACCACCCTCCTCTCCACTTTTCCATACAGATACCAGTCCTAAGACACCATAGATGGTAGGGATATACAGATCAATGATCCGTTCTAAGAGATCTTGTGACGTCTCAATGTCCACCTATCAAGGATAAGTTCAGAATGCATCAAGATCACAAGGCCCTAAAGAAACAGACAAATATCAAGCAAGTATCAAGGCATAATTAAAAGGGAAGTGAATCAAAATATATTTCCTTGCCATACATAATACTGTTTGATATATACATATGTGCTGTACATGACAAAAGGGCTAAGCTAGTCTGTGCAGGAAAATACAAAGCTATCTACAGATCTGTATATATGCGGAATATCAGATCTAACATGGCATCCCTCTCTGAAGACGGAGGTAACGCTGCAAGCTCCTGCCCAATGGTATCTACACGAGCTAGCAGATCAGAGGCTAACTACATGGTGGCATAATGCTCATCAATGTAAACACTCATGTCGGCAAGACTGACAGTCATCTGGGATCTCACTGAAGTACTGTCTGCAATGGCCACATCCCTAGCAGATAAGGCGGCATCCCGCTCCACGATCAATGCATCCCTGGCTGATCTAGCCTCATCCCTCTCTAACAGAGCGACATCTCTCTCATCAAGAGCTGTCAACATCGCGGCCCTAGCCTGATCTCTATCATAGGTCATCAGATGTAAGCTCTACTCCAAATGTTGTGCCGAATACTGAATAACAGTGGCACTCGGGGTGGGAGAATCCATCGCAAATGCTAGCAGCCCAGAAGTCAAATCATCGGTGGGAATGTCAGCCTCCTCTATAGGCTCCTCATCGTCAGTATCAACATCCTGTACTGTGGATACTACCACAGACAATGCAGTCTCTGTCTCTATCCATGCGGAATACTCTGCAGAACAACCTGGATGACTGACAGAAAACTCAGCAAGCTCTCGCTGATCCCAACAGGTATACAACCTGGATTTGTCCTCCACTGATAAACGGTGTGAAGCGAAGCGCTGACTCACTGCCCCCTCATAAGGATGAAAATCCTGAAATTGGTCAAACTGACACATCACGGCCAGTGGGTGGTAAGTAAGCATGCCCCTCAATCCATCCAGAGGGAGATAATCCATGCCTAGAGCATGAGTAATAAAGCTATAGGGTGAGCTAAGCCTTGAACATGGCAATATAGCAAACGGATCCCTAATCCTTGCTAGGAAAGCTGACCATGATGCATCATCTGTACACTCCACAGGCTGAAAAGAGTATGACATGACTATATCATGGGTGAAGTAAAACCCCTGCCATCTGAGTGTGCCAATCGGTCTCAAGTGTGACATAAACCACACGTACAGTATGACCGAGCTACTTGTAAACACTCCTGTCAGATAAGTGCAATAGTATGTAGCTGACCTCAGAGTCTCTGCAATGATCATCGTTATAATGGTATGACCCTCCCTGAGATCTCTCACTGCCATAATGACGCCGATATCTAGCTTATCCATGTATCTTGGCATGAAGACATATGACAATACGCACAATAATAGCACATCCACTCTGGCTGAACGCCAATGATCCTCCGGTGTGGTGAAATCCCCGGAATTCCGTGCATAACTATCCTCAGAGCCAAATCTATCAAACAGAAAATGCTGGGATATCACGTGGCCGGATGTAATCTCGTCCTGTACCACTTTATGTCTCAATTCGGTGAGGGTCATAGGCGCTCACTCATGTCTCGACGATAGCCATATGCGCGGCAAGGTCCATCCCAATGAAGAACATCGTCAATCGTGCATACTCCTCCAAAGTAGGAGTCAACTCCTGGGTCCTAAATCGGAAAACCTGCCTCTCCGATACCCAGTGTTCTAGCATACCCTCAACAAATCCTATGGGAACCTCAAACATCAACAGGGTCATAGTATGCTGCAGTAAATCATGTCTGATGGTGATATACTATCATACCATGAGCGCATACCAGATACCACAAAAAATGGTGGGGTATAATCAATACAGCTAACTATCGAAGAAGACATTTGTACGGGTCGTGTCATAAGACCATCCAGGGGTCAATGCTGAATATCTCTGGACATACATACATATGCATAACAATAATATGCATGATACAATAGATGGCAATTTGATATAGGGAATGAAAAACTGTACATACATTCCTAAGTATATCATCATCTAATACATCTCTGTACAACTAAAATATAGGGAAATGGGGCGAAGCTACCCAACATCCAACAGAGGCCTATCAAAAGATATAGCGAGAATGGGGCGAAGCTAACCAACATCTAACAGAGGCCTATCAAAAGAGATAACAAGAAATACATCAGAAAAAGTCAATGGTGTCGATGTCTACATCATCGATCCTATCCACCTAATGTAACTCCTCCTGAGTCACTGGATCTCTATCTACAGGGATGTCAGGCCTATACAATGGAGGATCTGTACCGGCAAATCCATATGGGTCACCTGAGGGGCCAGCGCCAGAGCTGGAAGGATCAAAAGTATCTACCTCTGAAGGATCTCTTCCCAAATGTCGAATGAAAAGATTTGTCCAGTCCAGCTGCCGGGTCAATCTGTGTCACATGAGTCGGATCTCTGACACAGGCTAGCTAATCCGTCATCATCATAGATCCTGGAACCATATCCCCCATGAATTTTATGGCACGGGTCTGAGCTCTAATTGTACGAGGGATCCACCAATGCTGGAACATCTCCTAAGTCCAGGGGCCCTTTGACAAAGTATAACCGTCAATCCCCAACAATGGGATGTCAATGACGGGTGACTGCGAAACAGGCTAATAATGCTTGGCAGGAGGCAAGATCGGCATGCGAATCTCTCCTGTAGCGCTCCTGATAGCATGCTCTCCTAATTATAGGAATCCTGCGAATCTCTTATACGGTCTATCAAAAGAGATAAAGGTGGAATCACAACATTCCCTTGAGGAAGTAGGCAAAGGTGTAGGAACCCCAATCATAGTCTCCTATATGGTCCACGTGTCTAGTGGCTCTGATCAAAGCGAAGGACACCATAGAGAAATTATCTGCTATGAAGCAGCCCCTAATGATCATCAGGAACAATCGCCGAAGAATGCGATCCCTAACTCTCACATCATCGGTATGGGCTCACTCGGCCTTACGCCTTCATAGCATCTACGCTCAAAGGACACATGCACGAATAGTCACGCCCTTGAAAGCCTCATCAGGAACTCCAAACAAGGATGCATTTGTAGTAGGGGTAATATCCACGTGTGCAAGGCAACTGGATCCCTCAAACTCCATACACCGTGATAAACCGCCAATCCATCGGCGTCATCATCACCTCACAGTCCAGCAAATGAAGTGACCGAGTCTGGTGAAACCACCGCTCAGACAATGCCCTAAGGTAACCCCAGGGACAACGACGGGGAAGAATGGAGAAGAACGTCCAAAATCCCCAGCCATGTACAATCGCTCTGTAGTCATCATGCAAAGCCTGATACATAGAGTGGATGCTAAACCAGTTCCCTCGAGTCTGTGTGAAGTCGGGAACCTACATAAAATGCAGATCAACATCAGAATCCTTGACTCCTCATCAAATAGGAAATAAGGAAGATTAAAGATCTAACTTCATAACTTGTTTGTGTGCATGTATACTGAAGGATGCCTACTCAAGTCACCAAGAAGATCTGGGTTCGCCACTTGAATACCTAACAAATCCCTACGGGGAACACGTACAGTAGGAGCAGGAACCTCAATCGGTATGTCCTCCTCCTCGTCCTCAATATTTGACACTTCAACCCGGATAGGACGTATCACCGCATCCACTAGATGATGAGGTTTGTTGTGATGACCCGGACCGTTGAGGCTCTTGAAGCCCTCCTCCGTACACTGAAGTGGTCCTCACGAGGAACGCTTCTACTGATCCGGATCCATAATATCTGGACAACAAGTCTCCAAATCACCTCAAAAAGGGTGTGGTAAATTCTTACCTGGAGCTTTTTAAAATGCATCTTATGATTACATGCATGCATGCATTCTTTTAACATACATCTACAGCAGAGTTAAAAATGCATGGTTACTCAATTCATACATTTTGGAAAATTTTGCCATAGCCCCCTTTGTAAATGGGACTATCCACATGCACATAGGCATGACTAGGTGGCCATTCAGTAGCACACATGTACACAGTCATATACATCCTACATACATTATAACATCACAGTAAAAAATTCGTAAGTGTAGTCTAGTTACCAGGATTATTTTACTTTTTCTACCTTTACTCATTTGTCCTCAGATAGGATAAGAAATGACAGTAAAAGGTGCTAATTTGACTATTTTAAAAGTCAAATTTTTTCACATCATTATGTTCAGCATGGTTTAATACTAACATTCGCTATGTTAAATATTTTTATCAAGTCATATCAGCATGCATATTCACTACTATGTGTTTAAATGCATTTCATGTGATAAGTTATTTTCCAATGGATTGAAACTGGAAAAAATACATGCATATGTTACTAGGACAGTGAAAAACGCTTGTACGGTGGCAGAATATGCAGAAAGTTTCCCGAACTCAGCAGATCTGAAGAAGAGCTCTCAGATTTCCTTCGCAACGCAGCTTGAAAATGACTTATGAAAGCAACCTTTGGGCTTTACATAGTCATGGTTGGACGTAGGTCCACCTACGGCTACTGCAGGTCTATCTGCGACACTCATACATGGGTCCCACACCTCTGGTTCGCTCCAGTTAGAGTTACAAAGGAGGTCTCATAAGCTGAAAAGGCCAAATTAGGAACAAAAATGCTACGCAATTGAGCGGAATAACCTGGAATCCTGGTTTTGTACGGGTTAGAATTGAACTCCCGTCATCTCATTGGTAATCGCCTGAGTGCAGGGTATACTATGCCGATGAGCTTAGCTTTCACAAATCATGCTCGACAATAACCCACAAAGGTTCGATGCCATCATTGCAGGGTCTCAACCCTAAACCTCCTCGGCGGGGGTTACAATGCAAAACCACGAAATGCTAAACCTCCCCAGAGGGGGTTACAACGCCGAAGTTATAAACATCTACGTATCCCCGGCAGGGGTCACAACGCACATCTTTCAAGCATCTACGTATCCCCGGCGGGGGTTACAGTGCATTCTCAACCATTGATACACACATCAATGAGGGTCAAGCAGCCTTGACGTTATTTCAACTGATGGCAAGTAAACCCATCAAAGTAACTTAGCCACGTATCCCCAGTGGGGGTTTACAACGCAGTGCGACCATTGACACATACATCAATAAAGGTCAAGCAACCTTGACAATCCACCCAACAGGGATCTATCTGGTGATACACACATCAGCGAAGGTCAGACAACCCTGACAACAACAGACTATTGGCATTAACTCTGACAGAATGAGGAAATATGTTATACACATCCTCAAAAAGACAAAGCTTTATCCCCACAGATCTCTTGCACACAAGAGGCACCTCTATGGAAAATAAGCCAGTGTCTAGGATTTGAGACTTTGGTGATAGCCCCAACGTCAACATCCTTGAAGACTTGGATCTCATGTCCAAGGCATCAGTGATTGTCATCCCAACATAATTAACTGACAATCATACATCATACATTTGCATCATGTTGTTGCATATAGCATCATGTTTATCTCTTGCATTTTAAGTGTCTAGGATTCTTTATCCTATCCATGCCTTGCATTGCATGAATATGATAAAGAGGGGCATCTGTAGACACTCGAAATTTTCTGTACACCTATTACTAATATTGCAGGAGGGTAGATTCGTCTTTCAGAGATAACCCTGGAAGACAACTTACATCCATTCCGGATACTACCGGAAGTTCAAGTTCAAAACCCGGGGACACACACTGGGAACATCATTTCTAAACCCAGAACACACACCGGAAGGATCATTCCTAACCTCAGAGATAACCCCGAGTTTCGTCTTTGGCAATAACCCCAAGGAGTGTTGTTGCAGTTTCGGTGATAACTCCAAAAATGCTTATTTCAAACACATGCTATCAGCTTCAAGCTCAAACCTCCTGTCGAGGCACTCATCCCTTAGACTCGGAGCTAACAACGGGTAGACAGGCACACTCACAAGATAACCTTGCGGTATTCAAATAATTGCAGCAGTCCAAGCTCAGATGTAACCCTAAGCAACGTCTGCTTTCAACTCAAACTGGCGATAACCCCAGCGAAGAGTCAAACGTCATCTTGCCACATCAACACCTGCGCGTCGTCTCAACACTTCATACATACATACATACAACAATGTCCCACAAGAATCGAAGAGTTACAATCCCGAGTGACTATTACGCGTGGCAGTACACTGGATATAATTTGAAGCTTGAAGACTATGGGTATGGTCCCCTCTTCTTGTCTTCGTACAACCTCTAATCCATGTCATTGCGTAACTCTCGACACAAGAGGTCCGAAGAAGGTCACATATACCTCGGTCGGATGCTTGGACTGAAGTTCTGCAAGTTCGAGCGGACATTACAGTGCACGAGTGCACGTACTTTGAGACTACAGGACCCGCGAAGCCCGGAGGCTCCTCGACCAGCCGCAAGTATAACTTTGGCTGCCGTAGGTACACTTGTGGCCATCAGTCTATAAATATAGACCTTGGGGTTAGCCATTTGAAGGAGAGAAGAGAGAAAAAAGGCGAGGAAGCCCTGTCCAATTTACTCTGTACACACCCATATTGAGTGTTTCCTCAGTTTAAACATCTGTTAGCTCACATATAGCTATACTTTTATCCGACGGGAGCTGAGTGTTTATCCACATAGAGTCATAGAAGTCTACATTGGCAGCCCACTGTAAGCCTTCTTACATTATATAAAGCCTTTCTTTTCATATTAGCACACACTGTTATACACATTGAGAGTCATGTTGTGTGTGTTTTCCCGGACTTCGGTCCGTGGTTTTCATTTCTGTCTGTATATATATACTTATATATATGTATATATTTTATATATGGACTAACATTATCGAGTTATGCCTCGATTGAGCTTAGACTTATGTCTGGGAGCGTTTCTTTTTTTATATATATACACACACATATATATATATATATGTAATATATCTCGATGAGCATGGATTTTATATCAAGGAGCATTTATCTTTATATATATATATATATATATATATATATATATATATATATATATACTTATATATATATAATTGTTGTCGGACATATCCAGGATGAGCACGGATTTACATCCGGTATGCGTTTCTTTGCTTTTTATATATATATATATATATATATATATTTACATTTCTGTCGAGCACTGGAGTTTACTTACGTGGCCTTTTACAAACTTTTATTTACATTTAAATTCTGCTGGATTTTACTTTTGTGGCGTTGATTGCTTTTTACAACTTTATTTATATTTCGTCCTACCTGGAGTTTACTTTGTGGCAGTTGATTGCTTTTACAACTTTATTTACATTTCGTCTGCCTAGAGTTTACTTCGTGGCAGTTGATCGCTTTTTCTGACTTTATTTACATTTCGTCCTACACAGAGTTTACTTCGTGGCGAGTTGATTGCTTTTACAACTTTATTTACATTTCGTCCGCCAGAGTTTACCGTGGCGATTGATCGCTTTTATGACTTTATTTACATTTCGTCCCACACGGAGTTTACTTACGTGGTGGTTGATCATGTCCATATATATATATATATATATATATATATATATATATATATATATATATATATATATATATATATTTACCGCTTTTATATATTTACATTTCCGATCCCCCATGGAGTTGCTTCGTGGTGGTTGATCATGTCTATATATATATATTTACAGCTTTTATATATATAACTGCTTACTGCTTTCCATACAAACTGCAGTATTATGTGAGCCTAGGAATCATGTGATCACAGATTTAGCCCATTGAATCTAGATTCGAGTCCCGTGATGGACGTTTTTCTGTTGTAAGCAGCTTGTACATTATTTACAGTGTCTGAATTTCCTTGGATGGCTGTCATGCCCATGAGGAGTTTGACACTGCTGTATATTATTTTCTTGAAGATGCCTCGTATCTCGAAAATAAAAGCAAACAAGCCGAACATTTAATAATAAAATGGAAGTATCAAAAGCCTCAATTACTATTGAGCACGGGGTTTGAAAAACCTCTTTTTACAAAACTTCATTGATATATCTGGTTAAAACTGAATTTTTCTATAAATTCAAACCCTTTGTATATATGTGCGAATGAGGTGAATCACTACTTCCAAATAATTGCACATTGATCCGCACACACACATACACACACACACATTCATATAATAGTTTCTTTGAAAAGTGGTAGTCACCGTGGCAACACGGATGTCGGGGGGTGCCTAACACCTTCCCTCCGCATAATCAATCCCCCGAACTCAAATGAATCTCGGTTTCACAGACCCGTTTAGCAGTGTCACATCACTTGGTCAATGTGCAAACCTTTTCGGTTGCGTTGGTGCAACCAGTTAAATACACCAACTAGCGACTCTTAAAGTCAAATCGTCAACATTATACACGTCGGACCTTTTTCACTTGTTTTTTCAATCAAATCTCACATTAACATGAGAACAACAAAGAACAAGTAACGAAAAGGGACACTAAAAATCCCGACGTCGATAATTATAATATCACAAAGTATTTTTAATACTTTAAAATCATATTTATATGATTTTTAAACAATTAAATCCATTATCCAATAATTGATATTCATATTAAAATATTAATATTTTCATGACAAAATATCAAAAGTTATATTTTATAACTTAAAATATTTTTCTAACACTTAAATCATTTTAATATGATTTTTAAATCATTAATTCTATTTTTCCATAATTTATTTAATATATTTATTAAATAAACCAATTACCATTAATAATAAATTATTAATAAAATTCATCACAAAATATCAAAAGTTATCAAAATAACTTAAAATATTTTCTAATATCATAATATAATTTTTCATGATTTTTCATGAATTAAAACTATTTTAAATAATTTATTTAATATTATAATTAAATAAATAAATACCTTTTATATTCCAAAAATGTTAAATATTTTTGAAATATACATAAAATAATCAAAAACTATTTTTTAGGCTTTAAAATATATTTTTATAATTTTTATGTATTTTTAATAATTAAAATCCATTTTTCCTATTTATTTAATTAATTAATCTATTTTCCAAAAATAATTGTCACTAAAGAGCCCTATAGCGACAGAACCGTCGCTATAGGTGTTCTTGAGTGTTCTTGAGTATTTCCAGAAATGCATGACAGTGTTCAAGTGGGTAGTTTTGGCCAGTTATAATTTCCAATCCAATCATGTTCTGAGCTAACTTAGGCTTTAATCTTGTAGTTAATATGTAATACTACCGTTATCAATCAATATCATGGCCATCCAACAACAAATCAGTGAGATATAGGCTTTTTAAAATGCATGTCAGACCTGTTCTTCATTTTTGGGTTTTCTAGAAATGAAGAACAGTTCGAGGTCCTTACTTTGCTCCTTTTAATTTGTAAGTTTCCAGCTTGCTTAGTGTGATATTATGGTTCATTCTTGTAGTACTAATATCAATGAACAATTCTATAACCTTAGATCATAATAACAACATCACCAAAAGAAATTCTGGGCCGGTCAAAGTAGGAAAGAAAAACTGTTCTTGAACATTTCTAGGTTACCCAGAAATGTTCTTGAGCAGTTCGTCATCCCACGTTTGACCATTACCTAAAATCAATTCTGCTAGTTAATTGGGTAATTTAGAAGCTTAGTTATGTAGCCCATATATGATACTATAACCTTAATACAACAACTTGGCCAAAACATTAAACCACGGCAAGATCAGAGGCTCGAAAAACGTTGTCAGACCTAAAATGGGTTTTTGGGTTTTCCAGAAACAGTTTGGTCATGGTCAGTCAACTGACTTTGACCGATCATATCTTGCAATATACACATGATCTAAGCTTGGTTCAAGTCTTAGATCAAAGCCCTAACAACAAAGAACAGATTTATAACATAAAATACACCAAACATAATATGATCAATGAGGTCTGACATATGGCTGTCAGACAACTTTTTCCAACTTTTCCAGATTTGATAAATCTTTAAATTCGTGCATCTAGATGATATAGATATATGATCTAACCACCCAGATCACTATATGACACCCTTATACACATATCTAAATAACAAACAACAACATTAACACAAATTTTTAAGGATCTCTAGAATTAGGGTTTATACCACTTTTAAAGCTTGAGCTTGATGATCTGATCTTGGAATTCTAGCACATGATCCTGGCTTTGTATCTTATTTTATATCACTCCCATTTTTGAATTTTAGAGAGAGAAGTGCTTTAGCTAGAATGAAGAATAAAGTAGCCATTTCTCTCTCTTTAATGTATATAAATGTTGTATGCAATGTAATGGCTGGTATAAGGAGCTGATATCTGCTGATTTCAGTCACATGGGGTAGCTAGGGTAGTTGAACAACCAAAGATATAGCAAGATTTACAAGTTATGTCACAATAAAGCAATAAGGGTATTTTGGACATTGTACATGTAATTTTAATGGCATTCTTGTCAATTGCGCAAACCCTTAGGGTTTAAGGTTTAACCCTTAGGGTTTAGGGTTTATCCCTTTAGGTTTTAAAAATAAGTTCTAGGATTTTCAAATTAGGTTTTCAAAAATGGAAAAATTAAGATTTTCAAATTATAATTAGGATTCACTAATTATACTTAGATTTCCTAATCATAATTCAAGTTTGCTAATTACGATTATCATTTCCTAATTAAATTTGCTAATTTAGCAATTAGGGTTGAAATTGTACATTAAGGTTTATAACCCAAGAATTAAGGTTTTAAATAGAAAATAATCTTTCTAAATTAAAATTAGGTTCCCTAATTAGATTAGGGTTTTCTAATTACTTATAACTTGAAAATTAGGATTAATATTTCCTAATTAACATTAAAGTTATTAAATTAACAATTAGGTTTTCCCTAATTATAAATTAGGGTTTCTAAACCAGAAATTAGGGTTTTCTAAATCAATTAAGGTTATCCCTAATTAGATTATTATTAATACAAAAGCCATATATGTTTTACTTAAATCCCCAATTTAGGGTTTCAATATACCGAATTAGGGTTTTGAATTCCCGGAATCAAAATTAGGGTTTTCAGAACCGATTTATAGGGTTTCTTATCCATTGCTAGGGTTTTCTAACTGAACGTTGACATTCGTCAATAATCTTAGGGTTTGACACTGATAAAATTTATCTGGTCAACCCTTGACTCGTAACCACATTCAGTACACATACATAACCAAATTCACAGAACATAAACACTCATATACTTAATACTGAATAATTCACCACAAAATTTTTTAATTCCCAAAATTCCTTCACAAGATTAGAAATCCTCAAAATTCCTTCCCAATAATATCAAACACATACACTTATTTTCTGTCTATGTCTATTATTTGACCTTAAATCCATCATTTAAGATTTAATAAATTGTCTAATTTCTCGAGTTGTCACAAGGACAACTCGCCACTAAGTTCGTAAGTCCGGTATATCTTACGAGTACGTCTAGGTGATCAGTCTATTGTACTCTATGTTATACAAAACTTCTTCTTTAAATGTGTTTATGTTTAAGTTTTGGCAACCTCACATGCCAGTTGTTTGATGACAAAACATTTGTTTATTCATACTCAGTCTTTCTTTGAAATCTATACCAAAATAGTTTGGCAAAAGATAACAACTTTGATAACATTTCGATAAGTCTAGCTGAAGGAATTGGCTTCGACTTCAATATACATCAATTCATGCGTAAGTGACTTAAATCACAAAGCTTGTCCAGAATGAACATAGACAAGGGTTAGAACACTTTCCTTTAGCATCTTCTACAGATTAAATACTTTTCCTTTTGAGTCTTTAAGGATTCTACAATACATAATCACATAACATACCACATTAGGTCATAATCAATCAGTTATGGTTTCTAACGTATCTTACCCTTCTTCTCAATCTAATTGTTCAATAGATTTTTTAACATTGGTAACGATTTATCGCATTGTTTTACATTCAAAAGCTTTCTTTACTGTGCCTTATCTAGTACTGGCGATGCGGCGCCAACTTCCCTTATCGGACTCGCGCTGCGGCGTGAGTCTCTAGTAGCTTTTTACCTGGACCTGGCGTTGCTGCGCCACTACTAGTACAAATGGATGCCCTGCAGCGCCAATATCCAGTAGCTAATTGGGCTTGGCTTGGCGATTCGGCGCCAGCTTTAAAGCCTTGGGTCACGCTGCAGTGTCGTCCCTGTGCCTCAGACTGTTATGACAGTTTTCTTTCTTAGTGCACTTCCCAGACTCACAATTTGTTTATATTAAGTTCGAATTGACTCGTTCAAAAGCCATTAGCTCACAAATCACATGAACTAAGTGTTCATATAAGAATTTTACATTTTCAAATCAGTTAACACGGAATTCACCGTTTAAGTCAGTTATTACGAAAACGATAAACGTTCGTGAACGTTCATAGCTCGTTTCTTCGTTCTAAGTCAGAATTTAACCATTTTCGAGTCCGCAACTATAAAATGCAAACTTAGACTATTCTCCATCAAAAGTCAACGTTTTCGAGTTCAATGTTAACTTTTGACTTTCATTTTGACAATTTAACGATTTCGACGATTATTGTCTAATCTCGTAAATTTCACCATAACTTCGTTACTTGAGATCTTTACACCGTTCCAAATGGATTCATTCTATTATCACAACATATACTATCTAAGCCCACAAATGATGGTTTTAAACTTGTCCATCAATAACAACATTACAATTCTTCAGTGTCTTTCATTGGTTTATAACATTTATATATACTTATGATTCCACTTACACACGGTTTATTAAAGTTTAATTCCATTACTAACCATCCTTATACTCCTTATCATACATACTTCATCAATCATCACTTCTCTATCAAACTATAATTGAAGAGAGGAAGATTAATGATCAGAGATTTCTTACCCTTAAAGTTCTTTAGCTTAGTTCTTCTTCTTCATTCTTCATATAGCAAAGTTCTAGCATTTCTCACTTTTCTCTTAATAATCTAGGATGTTGGTGTATTTGAACAAGGCAACAAATGATCTAGTAACTCTCTATTGATAGGAAATACAAAGTGAGGGCATAATTGTAACTTAAGCCATCCCACCTCCTTTCTACACCTCCTTAATCCACCTCCTTACTATTCCAACCCTGGTCACCAAGTAAATTACTTTACTTGGTCACCAAGATGGTTGCCATGTGATCTATGGGGCCCACATGGGTTGCCCCATTGGTTTTTCTTACTCGTTTACCCATCGGTTCAATCCACGGATTCAGTTCTTAGTTTGGGCTTAAGTTTTAATAACTTTAATTATCCTTTGGGCTTGCTTTATCAAATATTGGGCTTTAACATTATTTCATCTAGGCTTGAACAATTCCTACACAAATCCTACAAGTCCAATACCATTGGCTTAATGCTTATAACGTATAGTCTACGTATTCTTCTTGTATGCTAATTCATATACTCATTCATCATATACGATATACCATTATTCATACATATTCGTATAATACCTCGTATCATACTCGTATTCAATACCTCGTACAATACTTACGTATCATACGATCATCTTTTATTTATTAACGCTTCTCTTTCCCTAACATTTTTAATCTTAGTACGCAGGCAAAAAACTGCGTTTGTAATACTTGAATTATTATTACATTATCCATCCTTCCTTGTTATTCTATCGTTACGTATTTCTCGGAAGTTCAAAAATAATTCCCGAGCAGATATTGATGAATAGTGTTTTTCAGAAAATTTCTCGAAAAAATTATATTTTTGTCTTGGAAATTCAAACACTTTAATTCTACCACGTAGCCAAAATACTACGATATTCCAACAGTGACGCGTGGCGCCCCAAAATTAGGTATACGCCACCCATCTTGGGTCGCCACTTACATGGTACATAAATTCAAATACAAACTTAATTATACATCCGTCGTGGTAACATACGACAATACATAAAACCGAGAGTTCTAATAGAATATTGTCATTTAGACAATATCCATACTCAAGGAGTCCTCATTACATTTATTGTCACACTATTTAATGTAATAGTGAGGACTACTAATGCTATCTTCGGACCATCACTCTTTTCCCCGACTCGTCCCCAAATTTATATTCTCATTTCCTCAAGAGAATAAAGGAAAGAAAGGGTGAGCTCAACTAGCCCAAGAAGAAATATTATAACTAAGATAATGCGTAATAAATTATCAATAGTCTTCAACAATGTTAAACCGATAAAATACAATAGACAACTAGTTTAACTCGCAATGAATATGCAATCCATTAAAAGAGTCAAGTAGAAAATAAAGTCTACTATCTTTTAGGTTTTAAAAGGTTTTCATCAATTTTTATCACTAAGACTCAGCTTTAATGAATAAACCACAATATCTAATCATCCCCGCATTCACTGGCCAAGGATTTTCATCAAATTATCAATGGTCATGACTATACCGAATCACCCCCGGTCATAATCATACCAAAACTATCCATCATCGCATTATGTGCCATCGAGGACTTTTGTCACATCATTTATATCAAGCCATGATTATACCGAATGATCCTCGGTCATAATCATACTAAGTTCATCTATGCACGTAAGCCAAAGATAACATAATATAACATGAGGATGATGACAATGACATAATAATTCAATAAAACAAGTTCATTTAATTAATTTATTCAGAACTAATAACGCCCAAATTGTCAACATGATATCGCTTTGTAGAGTAAAATTCAAGAATGATCGTAAAATATTTTCATGAAAAAATATCGGATGAAGCGCAAATATCAAGGATATTCCACTAAATTCATGGAGTATAGAAGTCAAAGTTTTAACCAACCGGGTATAATAAAGAATGGAATAACAAAAGAAATCACCATGCATGCGCAGATTGCAGATGACAAAAAGTTATTCCAATGTAATAATAATAACGGAAATAAAGTCGTGAAATTCACACCGGCATGTGATGTTCCAAATGTAATAATAAAGATGGAACCAGATCCTGTAAAAACACATGATAAGATATTCCAAATGTAATGATAAAGACGGAACTGTGTCCGTGTAAAACACATGCATGTGATGTTCCAACAAGAATAATAATAATAATAAATTTTAACCAGTCCTGTAAAAAACACATGCATAAGATGTTCCAAATGTAATAATAAAGAATGGAATAATAGAAGAATGTCACCAAGTATAGGGTAAAACCACATATATAAGTTATTCCAATGTAATAAATAAGAATGGAATAACATAAGGATTTCACCAAGTATAGGTATTTCGCATATATATAAGTTATGTATGTGGTGTGCCACTTTTACAAAGTTATTCCAATGTAATAATAAAGAATGGAATAATGTAAGTTCTCTTCATGAATAAGAAAGAATAACACCCTTCACGGTACAACAAATAATATTCCCTACCTGTAAAGAACTGAATATCGAAAAGTGAAGTAGCAAAATACTTTTCTTCTTTCTCTATAGTTTCTCTCTGTAGTTTCAAATGAATTCGTAAGAAATAATGAAGGAATGAGCTTTCTATTTATAGAAAAACCGAGGGTGGCTCTTGGTCTTAACGAAGGGTCAAAATGACTTTTCGTAATATCAAGAGACAACTACTATTCATGAAGGGGTAATTAACCTGGAACAATCAAGAGGCGCTTAACTTAACTCTTGGTAATATCAAGGACAACTACTATTTCATGAAGGGGTAATTATTAATTACTATCGATTTAATTTAAGGTAATTACTATATCGACGAAGGTAATTACTATTCACAAAGGTAATTACTATCGACAAAGGTAAATACTATCGACGAAGGTAAATACTATTATCGACAAAGGTAATTACTATTCACAAAGGTAATTATTACGATTTGAGGTAATTAATATCGACAAAGGTAATTACTATTCACAAAGGTAATTACTATTCACAAAGGTAATTACTATCGACGAAGGTAAATACTATCGATTTAAGGTAATTACTATTCACAAAGGTAATTACTATTCACAAAGGTAATTACTATCGATTTAAGGGACTCTTAGATGATGACATATGGGCCCCCATAAAATAATCAAACTTACCACAAACATCTCATAATGCATTTTTTATATACATCAAGGATTGAATAAATATTACCACAAATCATTTTATTTTTAATCAACACATATTTAATCTTTCAACAATTATTAATCATTTATAACTTGTCGTCTCAATTAATAATTTAATACTATAACATATTATATGATGATATCGTGACAATAATTGAATCAATAATATAAGAGATATGATGCAAAGAATTATCGTAGCAATAATTGAGCATAATGAAAGTGACTTCTCACGAAGCATCAATAATCAATATCGTGCTACTATACAACCACGCCAGACATCGCATTTTTTACTACCGAAAGTAGTTCAACAGCTTTTGACGCAGAATACCTCCGCCGTTATTTTTATAGAAAAATAATTTTGTCGCTTTCTAACTACGATAATACTTCCGCCTGGGGGTCCACTAATGATCGAGAGTCATCGTATTTAATATTCCCCACAAAAAAGAATATTCCCCACCAAACTAATATTTTATAACAACTTGCTTACTTTTGCAAAATTTATAAATATTACCCACAACTATAACATTATATCAAATTTATTCCATAATATTCAAAAATAATATTTATAAAAAATTCATCTTTATTTATAAAAGTCGGGTCTTACAACCTCCCTTCTTATGAAATTTCGCCTCGAAATAAATTAGGGTACGACTGATATGATAAAGAGGTGAGGATACCTTGAATACCTTTATCGTTAAAAATATTAAATTCATCTTCGCAATCCTACCAAAGATATTCATTAACAATTCATCTTTGCACTATAAAGCCAAAGATATACAAATCAGAAACCAATAATGCCGAGACGCATTATTAATAGTATCACGACCACTAATTATCCATGCACCATCGCCAAGGATATTCGTGTTTTCAATTACGGCCATGATTATACCGAATAATCCTTGGTCATAATCATACCAAGTCTATCAATGCACTACTACCAAAGATGATTTTTTTACCACATCCATGAATTAATATTTCATTCACGAGACTCAAATTTCAATAATTAATCCATATCATCGAATCATCCCCGCACTACGTGCCAAGGATATTCATTAGTATCACGCACTACCAAATAATTATCCATGCACTACTACCAAAGATAATCGTATTCATCGTATTCATTAGTATCACGACCACAAATTATCCATGCACTACTACCAAAGATAATCGTGGTATTCATTAAGATCACCACCATAAATTATCCATGCACTACTACCAAAGATAATCGCGGTATTCAAAGCACCACAAATTATCCATGCACTCACTACCAAAGATAATCAAAGATAATCGTATTCATTAGTATCACGACCACAAATTATCCATGCACTACGGCCAAAGATAATCGTGTTTTCAATTACTACTATGATTATACCGAACAATCCTCGGTCATAATCATACCAAGTCCATCTACGCACGTGAGCCATGTATGACTTTCAACATAATATAAGCATGAGGATGTCAATGATATAAAGAATCAATCAAATGAGATAAAGGATAAATATTAAACATTTATAATATAATTTATCCAGATTCAAGAATATCCCCATGTTATCAATCACTTAATAATCTCATAATCTAATATCATTAATATTATAACAATATTTTAATCACTTCTTAAATTTATAAACAATTTATCTCAATTGTTTACGCTTTTACCATATAATGCATTTAATCATTCAAAATGCCATACTCATAAGATATCATCACCAATGATCAAATCCTCATCAAAAAAAATATGCATATACTCTATATAGGATTCTCTAGCCATAAAATCCTATTTTCAATTTTGTTACTTCACATAACATATTTAACTCATATGTTCAGAATCAAACTATTTTTATGAAAAATATCAAATCAGTCCCAAAAATATTTCTTTTCTGGGATTTAGTATAATATAGTCCCATAATGAAAATATATTTTCTCGAAATTTTTAAAATTTATTTACTATTTTTCAAAAATCAATTTCTAATTAATTCCTTAAGAAATTTGCTACCTCAAGTTTAACTCCAAAAATTCCCAAATCTTGGCAGGACCTTACACATGTTAATGTGAGCCTCTAGTTTAAATTTCATGGTCATCGGAGTTGTAGAACTCCGATTATAGCATTTTTCGTCAGAAAATCCTAAATATTGAAATGGTCATAACTTGCTCATTTTAAGTCGGAATGAGCTCATTTTTGGACACGATGTTCTTTATACCATATACTTTTATGTCCCAAAAGGCCTGAATTTTTCTCACTAATTAAGTGGCCGAAACAGCCCTTACAAAAACGTAAGCAGTTTTTTGGACATTTTCAAGTTTTGACTCCTTTGCTAAAATCACCCACAAGAAAATCTACAACACCTTTTTCAAAGTGATTCCACTTGGATTAGTTAGGTAACTCATAGATCTAACTCTAGGACTTGACCACACTCAAAAATTCAAAATATAATAGGAGATTTGGTCAATTGAATTTCATGTTACGCTTTTTCACCAAAATCGGTTTTTAACTCCTTGTGATTTTTAAGAAACTTTCATGTTTTCACATACTAACCAACATAACTCATCATAACACTTACTAATACCACGATACCCATGATTTTCATTAGTCCAATGCTTTTATTATGACTTTCTCATAAACCACGTAAACCTGCTCATTTTAGTCAAGAAATATTTGAGGGTTTAAGAAATGGGTTTTGTATCGGGGTCAATACTTAAATTCGATTTCACGCCTAAGTAGGCTAAGAAGTCTTCAAGAATACGCCAGAAATTTATTAATAATAGAAATATCATTCAAAACTATGACTCTCATCCAAGACTTGGATAAGACGTCACATCGATACCAACTGTGACTTCTATCCCTTAACCTAGATAGCACCTCACAATGATACCTATAAACTTGCCATCTTCATTCACGATGTCGCCTACAGAAAGTCCGCTTTGCTTTGCATTCCACACAAGGAAGTCAACAACTAAAGGTTCTGGGCTCTTTACTTATGGCTTGATATGACAATAATTGACTTTAGTAGTTTGGTTACTTGAATTCGCATAACAAAGTTGGTTATGAATATAAAAGCTAACAAACCCATTTAAAAGCATGATGAGTAGTTAACCAATTGATTCCTAAAATCACATCAAAGGCAAGTATTTTCAAAAAGATAAGATCGATCGACAGTAACGTGAAAGTGTTTATTTGAATCAAACAAGATTTAAAAATAGTAAGCAGAATTTAAGGCTCCTACTAACTAAGTTTCAACCAATAAGTCAAAGTCTAACTTCTCCTGAGTCAAATTTAAACGTTGAACGCAAAAGCAAGAGAGATAAAATAATGGGTAGAACCCAGATCTTATAAGGTATAGACTTCATAATTTATAATTAACTAACCCTGTGCTAACTTCGTTTCGGTTTACTCGCTTTCGCTGAGAAGTCATGAAAATGCACTTCCTAAAACCAACGACTTTGTTTTGTCCATATCCACCTTTGGTGCCACCGTCCCCAGCCTAGACTTGACTTTGGTGCACAACAAAATTGGAGCTAAATGACCTTTCTTCTTGCAATTTCCACTTCTATTATCTTTGCCATGATTACCAATCAAGTGGTTACCATTCTTAGCATGATAATTTCCCCACGATGGTTATCATTGTTCGATAGCCTTTTGCCACCAAAGATGATTATTATCGTATTGTTGGTCGTTACCTTTTGTTCGAAATGAATCAACACTCTCATGTGCTTCATTGCTTATCTCAAAGATTTTTAGATGTCATTCTCAAACACCGCCACAAAACAAGGGTTAATTAACATATCACATATTATCCCTATACTCGACCCACCAATTAAATACCAAATAAATTTAGGTAGGTCATACTAATGGAAGGAATTCCCTGCTCTCCCTCCTAGTTCTTATCTCACATCTCACCTGTGGATCATATCCCTAAGCTCGATACCAACCGTGACGACGCCCCAAAATTAGGTATACGCCACCCATCTTGGGTCGCCACTTACATGGTACATAAATTCAAATACAAACTTAATTATACATCCGCGTCAGGTAATATACTTACAATACATAAACCGAGAGTTCTAATAGAATATTGTCATTTAGACAATATCCATACTCAAGGAGTCCTCATTACATTTATTGTCACACTATTTAATGTAATAGTGAGGACTACTAATGCTATCTTCTGGACCATCACTCTTTTCCCCGACTCGTCCCAAATTTATATTCTCATTTTCAAGAGAACAAAGGAAAGAAAGGGTGAGCTCAACTAGCCCAAGAAGAAATATTATAACTAAGATAATGCGTAATAAATTATCAATAGTCTTCAACAATGTTAAACCGATAAAATACAATAGACAACCAAGTTTAATCGCAATGAATATGCAATCCATTAAAAGAGTCAAGTAGAAAATAAAGTCTACTATCTTTTAGGTTTTAAAAGGTTTTCATCAATTTTTATCACTAAGACTCGCTTTTAATGAATAAACCACAATATCTAATCATCCTCGCATCACTGGCCAAGGATTTTCATCAAATTATCAATGGTCATGACTATACCGAATCACCCCCGGTCATAATCATACCAAAAACTATCCATCATCGCATTATGTGCCAATCGAGGACTTTTGTCACATCATTTATATCAAGCCATGATTATACCGAATGATCCTCGGTCATAATCATACTAAGTTCATCTATGCACGTAAGCCAAAGATAACATAATATAACATGAGGATGATGACAATGACATAATAATTCAATAAAACAAGTTCATTTAATTAATTTATTCAGAACTAATAACGCCCAAATTGTCAACATGATATCGCTTTAGTAGAGTAAAATTCAAGAATGCTCGTAAAAATATTTTCATTAAAAATATCGGATGAAGCGCAAATATCAAGGATATTCCACTAAATTCATGGAGTATAGAAGTCAAAGTTTTAACCAACCGGGTATAATAAAGAATGGAATAACAAAAGAAATCACCATGCATGCTATAGATCGCAAGACAGACAAAGTTATTCCAATGTAATAATAATAACGGAACCAGTCGTGTGAAATTCACACACCCATGTGATGTTCCAAATGTAATAATAAAGATGGAACCAGATCCTGTAAAAACACACGATAAGATATTCCAATGAATGATAAAAGATTTTAACCAGTCCTGGGTGTAAAACACATGCATGTGATGTTCCAATGTAATAATAATAAAGAAGAACCAGTCCTGTAAAACACATGCATGTGATGTTCCAAATGTAATAATAAAGAATGTAATAATAGAAGAATGTCACCAAGTATAGGGGTAAACCACGATATAAAAGTTATTCCAATGTAATAAATAAGAATGGAATAACATAAGGATTTCACCAAGTATAGGTATGTCGTGATATACAAGTTATGTATATGGTATACCACTTTTAAAAGTTATTCCAATGTAATAATAAAGAATGGAATAATGTAAGTTCTCTTCATGAATAAGAAAGAATAACACCCCTTACTAAAGTACAACAAATAATATTCCCTACCTTAGAAGAAGTCAATATTGGAAAAGTGAAGTAGCAAAATACTTTTCTTCTTTCTCTCTATAGTTTCTCTCTGTAGTTTCAAATGAATTTCGTAAGAAATAATGAAGGAATGAGCTTTTATTTATAGAAAAACCGAGGGTGGCTCTTGGTCTTAACGTAAGGGTCAAAATGACTCTTCGTAATATCAAGAGACAACTACTATTCATGAAGGGGTAATTAACCTCGAACAATCAAGAGGCGCTTAACTCTCGTAATATCAAGGACAACTACTATTGCGAAGGGGTAATTATTATTAGTAAGGTAATTAAGGTAATTACTTATCGAAGAAGGTAATTACTATTCACAAAGGTAATTACTATCGACGAAGGTAAATACTATCGATTTAAGGTAATTACTATTCACAAAGGTAATTACTATTCACAAAGGTAATTACTATTCACAAAGGTAATTACTATTCACAAAGGTAATTACTATTCACAAAGGTAATTACTATCGACGAAGGTAAATACTATCAAAGGTAATTACTATTATTCACAAAGGTAATTACTATTCACAAAGGTAATTACTATCGATTTAAGGACTCTTAGATGATGACATATGGGCCCCCCATAAAATAATCAAACTTACCACAAACGCCTCATAATGCACTCTTTATATACATCAAGGATCGAATAAATATTACCACAAATCATTTTATTTTTAATCAACACATATTTAATCTTTCAACAATTATTAATCATTTATAACTTGTCATCTCAATTAATAATTTAATACTATAATATATTATACGTAGATGATAATCGTGACAATAATTGAATCAATAATATAAGAGATATGACATGTAGCAATAAAGCATAATTATCGTAAGCATCAATAATAATCGAGCATAATCGTATTAGTGACTTCACGTAAGCATCAATAATCAATATCGTGTGCTACTTATATACAACCACGCCAGCCACACATCGACCAAACTAATATTTTTTACTAACTTGGTAGTTCAAAATTTATAAAGCTTACCCTGACTAGAATAATTTATTCCATAATATTCAAAAATTTTTATAAAAAAATAATTTTGTCGCTTTTAACTATCTTGCTTACAATATTTCAAATTCAGGGGTCCAATTAATGATCATCTTTTCTTCAAGCAGATTAATATTCCCCTCTAAAAAGAATATTATCCCCACCAAACTAATATTTTATAACAATTTGAATTGCTTACTTTTGCAAAATTTATAAATATTACCCACAACTATAACATTATATCAAATTTATTCCATAATATTCAAAAATAATATTTATAAAAAAATTCATCTTTATTTATAAACTACGGGTCTTACCTTAAAATCCATGACGCAAGATCTCAACATATCTTCTAATGTCTGAATTATCCTTTCACTTTGTCCATTGGTTTGTGGATGATACGCTATACTTAAACTTCAACAACATTCCCAATTGTTCTTGCAAACTTCTCCAAAAGTTCGATGTGAATCATGGGCCATGATCTGACACTATCGAAACTGGTACTCCATGTCTGAAAATAATTTCCTTAACATAAAGTTTAGTTAGCTAATCTAAGTTAAACTTGACCCTTATTGGCAAAAAGAGAGCCGACTTCGTCAATTGGTCCACTATTACCCAATTAGTGTCGTACCCTTTCTGTGTAATCGGAAGTCCCACCACAAAGTCCATCGTGATATGCTCCCACATCTACTCCGGAATCTCCAATAACTATAACAAGCCACTTGGTCATTGATGTTCGACCTTAACTTTTTGACAAGTTAAGCACCTACTCACATATTCTGCTATCTCCCTCTTCATGTTTGGCCACAAAAAAAATCTATTGAAGGTTTTGATACATCTTAGTACTACTAGGATAAATCAAGTACCTCGAACTATGAGCTTCTTATAACACTTCCTCCTTTAATTCAGTCTCATTCGGAACCCAAATTCTTCCTTCAAATCTTAATAACCCCTCGTTATCAAGACTATATTTTATCTCTTTTTCATCTGCTAGCCGCTTCTTCATTTGGTCACATTCATCAGTTCTGAGTTGTACCTCCTTGACTCTTTCTACAACAATAGATCAAATCTCCATTGTAAACAATCTCTGTCCTGATTCACTCGGTAACTTTACCTCCAACTCCATTCTAGCCATCTCTGTTATTAACTCAGTTTGAGCCGTTAACATAGACAACTTTTCTCGACCCTTCCTGCTTAAGCCGTCGGCCATTACATTGGCTTTTTCGGGGTGATACAGGATATCGCAGTCATAATCCTTTATCAACTCCAGCCATCTCCTTTGTCTCATATTTAAATTTTTTTGTGTGAAGATATATTTTAGACTCTTATGGTCCGTGTATATCTCACATTTCTCCCCGTAAAGATAATGTCTCCATATTTTTAAGGCAAACACTACCGCGGCCAGTTCTAGATCATGGGTAGGGTAAACTTTCTCATAATCCTTTAACTGTCGTGATGCATACGCAATGACCTTGTCATGTTACATGAGCACACAACCAAGTCCTCTATGCGAAGCATTGCTATAAACTACAAAATTTTTGGTATCATCGGGTAAAGACAATACAGTTCACTCAACCTTTTCGTCAGTTCTTGAAAACTGTCTTCACACTTCTCAGTCCATATGTACTTCACTATCTTCCTTGTCAAATTAGTCGATGGAGTAGCTATCTTAGAAAAATCTCGGATGAATCTTCGATAGTATCCCGCTAACCCTAGGAAACTCCGCACCTCAGTTAGCATTTTTGGTTGTTCCCAATTAATCACTACTTCAACCTTCGCTGGGTCTACTGAAACTCCATCCCGGTCGATAACATGTCCTAAAAATTGTACCCTTTCTAGCCAAAAGTCACACATAGTGAATTTTACGTATAGCTTCTCCTTCCTTAGTGTCTCCAACACTATTCCTAGGTTTTCAGTGTGATCTTCTGGCGTCTTAGAATAGACTAGAATATCATCGATAAACACTACGACGAACTTGTCTAAATATTGTTTGAACACTTTGTTCATCATATCTATAAATGCAGTTGGTGCATTTGTCAACCCAAATGACATCACTAAAAACTCGTAATGGCCGTAACGAGTCCTGAATGCTGTCTTAGGTACATCCTCCTTTTTAACCTTCAACTGATGATACCCCGTTCGCAAATCTATCTTAGAAAAATACTTTGCCCCTTTCAATTGATCAAAGAGATCATCGATCCTAGGAAATGGGTATTTATTCTTTATCGTTAACTTGTTCAACTCTCAGTAGTCGATACAAAGTCTCAACGATCTGTTCTTCTTCTTCACAAACAGTACTGGTGCTCCTCATAGTGAAACACTCGGTTGAATGTACTTTCTATCCAATAGTTCTTGTAACTGAACCATCAACTCCTTCATCTCTACTGACGCCATACGATACGGTGCCCTTAAAACTGGTGCCGCTACTGGCACAATATCTATTACGAATTCGATCTCCGTATCTGGCGGAAAACCTAGTAATTCGCTTGGAAATACATTCACGAATTCTTTGACTATAGGTATTTGTTCCATTATTGCTCCCACTCTCTGGGTATCAACAACATGACACAAAAAACCTATACATCCCTTCCTCAACAATTTCCTAGTTTGTGTCATAGTAAGACAACACGAACGTCCCGGCGATTTATTACCGTAAAACACTACATGAGGTTGTTTCAAAATTCTAATATTTACACATTTCTTTTGGCAATCTATAATTGCACCATGTTTAAATAACCAATCCATCCCGAGAATTACATCGAATTCTCCCAACTTTATCGGTATCAAATTTGCCGATAATTTAGAACCTCATATATCTACAAAATAACTCCTATGAATATTTTTAACAGGAATTATTTCTTCATTGGCTACCTTGATATTCAAACGTACAGGTAATCTTTCGGAAAGTAATCCTAATCTCTTAGAAAAATCATATGCTATAAAAGAACAAGTAGCACCCGAATCAAACAACACATAAGCATTTATATCATTGATCGGGATAATACCTGAAACTACATCCCTTGATGCAACTGCATCTTGGACCGTCATGTTAAAAGTGCAGGCCATCGGCGTACTCGTCTGAGCTGGACCACTAATAGCTAACGTACCACTATTAGTGCCCTTATTCCCGTCCGTCCTCTTCTTTAGGCAGTTCTTCGCTATGTGGTCAGTTGATCCACATACAAAGCATCCATGGTTCTTCTTTGGACTTGGACAATTAGGAAAAATATGCCCTTCCTGTCCATAGTTGTAACACACCGACTTCCCCTTGAGACAGACTCCTAAATGAGTCTTCCCACAGTTCTTTCACGCCTCCAACCTCTCCTTAGGATCTCCTTGCTTTACTCTGGTATTCCCAGAGTTAAAACCCTTCCTCTTCTACCCGTTGCCACTACCACTGTCTCCCTCGATTTTCACTCCCCCATATACCTTATTCTTATTCTTCTTCTCCCTGTGGTACTGGCTTAAAGCCTCATTCCCACCCTCGGCGATTATCGCCTTCTCTAGAATGGTTCCAAAGGAAGTACTCTGAAACACTAATATTCGGCTATAGAGCCAGGGTTTCAAGCCCTGCTCGAATCTCCTCGCCTTCCTTACCTCAGTGTCCACTTGATGTGGAGCAAACCTCACCAATTCATTGAACTTGTCAGCATATTGGGGAACAGTAATTTCCCCTTGTTTCAACTCCAGAAACCTCATCTCCATCCTCCCATGCATACTCGTGGGAAAGTAGTTCTCGAAGAAAATCTCCTTGAACCATGCCCACATTAAATTCTCTATCTCAGCCCTAGCTTGGTTTGCCTCCCACCAGAAGTTGGCCTCTCCCTTCATCATGTAGGTAGCAAAAGCAACCTTTTGTCGCTCTTCGACATTTGCAATAACAAATGCCTTCTCTATTTCTTTCACCCAAGTCTGGGCTTCTATGGGGTCCATAGTTCCTTTTAACTCTGGCGGACCTACACTTTTAAAATCCTTAAACGTAGTAGCCCGTAATACCACAAGATTTATGGGTACAGTCACTCTATTATGGTTAAAGGCAGCCGTTAATAAATTAACAAACTCCTGCATTGGATTAACCGATCCCCCTTCTGGTTAATTCACATTCGCCCCTTGATTTCTTTGTCTTCTTCTTGGCGACATTTTTCTATTAAAATAAATAACACTTCATTACTTCTTCCTTCTTGTTATTAGTTATTATTCATTATTAAACAATAACTCAAACTCATTGCACAACATTTTCCATAAAAGGCTTATATTGATTTGTTCTTCCTTGTAGTATAATACTACATCGTTCAACATTACACAGCCTAAGCTGATTACATTACTTTCCCGCTATTGCTTTCCAAAAATTAGGATTTACAAAAGACTACCCTTTGATATACAAAAGAGGGTTTTACGTCACTACATAGATACAACATATTTACATATCTAACTCTACTCTAGTTAATAGCTAGATTATATCTGCCTTATGACATTCTCATAGTCTGCATTGGCAAGACTGGCTATAATATCTTGGCTGATAGTATGCCGAGTTTGCCCCACCTCCACAGGATACTTAGCCACTTGCCCATGAAAATCCCCGTGAGAACTCCTATGTACATAGGACATCCTCTTTAGCTCCTGCCTGAGCTTAAAGACATCGTGTTTCAGCTCATGGACCTTATCCTTAGCTAAAATCTTCTCATCCTGCTCTTCTTCCCACATTGACTCCATACTTTTCTTGTCCTCCAAGATAGCATGAAGCTCCTCTTTAAATTCTTTCACCTCCTTTCCATACTGGATGTTTCTATCCTATACGGTCATTAACAATGATTTCATTGACTCCCCCGGAGTCATCTCTTCTACAGGTGTTACCATGTTAAACGATACCACCTCTACCTCCTCATCTGACATCCCATCAAATAAGGACATGAGGTCTAAGTTTTTCGAGTCTTCTGACTCAATCACCACCACTCTTGGTAACTCAGCTACAGGTGTCGATAAGATTTCTACTTGGTTTACTGATTCCTCACTAACGACATATATATCCCTATACATAACGTTATCTCCTGACATCTACAACAAAACAAATTAGTTTGATTAGTAAATATCATTAGCATAGTAAAAACACATATCACATTTAATGCATTTTTAGGGTTAATTTCATCTTTTACTTATTTAACTCTACTTAAGGTTCTTTTTCCCCCCTTAAATTTTATAACCTATTGCTTTGATACCAACCTGTGATGCCCCCAAATTTGGGTATCTTCCAACCCGACAGATGGTGCTACACGGTAATACCATTCACACATACATTCAATTGAAATAAATCAAAAGAGTGAATATATCTTCTATATATTCCAAAATAATATTCCCTTTCCCAGGTTCTTTATAACCATTACATATTTTTCTTGTCATAATATCAAATACTTATAACAATAATCCTATACTATTACATAGACTGTTCATCGGACTGTTTTAGCCTTTCCTTTATCTTTATTCGATCCTTTAGGTCGTTCAATCTTAGCTGTATTCATATGGTTCAAGCAAGAGTGAGCATAACTAGCTCAGCAAGTATGATAATTTCATTAAACAACATGCTTGAATCATACGAATCGTATATCTTCTATAACTGAAGCAATAGTTATCTTCTATAACTATAGATAAATCAAAATAGCACTTCTTTTCCTTTAAAACATTTTACAATGATCCATGATCATTAAACATAAATTTTGGGTCCAAGACCTTGAGCATTTCGTTCTTTCGTTGAAAAGGACAACCCGACACTAAGCCCGTAAGTCCAGTATATCTTATGAGCACGTCTAGGTGATCAGCCTATAGTACTCTATGTTGTATAACACTTCTTCTTTAAACGTATTTACGTTTAAGTTTTGGAAACCTCACGTGCATGTTGTTTGACGACAAACAGTTTGTTTATTCATACTCAGTCTTTCTTTGAAATCTATACCAAAATAGTTTGGCAAAAGATAACAACTTTGATAACATTTTGATAGATTATAAGAAATCCAATGAATACATTAAGTCTAGCCGAAGGAATTGACTTCGACTTCAATATACATCAATTCATGCGTAAGAGACATGAATCACAAAGCTTGTCCAGAATGAACATAGACAAGGGTTAGAACACATGCCTTTAGCGTCTTTCACAGATTAAATACTTTTCCTTTTGAGTCTTTAAGGATTCTATAATACATAATCACATAACATACCACATTAGGTCATAATTAATCAGTTATGGTTCCTAATGTATCTTACCCTTCTTCTCAATCTAATCGTTCGTTAGATTGTTTAACATTGGTTATGACTTATTGTATTGTTTTACATTCATAAGCTTTCTTTACTATGCCTTATCTAGTGTTGGTATTTGTGGCTCAACTTCCCTTATAGGACTTCATGCTGCTGGCATGAGTCTCGAGAGTTTTTTACTGCGGACACAGTGGCTGCGGCATCACTCTTAGTACAAATGGTGGTACTTTCTACCAATCTCCAGAGAGCTTATTAGCCTTGGCTTTGGCCATGCTGAGCCGACTTTAAAGTTTCCTTGGTGCTGCAATACCGGACCTTGTGCCTCGAGCAGATTATGCAGTTTTCTTACTTAGTGAACTTCCCGGACTCATAATTTGTTCATTTTAAGTCTGAATTGGCTCATTCAAAAGCCATTAGTTCACAAATCACATGAACTGAGTGTTCATATAAGAATTTTACATTTTCGAATCCGTTAACATGGAATTCACTATTTAAGTCCTTTATTATAAAAACGATAAACATTCATAGCTCGTGTCTTCGTTCTAAGTCAGAATTTAACCATTTTCGAGTCCGCAACTCTAAAATGTAAACTTAGAATATTCTCCATCGAAAACCAACGTTTTCGGGTTCAATGTTAACTTTTGACTTTCATTCCGAGAATTTAACGATTTCGACGATTATCGTCTAATCTAGTAAATTTTGCCATAACTTCCTTACTTGAGATTTTTACACCGTTCCAAATGGATTTATATTCCATTTTCACAACATATACTATATAAGCCTACAAATGATAGTTTTAAACTTGTCCATCAACAACAACATTATAATTCTTCAATGTCTTTCATTGGTTTATAACTTTTATACTTATGATTCCACTTTCACATGGTTTATTAAAGTTTACTTCCATTACTAACCATCCTTATACTCCTTATCATACATACTCCATCAATCATCACTTCTCTATCAAACTATAATTGAAAAGAGGAAGATTAATGATCGAAGATTTCTTATCCTTGAAGTTCTTTAGCTTAGTTCTTCTTCTTCCTTCTTGATATAGCAAATTTCTAGCTTTTCTCCCTTTTCTCTCAATAATCTAGGATGTTGGTGTATTTGAACAAGGCAAGAAATGATCTAGCAACTCTCTATTTATAGGAAATACAAAGTGAGGGATTAATTGTAACATAGGCTATCCCACCTTATTTCTACACCTCCATAATCCACCTCCTTACTATTCCAAACTTGGTCAATAAGTAAATCACTTTACTTGGTCACCAATATGGTTGCCATGTGATCCATGGGGCCTACATGGGTTGCCCCATGGGTTTTTCTTACCCGTTTACCCATCAGTTTGATCCACGGATTCGGTTCTTAGTTTGGGCTTAAGTTTTAATAACTTTAACTTAACCTTTGGGCTTGCATTATCAAACATTGGGCTTTAACATTATTTCATTTGGGCTTGTACAATTCCTACACAAATCTCACAAGTCCAATACCATTGGCTTAATGCTTATAACGTATAGTCTACGTATTCTTCTCGTACGCTAATTCGTATACTCATTCATCATATACGATAACCATCATTCATACATAATCATATAATACCTCGTATCATACTAGTATCCAATACCTCATACAATACTTACGTATCATACGATCATCGTTTATT
Organism: Panax quinquefolius; assembly: GCA_020205615.1. NCBI lineage: Eukaryota > Viridiplantae > Streptophyta > Magnoliopsida > Apiales > Araliaceae > Panax > Panax quinquefolius. The sequence goes on along the minus strand of CM035168.1, from coordinate 22,345,421 downwards.
CATTAACGCTTCTCTTTCCCTAACATTCTCGATCTTAGTACGCAGGCAAAAAACTGCATTTGTCATACTTGAATTATTATTACATAATCTAATCTTCCTTGTTATTCTATCGTTACATATTTCTCTGAAGTTCCAAAATAATTCCCAAGCAGATATTGATGAATAGTGTTTTTCAGAAAATTTATCGGAAAACTTTTATTTTTATCTTGGAAATTCAAACACTTTAATTCTACCACGTAGCCAAAATACTACGATATTCCAACATGTTTATGTTATAGAATAACATTCATCTTTCTTACTCATAATAATATAATTTTATTCATTATTTAATCAAATAAAATTATTTTACAAATTATCCGATTTTCTCGGTCGTTACAAATTAGCTACTAAACAATCTAATCACATTGTTTTTACCAACTTCTTTCTCTTCTATAACTTAATCGAATGTATTTCATTAATAAAACTCGATTCGTTTTACTATTCTTCCTTATGGCTTGTTAACGTTCTCATGTCCCTAACAAAATACTCAACAACCATTGGTTAAATACCAAAGTAGTTGAATACATTTTACCTTCCCATACTATACATTCTTTGTTTAATTACTATTAAACAACGTTAAATTACTAAAGTCATCAATATATATATATATGATATAGGGATGGTCTTACCATGTATACTATGTATATACATGTCTCATAGTACCACATTAGTATTATGACGCCTAACTAACGAAGAGGCAAGCCCTCATCTCGTATTTGTGACGGGACTTACTATACATAAGTGGTATTTGCATGATCGATTGCAAGCGATATCTAATCTACTATCCCGCTTCTGGCTCGACATATTAAGCTTGGGGTGGCGCTGCGGCACCTACCCTGAGCCTTTGAATTTTTTTTTACATATTCTAATTCAATTCTTCCCGGACTCATAACTTAGTCGTTATAAGTCAGAATTAGCTCGTTCAAAAGCCGTTTTCTTACACATATCATATACTTCGATTTCATCTGGATAAAAATAGTTTTTAAATCCGTTAACAATGAATTCAATATTTAACATTCTAGCACACGTTTGTTTAACGTTCGTGAACGTTCATATAGCTTGTTTCTTCATTTTAAGTCTAAATTTGACCATTCTTGAGTCCACGACTCTTAATTACATTGTTTTAAGTTAAGCCATCAAAAACTAGGGTTTTCGAATTAAACGGCGAGTTTTGACTACTAATCTTGAAATTCTATGATTTCAACATTTAACGCCTAATCTCGTAAATTTTGCCATAACTTCTTTACTCGTGTTTTATACGCCAAATCAAATGGAACCAATCGATTGATTCATTATCTATAACCTAACCAAGTAATATGCACATACCCTATACATGATGGTTTTTAATTTGTCCATCAACAAGCAAATCAATGATTAATGGTTTCATCAATTTAAACTTACTTAAACGCTTATGATTCCTACTTATACATGGATTATCAATGTTTTAATTCACTAATACCCATCTTTATTACTCCGGAAGAGACATGCTCCACCAATTCATACTTATCAATGAAAAAATTAGAAAAGGATCGAAGACTAAAGTTTTACGAATTATTACCTTAACGTTCTTCACGTTCTTGAATAAAACTTAAATGTTTTTCTTTGGATGCTCTTGATTACTTGTTAATACAATTTTCTATCTCTCAATATATTAGTCAAGTGTTGGTGAAAACAAACAAATAAACCAACTTATGCTTCCTTTTATAGAAAAAGCTAGTGGAGGGCAAATTGGTCAATCTTCCCACCTCCTTACTATTCATTACTTTGCAACCAAGTAATATACTTTACTTGGCCACCAAGTGGCCGGCCCACATAGTCTTTTGGGTCCCACATGGGATGCCTCCAAGGGTTTTACCCATGTGGTGATCAATCAGGTTGATCAGCGGTTCAGTTTCTTGGATCGGGCATAGGGTTAAATCGTATTAGGCCTATTTTGGGCTTGATTTACATAACCTTGGGCTTGAAATAATCTAAGTCCAATTGGAATTGAGAAAGTCCAATTACTAAGAGCCATTAATAACTAATCGTATTCTACTCGTATAATTCTCGTATTCTCTTCGTATACTATATGTACGATATTCGTATTATACGTCGTAATAATCTTCATACTATACTCGTATAATATCTAGTACCATACTCGTATTTCTCACGTATAATAACCTTAATCATAATATGAATTCATTTCCTTCTCGAAACTCACTTTCCCTAACCCTTAGGTTTTTAGTCCACAGGCGAAAACGTCGTTTGCCATAACTGAAATATTATTGGATATTCCATCTCATCTTAGAATTCCATCATTACACGTTCCTCAAAAATTCATTATAAATTCCCGAGCAAAAATGAATGAATAGTGTTTTTACGAAAATTTCTCGAAAAACCTTTATTTTCGTCTTGGAAATTCAAAACAATTAATCCTAGCACATAGCCAGAATCCTAACCACATCCACACATTCTAGGCCATAGAACGACCTTTAAACAGCGTACTCACATAAATAAACAATTAAATCCATTTAATTCAAATAATCAAATAAAAATTTAATTCACATAAAAATTCGATTTTCTCGGGCGTTATAGAACCCATGGCTTCTAACATAAATTTTCATGTCAAAAGTTATGGAAGATTGCTCTTCAAAAGTTCCTTTATCCTTGGAGTTAGACATATTTCCTACAAAATAAGGGTTAGTAGAAAATAATTTCCACACCACTCCCTTACATGTTTCCCTCAAATCAATGATTTCATTTGTGTATGCACTTACAATTTGGCTTTTACCCCGATAAATCTCACTACTGAGCCTCTTTCCTCTAAATATTCTCCCTAATAAGATCTTCTTAAACTCACCTAGCAAAATTGTCAGTTTTACTAATCAATCCAAAATAACTTTTCACGTAACAAAATATAGAAGGTATGAAATATCACAATAGCATGCAATCGACAAAGAAAAATTAAAATTCAAATAATTTTTCTATACTCTTTTTTTTACTTAACAATTTCAACAGAAATTTAAAGGATAAGTAACTAGCTAGAACTTACTTTGATACAAAATGATAGATTCTACGGCAAGCTTGCGTGATGTGGTCGTCACCTGGATCGTTTCTAGAATAATTAATAGAGTGGGACTCTCTTGACACCTCAAACCAACGTCTATATTGAGATGAGAACATTGGTACAATTGATCAAGCAATGAAATCAGCATTGAATGGAACACCAACGATGCCTAAACCCCTTTTTATATTGAAACAAGAACCTCGACACAATCGACGATTGATGCGGTAAAAGATGCCACACATAACTATGTATTGTTGTATGATAAGTTAAATTGAATCTCAAAGAATAAACTAAGAAATTACTTAGGAATTCTTCAAAGAACCAAAAGTATAGAATAATCTCACAAGTAATTAAATCTGAATATTATTGAATGATAATTAATGAATTACATCAATGAGTCTTAAATAATAAAAATTGAAACCCTAGGAATCCTAAAAGGAGTCAATAATCAAATACGGAATCAAAATCTACCTTAATATCATAGTTATAATAGATTACTAATAATAAATTGGAAATCATATAGAGTTTTTGAAATAAATCCACGCTAAAAAACCATCAAAACGTGTCTGCCTTGAAAAACGTGTTAACACATTCTGGGGTACACCGCCAAGGCGGGCGTTGGCAAAGACCTTCATTCCGAGATGGCTTCAGAGCACGCCGAGGCGGTATTTGGCAGAGAAGAACCCACCAGGGTGGGGTTTTTGGCCTTGGAATACCCACCAGGGTGGCATACTCTAGAATACCAATTGAATTATGTTTTCCCTATTTTGTAATAGATTGATTTGAATTGCATCCTTAGATTATGTGAAGGAATTTAGGAACTTAATCAACTCTTTGCACCAGGTCGTGGTACCAATCTCCTTCCACATCACTTAAACCAACACCATAAGCCCTTCCTTGAAACGCTTAGCTCGCCTTCTCGTCACGGGTCTAACTGGAAATTTCACTAGATCTGAACCAAGACCTCCATTTGAAACCAAGCTAGTCATGTCCTCATCACACCGTCTCAAACACGTCCCCATGACGATGGCCATGATGTGAAGAGATCAATCTTGGCAAAAATGACAAAGGAGACTGATGATGCATTGAAGGCCTTACCATTGTAATGGAAGGAGATTGACAATTAGTTGGTGCTCTTAATCGGAGGAGACGACAGCGCTTCCAGTCACAACCGAAAGCGGGAGAAGTCATCTGGGAATCAGTCCAAGACACACCATTCGGACGGTTCTCTACGAACCGAGAGAAGGCTACAAAGTCACTCTCAAGAAATGATCAGACGTCGAAGTCATTCATGAGAACGTTCGTTAGGGAACCAGTCTAGGACACATCATTCGGACAGCTCTCGGCATTCTAGGAGTAAACATCAAATTCGCTCTAGAGAAGTAAGTTCTGAAGGCCGAAGTTGATCTAATCAAAAAGGGCAAAAAACTTCTCCAGATAGAAGAAGGCAAGATAGGTAGGATCCTCCCCCCCCCCCCCCCCAAAGAAGGGAGACAGCGAAGTTGTCTAAGAAGGTAGCCGAATTGGAAAAAAGGTTAGACGAGGGGGATTAGAATAAAATGACCCCGGTTAAGACCTCATCACCGTTCTCCCCGGAGATTGTTCAGGAGAAGGCGGATTGGAATAAGAAACCCCTCACATGGAGAGTTATGATGGTTCGAGAGATCCGTACAAGCATAACCAGGCATATGATCGGCTGATGGATTACTACAATTATTCTAATTTTACCACGTTGTTGGTCGAAATCTAATTACTCTTACACGCACGTGCACGTGGTCAACAAGTAATATAATGATAAGTACAAGTATCGTTCCCACATAGATTAGTACAAAATTAATCCTAACAATTACCAGCTTTCTATTAATCCAAATTTTATTAAACTATCCAAACCAATGATTATAAATAAGAAAAACTAACAACACTAACTAAATATACCAAACAATCAATCATAACTAAAACCCATAACTTCAAGCCAATATTGGAGAATTAGACTTACAATTTCAATTTAAGTCTCACTCTAATTATCACACCTTATTCCAGTTTATCTCACTATCTCAGTTTATTAATCAAGAACACATACGTAGAATTAGCCATCTCTCGATGCACGAATACCATATTAACTTAAATCCACAAATTAGATAGAATTAAGCCAAACACCCTAATCAACTAATTCACTGTATCTCTATGTGAATTAAAATTAAATAAGGTTTAAATTTAAGTTCTCTACCCGATTACATGTGATGTTAAGCATATCTCTACCCTAACATTCATCAAGATTCCATTCAAACACAGAATTCAAGAACACGTGCTAAAGTGACTAAGTCTAGATTCATACATCATCTCTCGAATCCATACAAATCCACACAGAATTGGTGATCAAGCAATTCATAAATTAAAGCACAAATCACAATAAATAAACTGATTTGATAGATATATTAAACTGAAATTAAGGCATGACAATCATCGTTCAACAATAAAGATCCATCATAAGCCTAATAAGTAAATTAGTTCATCATAAACGAATTAAATACTGAAATCATAATAGAATCCATCATCCAAATTATAATAATCGAATTAAAGAAGTAGAATGAATACAAAACCACCCTTCTTTTCTACTCTAACTTGCAATCTTCGTGACTCTGACTTTCAATCATTTCTCCAATATAATTTTCTCAATTTTAGGGCTCAAACTTGTCAATTGATTCAATGATGATAATCTCTCTATGTTGTTATGTTATTCTCCAGCATAAGACACATATTTTGTTCATAAATTGACACCTATTCAAGTCCCAAACCATGCCAACTTCCTTCCTTCACGCCGCTGCAGAATTATAATTGAAATAGGATTCTTGGTCTTGCCCCGTACCCCCACCCCGACGGGGGTTTTTCTTCTTAATAAGCCCGCCCCAGCGGGGGGTCCTTCTGTTCTTGCTTAAGTACCCCCGCCCCGACGGGGGTTTTGCTTGTAAATAGTCCGCCACGACGGGGGGTCTTTCTGCAAAAGCCACATTTTGCTCATATTATGCTAAGTTTTGCCACAAAACCCACCATTTATGCCACACATGCTACACCACCACACCTAAACATAAAACAAACATAAACAAATACAAATAAACATGAATTTACAGGATTAACACAGTTTAAGCTTGAATTAGAGGTCGATTCGTTGGTATAAAACCCACTCATCAAACTCCCCTAAACTTAAACTCGTGCTTGTCCTCGAACACAAAACAAAATAAAAATGCTATGCAATGCAATTCAATGGAATAAAATACAACTAATCTACATGCCTACGAATACAACAATAATGATAGAACATGTCTGTTCAACCTGCCTCAAAGAAATCAAATAAACATGATAATACCTCATATCAAAACAACTCAGAAAATTTATCATCAATCATCAAATCTTAAATTGTTATCACTAATATAGTGCGTGTGTACTCAACACCTATGCTGACTGATACATAATCAAATTTAACATATAATAGGTCTCTTCGAAGGCATCATACCGTGTAAACTCAAGAAATCCAAAAATAATCAAGATTCAACTAAAATTAAATAATTACCAATATCAAGGGCCAAAATAGGGTACTTATGCTTTATTTTTCATCTACGGGGTCTTTTTCCTCTTATTTCCCATTTTATTCATTTTTTATTTATATACCCATAGCTATACACTATCTTATTCCCTTACGCTTTTCAATGCTACCTTAACGAGCTTTCGAATAATGACTTCCAGACCATTAAGACCTTAAGGCACTAGGTGTAAAGACAATCCCATCGGGCTTACTTACTCAAGTAACAAAGGCCACAAAACTAGACAAGCATGCCACGGTGTTTTTTTTAAGTAAGCTTATATACCCCAAACTTAGATTCTTGCTTAACTTTAGCCTTCACTGCCTATCAGTGTCATTCTTTCATTTAAACTAGCATTATCTTTTAGAGGTCCATTATGTATCAATTTGAACTTAATCAGTAAACATATTTGCTTATTACTGTGCTAGCCTTATTATACCAGTTTCAAATAGAAAAAGATTCGATTCATAACAAGAAATCACATCAAAGTTCTAATAGTCAGTACTATACTTGCTTACTTGAAGTCAGTTTCGTCATTGACCATAATAGATTATACTATTTAATAGCTGGACTCATGCAAGATAAACACTACATCCATTAAAATTTTATGATTATATATATATATATATATATTTACAATATGGAATAAAAATAATAGAATCAAAAACTAATAAAAACTATTTACAAAACTACTATGCAACCTATTATGCAATTATACTACCTGAATGAAACATATTATAAACCTAAAACTACACATGACAACTTATGCAAAAACTATAATAAAAACTATAACAACTAAATTAACCATGCAATAACTCTAAACTAACTCCCCCAAACTTAACAATCACAATGTCCTCATTGTAGAAATAAAGCATTTAGTGTACGAGGACTTCCCTGTAATCATCTAAGCTGGAGGTGATGGTGGTGATGGCGGTCGTGGCTCAAAAACTCATCGTTCTTCATTGTCTAAATCGAAAGTTGGAAATTGAGGCATGGGCTCTGGCTGCTGGTATAAAACTGGTCTGCTGCAGCTGGATTCAGCATCTATAAGGCCACATTTAGTGAGGCAAAGGACGCGTTCATGGCATTGAACATGTGGTCCTACCTGGCTGCCAATCTCCTCATCTGTCTATTAGCTTCTTTGTCCCTTTTGTCCACCAAACACTAGAGACTGCAAAATTGGTTGTTGAGCATAAACCTGGCCGTCCTTTGACTCTCTGTAGTCTCCTTCTCCCTAGTAATTTCATCAGCATGAAACTTGTAGTCATCATATGTGTCTTTAGCCTCTTTCTACTCCTTCGAAGCCAGTGGGAATATAAACCCGACACCTCTCGGGTGTGACTCCCCTCCAGGCTAAACAGTGCAGCGAGAAATTATGCAGGAGTCCAGAAGCTATAGCGGTTGTTGGGTAGACTCATCACCGAACCATCTAATGCCAGCCTGCTTGCACAGCCAACATATAAGGGATGGGTATGGCAAGCCGCCAGAAAATGGCCCTCACAGGCATCGTCGTATTGAAAAGTTTATGATGGCACCCACGTTGATGTGGAAGTCTTGTACAATTGTATACAGCAGAAGCACCTTCTCCTTTGTCACCTCAATGGTATGCGCGGTCGGGAATAATTTTGTGCACAAGAACGTATACCATATTTTTCCATAACGGCTCTGGTCCTTGATGAGGAAGATTGTGCCCCCTTTTTGTCCCTTGACCCATGTAGTGTCCAACTTAGTTATTTCTGTTTAAATTGCCTAGTAATCAGGATCGTTGTCACGCAAATAGGCATACCGGCATTCCACAGGAGTCCACAGGCTGTAATACTCATTGATAGCTTCAGGACTGAAATGCACCTATTTCTCCCTTACGAATGCAATGAACGCGGCCCTATCCTCCGCATTTGTATAAAACTCCTTTACCACATTAACAATTGCTGGCTCTGGTTCATCAGTAAACCTATCCCACCCTTTCTCATATATCTGCCTCTTCATTTTCCCATCTACATTATCTGGTGCCAAGCCCCGCTCTAGAGTGAGTGCCTTAGACACTTGATAATCGTATCTATCGGTGGCATTGGCACTCACAAATTTTTTATTGTCAAAAGCCCTTGCGGGTGGTGTAAACCCTGAGCCCTCGCCTCTCTGTCTCTTTGACGGTGTCTTAGGAGCCATAGTGATAACTCAAGGGAAAGTCCCCCAACTTTGTTGTTCTTTTCCTTTCTTGTTGCTAACAAAACCCTAACTTGGAGAATCCTAGCTCTATGATGATTGAAATTATATGAAATTGGATGGAGATGTGGTGTAGTTAGGGTTTGTATTTATTGAGAAGAGTTAGTGTAGGGATTTAGTGTGTTAATGTAGGGGGTAAATGGGGAATGTGTTATAGTTCATGGTAGAGAATGGGGTGATGGGATCGATTATGGGAGAAAAAATTGGAGAAGTGGGGTTGAATTGTTGTAACTGCAGAATTAAAACCTTTCAAAGTTCATGTACCCCCGCCCCGACGGAGGGGGGGTAATGTATTACATATGCCCGCCCCAGCGGGTGGTATTCTATTTTTGGTCCAAGACCCCCACCCTGGCTGGGGATATCCTATATAAATTATCCGCCCCAAGAGAGAAGTACACTACTCCTGAATTTACTTTTTCTAATTCCTTGCATCCAACACATATCCAAGATCTTCCCAAGTACCTATAACACATTGAAATTATAAGTTAAAGATAACATCATGAACATTGAACATGTAAGGTCAATTTCACTAGTAATAATGACTCAACTAACTTTCTAATAGATCGAAATAAACATACTCTATACTAAACTTATACTCTAAACTATAAATTAACTAGTATACTTAAAAATACTATAAATGAAAGTAACATTAGGTAGCCTCCTAATTAGCGCTTGTTAATGTCGCCACCCTAGTAATGCTTCAACCGTTAACCGTTGACTTTGAATGTCTCCAATGGATTCCCACTTTATAATTCAACGACGCCATGTGGGAAAACCTTCTTAATCGTGAATGGCCCCGACCATCGGGATTTGAGCTTTCCTGGGAACAACCGTAGTCATGAGTTGAACAATAACATTGTTTGTCCCGATTCAAACTTTCTCTGCATGATCTTTTGGTCGTGCCATTTATTAACCTTTTCCTTAATTGTACAACTTTGAGTTCTCATATGCTTGCAGTCGAAAATCGTCGAGTTCGTTCAATTGGAGCAATCTTTTCTCTCCTACAGCTGCTTGGTCAAAATTGAGTTTCTAAATAGCCCAGTATGCCTTATGCTGTAATTCCATTGGGAGGTGACACGCTTTCCCATAGACCCACTGATACAAAGACATCCCAATCGGTGTCATGTATGCTGTCTTTTAAGCCCATAGTGTGTCATCCAATTTTAGAGACCAATCTTTTCTATTTGGGTTTACTACCTTCTCTAAAATTTTCTTAACCTCTCTATTGGAAACCTCAGCTTAACCACTCGTTTGGGGGTGATATGTCGTAGCCACCCTATGATTAATCACATACTTCGCCAAAAGAGCTGTAAACAATCTGTTGCAAAAGTGACTACCCTCATCACTTATAATTTCCTTAGGCATGCCAAACCTTGTAAAGATATTCTTATGTAAGAACTTGAGAACCACCTTGGCATCGTTTGTAGGGAGTGACTAAGTCTAGATTCATACATCATCTCTCGAATCCATACAAATCCACACATAATTGGTGATCAAGCAATTCATATAAAACATAAATCACAATAGATAAATTGATTTGATAGATATATTAAACTGAAATTAAGGCATAACAATCATCGTTTAACAATAAGGATCCATCATAAGCCTAATAAGTAAATTATTTCATCAAAAACAAATTAAATACTAAAATCATAAAAGAATCCATCATCCAAATTACAATACTCGAATTAAAGAAGTAGAATGAATACAAAACCACCATTCTTCTCTGCTCCAACTTGCAATCTTCGTGACTCTGACTTTCAATCATTCCTCCAATGTAATTTTCTCAATTTTAGGGCTTAAACTTGTCAATTGATTCAATGATGATAATTTCTCTATGTTTGTTATGTTATTCTCCAGGTATTGTCAGAATAGGTGCTGAAATAAGTCTCCTCTTGAGTTCTTGAAAACTCTTCTCACATTCTTTGCTCCAACCGAACTTTGTATCTTTTCGAGTCAGCTGAGTCAATGGAGTAGCGATTCGAGAAAATCCTTCCACGAATCTCCGATTATAACCAATTAAACCGAGAAAGCTACGTACTTGGTCCATCGATTTAGGTTGTTCCCGACTTTGAATAGCTTGATCTTTCTTTGGGTCAGCGAGATATTCCATGACTAGATACCGCGTGCCCAAGGAATGCTACTTCTTGACGAACTCGCATTTCTTCAACTTGGCATAAAGCTTATATTCACGAAGCTTTTGGAGTGTCGACCTCAAGTGTTGCTCATGATCTTCACGGCTTTTGGAATAAATAAGGATGTCATCAATAAAGACGACCACAAAGTGATCTAAATATTCCTTGAATACTCGGTTCATCATATCCATGAAGCGAAGATGAGCATTAGTCAATCCAAAGGACATGACTAGGAATTCATAATGCCCGTCATCGAAGTTCGAAAAGTCATCTTTGGAATGTCGGTGGTTCTATTCTTCAATTGGTGATATCCGGAACGAAGATCAATCTTTGAAAAGAATTTGGCTCCTTCTTGTTGGTCAAACAGTCATCAATACGTGGCAATGGATACCTATTTTTGATGGTGACATGATTCAACTCCCGATAATCAATACAAAGTCGCATACTCCCATCTTTCTTCTTCACGAATAGAGCAGAGCACCCCAAGGAGAAGTACTAGGGCGAATAAAGCCAATGTCTAACAATTCCTGCGGTTGGGTCTTTAACTCCACGAAGTTCAATAGAGCCATTCGATATGGGGCTTTGGAAATAGGTTTTTTGTCTGGGTTCAAGGTCGATACAAAATTCAATTTCACGCTTTCCGGGGTAGGCAGGGAAGTTCTTTGAGAATACGTCAGAAATTTATTAACAATAGAAATATCGTTCAAAAGCGGCGTATTTTTGTTTAAATCGTGACATGAACTAAGAAAGCTTGACATCCATTTTTCAATAAACGAATAGCTTTATGGCTTGAGATGGATAGTGATTGATTTTAATGGTTTGGTCGTTTGAATTAAGCATAATAGGTTGATTAGGAATATGAAAGCTAACAACCTTACGAAAACAATCAAATTTTGCATGATAAGTAGTTAACCAATCAATCCCTAGAATCACGTCAAATGCAAGTATTTTTAATGAAATAAGATCGACGGGGTAATGTGAGGGTACCGATTTGAACCAAACAAGACTTATAAGCGATTGGATGTAATGAAGGTTTCTCCCAACGGAGTTTCCACAGATAAGTCAAAGTCTAATTTCTCCGAGTCAAATTTAATCGATGGCGCAAGTAGGAGAAATAAAAGAATGGGTAGAACCGTTATCAAATAAAGTATAGACTTCATTAGAGTTTATGATAAGCTTACCGTGATGACCTCATTCGGGTTCCTTGCTCTCTGGGAGGTCACAACAAACGCTCTCCCTTTACCACGGTTTTGACTTTTCTGGAGCGGCCTTTGGTGCCTCCATCCTAGTTGAATTTATCTTGATGGAAACGACAAAATTGAGCTAAGTGACTTTCTCTTCCACAATTATAACATGCTTTGACTGGCATGGCGTGATTCGGGATGATGTGTCCCTCTCTCCGCATTTGAAGCATATGATAGGTTGTCTTTCTCCTTCCTTAACAACGGGTCTTTCAGTTGCCGACGTCTTTCCATCATTGTTGAATCTCCTTTTCTTGAAATGTCCATTCTTATTGTTTTGGCCCGATTACCACCAAAGTGGTTACCATATCGGCTTTGTTGATTCCCTCCACGCTTGTTGTCACCGCCGATGACTACTCATTTGGTATTATAATTTTGCGGTTGCTCTCTTTTAGTTGCGTTGACTCGTTATCGCGCTCCACTAACTTAGCCCTATTTACAACATCCGAATACAAACACAATTTATGAGAAATAAGATGTTGGCGTATCTCGACTTCAAACTTCTTAAAAACATTCGCGCCATTCTCTCTTCATTATCCACCAAGTGGGACGAACCGTGATAACTCGCAGCAAATTTTGCCTCGTATTGCGACACACGGTCATATTGTTTTGTTCAACTTGATAAACTCGAAAGCTCCTTCATGTATGGCGAATACTTTCGAGAAAAGTATTTGTCATTGAACGACTCTGGAACTTCTCCCGAGATATCTTGATCTGACGGGTTGAGTACGTTTTCACCGATTCCCCACGATGAATCGCCTCTCGCGTAACATAAAGGCGTGAAGGAACCTTTTGCTCCTCGGAGCATCCCAAGACATCAAATATCTTGGTGATCTGCTTTATCCATGCTTCCGCTTGAAGTGGTTTTGGCTCTCCTTAAACTCCGGTGGTCGGCTCCTTGAATTGTTTAGCGGTGACCGCTTGAGAGTTTTCCGTGTTTCCACCTACATTTTGGACATGAGTCGCTCTACTTTCTTTGTTGCATAAATTGCATAAAGCCTACGAACATTTGATCATTCATCATTTGGTCGGTGTTGTTGTTTGCATGAGGATTGTCGCCTTCACGATGCACATTATCCACGATTATTGATATGTGGTGAATCAACGATCGCTTTGTGCTCCATTGCTATTCTCAACATTCTCGGATGTCATTTTCGAGATCATCACAAAACAAAAGGTTAATTGACATGTAACAATTTATCTCTATATTACGGCCAGCCAATAAAATAGCACATAAACTTAGGTAGGTCATACTAGCGAAGGTATTCCGTCTCTCCCTCCTAGTACTATTCTCGCATCTTAGCGGAGATCATATCCATAAGCTCGATACCAAATTGTGGCGCCCCCAAAATTAGGTATACATCACCCATCTTGGGTAGTCGGATATATGGTCTTGAATTTAAATACAACTTACTAATATAAGCATAGGTATACAATACGACATAAAGCGTGAGTTTGAATACAATATTGTCTACTAGATATTATACAAACTCAAAAGGAGTCCTCATTACAATTATTATCACACTATTTCACGAATAGTGAGGACTACTAATGCTATCCTACGGACCATTACTCCGTTCCCCGACTCGTCCCGGCTATATTCTCATTTCAAGAGAAGCGGTGAAAGAAAGGGTGAGCTCAACTAGCTCAAGAAGAAATATTATGACTAAGATAATGCGAATAAATTATCATTAGCCTACAACAATGTTAAACCGATAAAACATAATGAACATCAAGTTTAACTACTGGTGGAACCAAAGAATCCATTAAAAGAGTCAAGTAGAAAATAAAATCTACTATCTTTTATGATTTAAAGGTTTTTCATCAACTTGTTATAGCCGAGACTCGACTTTAATAAATATTCCACATCATCGAATCACCCCGCACTACTGACCAAGGATATTTTTTAGTATCACGACCACAATTATTCATGCACTACGGGCCAAGAATAGTTGTGTATTCATTAATGGTCATGATCATGCCAACAACTGTCCATCAATGCACTACGACCACTGAGGATTTTTATCACATCATTTGTAACATTACGATCATGATTACACCGAATAGTCTCGGTCATAATCATACCATGTCCATCTATTCACTACATACCAGGCCACAGATGACTTTCATCACATCATTTGTAACATTACGGTCATGATTACACCGAATAGTCTCGGTCATAATCATACCAAGTCCATCTATGCACTCTGGTGCCACGAGATGACTTTCAACATAATATAAACATGAAGATGATGACAATGATATAAGAATTCAATAAAAAAGTTCAAGAATTATTTTATCCGGGAATTATTAACGTCCAAATTGTCAACATGATCTTGTTTTGTAGAGTAAAATTCAAGAATGATCGGAAGAATATTTCCATGAAAAGATCTTTGGATGAAACGCAAATATCAAGGATATTCTACTAATTTCATGGAGTATAGAAGTCAAAGTTTTAACTAATTTGGGTATAATAAAGAATGGAATAACAAAAGAAATCACCATGCATGCGATAGAAATATCGCACAGCGAGTTATTCCAACAGAATAATAATATCGGAACCGGTCGGTGAAATTCACACCAAGCGGGATGTTCCAATGAGAATAATAAATGCGGAATAATAAATGATGGAACCAGGTCCCGTATATAACATGACGGGATATTCCATGAGAATAATAAAGGCGAGAATAATAAAAAATGGAACCGTGTCGGTGTGAAACACACAGACGCATGGATATTCCAACAGAATAATAATAAAAGAGCGGAACCCGGTCAAATTGTAAAACACAGAGCAGGATGTTCCAATGTAATAATAGAAGAATGTCACCAAGTATAGGGTAAACCACATATACAAAAGTTATTCCAATGAGAATAATAAGCAATGGAATAACAGCAGTTTCTCTTCATGAATAAGAAAGAATAACACCCTTACTTACGGGTACAACAAATAATATTCCCTACCTTAGAAGAAGCTGCATATTGGAAAAGTGATGTAGCAGAATACTTTTCTTCTTTCTCTCTATAGTTTCTCTCTCTAGAGTTTCAATGAACTCTTAAGAAATAATGAAGGAATGAGCTTTCTATTTATAGAAAAACTAAGGGTGGCTCTTGGTCTTAACGACGAAGGTCAAAATGACTCTTGGTAATATTGAAGAGACAACTACTATTTCTTGTAGGAGTAATTAACCTTTGGAACAATCAAGAAGCGAGTTAACTCTTGGTAATATTGAAGGGACAACTACTATTTGCGAAGGTAAATACTATTGAAGAAGGTAATTACTATTGACGAAGGTAATTACTATTGACGAAGGTAAATACTATTGTGCGAAGGTAATTACTACTATTTGCGAAGGTAATTACTATCGACGAAGGTAATTACTATCGACGTGAAGGTAAATACTATTGACGAAGGTAATTACTATTCACAAAGGTAATTACTATTGACAAAGAGACTCTTAGATGATGACATATGGGCCCCCATAAAATAATCAAACTTACTACAAACGCGTCTCATATGAGACTCTTTATATACATCAAGGATTGAATAAATATTACCACAAATCATTTTATTTTTAATCAACACATTTTTAATCTTTCGACAATTATTAATCATTTATAACTTGTCGTCTCAATTAATAATATAACATATTATATGATGATAATCTTTGTGACAATAATTGAATCAATAATATAAGAGATATGATACATGAATTCTTGTAGTAATAATTGAGTATAGCTAAGTGACTTCTCACGTAAGCATCAATAATCAATCTGAGTGTACTACTATGCAACCACAGCGTATTCTTGTATTTTTTACCGGGTAGTTCAATAGTTTTAACGGTAACACCTCCGTAGTTATTTTTATAGAAAGATAATTTTGTTGTTTTCTAACTACGACAATACTTAGTTGTGGGGTCCACTAATGATTGAGCCGTCGTATCGAATATTCCCAAACAAAAAGAATATTCCCCACCAAACGAATATTTTATAACAACTTGCTTACTTTTGCAAAATTTATAAATATTACCACAACTATAACATTATATCAAATTTATTCCATAATATTCAAAAATAATATTTATAGAAAAATCATCTTTATTTATAAAAGCAGGGGTCTTACAAATTACATCGAGTCCATTCCGGGATTGGAGAGTGCATCCTATCAAAGTGCAGCTTCCTATCAACATCATTCATATGATGAGACATAAAATCAGCAAATTATCCAATTTGATAACTAATGAACTTCAGTTCTTGACTCAATTGACAAGAATTTCTGTTGATTTTCCTTTGAACATCTTCAACCATAGAAACCGTTTGTAATTCAAAACCAGTTTGTAAATCAATAAATTCATCTTCTATTTGGGAAAAAACATTGTTTCAAATCATTAGCTCAAATGGGCAATTTCCCTTTTTCCAAAACCAAAAGTTTATGTTTAACATCAAAAATATCTGTACGCATGGACTCTTGATTTTTAAGAATTTGAGTCAACAAATTGATTACTTCTGGAGATGAGACAGATGAACTGAGAAGGGTAGAGGAAGTAGGAGTATCAGATGGTAAATCGGATGAGACAGAACTCGGTGGAATAGGAATAGGATCAGGAACAATTCGAACAAACAGACTATCAACAAACGAAATATGGGATTGTTTTAAATTAGCAGAATCAATGAATTCATTGTGTGAAACCACAATTTCATCATCAAGAAAAATTTTAAAATGCTGAAACATTTTTGTCAGAAATAACCCATAAGGCAGACACTTCTTAACTTTCCGAATACAACTTAGCATGTGGGATAACATCATGAGAGAATAATTAAAACTAACACCTTTTAAAATCATTGCAACAACCAAATGATCTTGATAGGTAAAATCTGCTCCACCACCTACTCGTGGAAACAGATTATAACGAATCAATTTGTGTAAGACACATGCAAGTGGACACACATCATCGGTTTTGGGGGTAAACAGAGTAGTTAAAGATGAATCATTCATCACAATGTGAAGTTGTTTGAGGGGAGGAAAGGGTATATTAGCAGCACCCTTGAGGGTAAAAGGACAAGGACCAGAAGAAGGAATATCAAAAATACTTCTAAAATCAACAATTGTGAAAAATAGAGATTTTCCCTTCACAAAAGACGTGTAACAATCCCCATTACATTCTAGATTTGTGCTGTAATTATATCAGCGGGGATACGCATACGGTGGGGGAAAGAGCATAGCAGAAATACCACAAGAAGTGAAAAGTTTTTCTAAAGAAGAATTTTTAAAATAAAATAGATCCATAATTTTTTCATAGACAAACTATTTGGTAGCAATAGAGGTTTTGAAGCGAGCTTCAAAACTCTGACCCCGAAAGAAATTGTCTGGCAAATCTGAAGTAGTAGAGAAAAGGTTTACCAGATTAGATGGCGATTCTGGTTGAGAGGAGGATCCGAACCAAGAGATTGTGGGGACTTCTTTAGGAAGGAAAAGCTAGAATCAGACCCATCAGAATCGTCGAAAGAAACATGAACAGATGTTTGGCGAGTTTGTCTTTTGGACTTCTTTGGTGATCTCACAGTATAAGGGGACCATGGATATTTTCCTTCTTTGATGGTGATGCTGGATGATCGTTTATTGGCGCGAGTCTTCATTATCGTTGCAGAAACTAGAGCTAGTGCTTTAAGAATGATGAAGAAATTTCTGAGTGTTTGTGAGAAAAAGAGGCGCTCTGGGTTTAATAGAAAAGTGTTGGACGCCGAACAGACTCCTTGAAAGAATAAACAACCCTCAGCTCTTGTCTTTTTAAATTTCAAAACCCATAATGATATCTACCGTGAATTATGCCAAACAAATACGTCTCCCTTAGTCTTCGGTTAAGAACATATAATGTATATCAACAGGATGCATTTAAAATCATAACATACAGATATATTGTATATTTGAAATATTTGATCTACCATGCACATTCAAAGTTCTCTTAGCATGCAAAACCTTTCTTCACTTAAGGGTTTGGAAAAAATATCGGCTAATTATTTTTTTGTTGAAATAAAAATTAATTTAATTAAACCTTTTGAAACATTATCCCCTTAAGATATGATGCCTAACCTCTATGTGTTTTGTGCATGAATGTAAAATAGAATTTTTTAAAATGTCAATAGTGCTAGAATTGTCATAGTAAATAGGCACACTATCACATAAAACATCAAAGTCACATAGAGTTTGTTTTAACCATAAAATTTGAGAGCAGCAACTCCCTGTAGCTAGATATTCACCCTAAGTGGTTGATAATATAACTGAAGTTTGCTTTTTACTATGCCACGTAACAAGACTGTGATCTAAAAATGTGCAAGCACCACTAGTACTTTTTCTATCAATTTGGCACCCTACATAGTCACCATCTGAATAGCCCATTAGTTCAAAATGATTGGAAATTGGATAAAATAATCCCAAATTGATTATACCACTTAAATATTTAAAAATTCTTTTAACAACTTGTAAGTGGGATTCTTTAGGTTTTGCTTGAAAACGTGCACATAGACATACACTATACATAATATCTGGTCTAGAAGCAGTTAAATATAATAGACATCCAATCATACCTCAATATTTAGTTACCTCCACATCTATACCTTTTTTGTCAGACGTAAGCTTTATTGAAGTGCTCATTAGTGTATAGCCTTTGAATTGGATCCTTCAAAACCAAACCTTTTGAGTAGCTCTTTTGTATATTTGGTTTGATGGATATAGAACCCTTCCTTTGTTTGCTTGATTTGGAGTCCCAAAAAGTAGTTAAGTTCTCCCATTAAACTCATATCAAACTCCTTGTGCATACACTTAGAAAACCACTCACAAAGAAAATCATTAGTAGCACCAAAAATTATATCATCTACATATATTTGTACAATAATAATATCTTTATTTTCATGCCTAATAAATAATGTAGAATCAATTTTTCCTCTAATAAAACCATTTGAAAGTAAATACTTACTTAACCTTTCGTAGCACGCCCTTGGAGCTTGCTTTGTCCCATAGAGAGCTTTCTTTAGCTTGTAGACATGGTTTGGATACCTCTCATGTTCAAATCCAGGAGGCTATTTTACATATACTTCTTCATTGATGTATCTGTTGAGAAAGGCGCTCTTTACGTCCATTTGATAGAGTGTGAACTTTTTGTAACAAGCAAATGCTAACAAGATGTGGATGGACTCTAGTCTAGCGACTAGGGTGCAAGTTTCTTCATAGTCGATCCCTTTTTGTTGATTGTATCCTTGAGCTACTAGCCTTACTTTGGTATGCGTGATTGTCCCATGCTCATCAAGCTTATTCTTGAATACCTACTTTGTTCCAATGATGGAAACATCTTTAGGAGGGGGAATAAGTTCCCAAACTTGGCATCGTTCAAATTGTTGAAGTTCTTCTTGCATTACCATTAGCCAACTTTCATCTAGGATAACTTCCTTAGCATTCTTTGGCTCAACTTGTGATAGGAATGCAGAGAATGCACATTGCTTTTGCAATCCTCTCCTTGTGGTGATTCCTTTGTTTATATCTCTAATAATGTTTTTTGGTGGATGATTTTTGAGATATCTTGCAGTCTTTGGCATTTGCACATCATGTATTACCTCTTCTTGTTGAGGGATATCCATTCAATCTCTTGTGTTATTCTTTGTTCCACTTCTTACTAATTTTCCAAATCAACTTGCTGGATTTGTCCATTCGGCTTGCGGAATAGATTTTTTTGGTTTGCTGGATTCACTGAGATCTCCAAATTTCCTTCATCCTCATCTCTTTCTTTTGGAAGATCATTGTGAGTTTTATTAAATGTAATATGAACAAACTCTTCAACACATAGTTTGTTAATATTAAATACACGATAAGCTTTACTATTTTGTGAATAACCAATACCTTCATAAGATTTAGCATCAATTTTTCCTAAGCTTTCACTAGTATTTATTATAAAAAATTTAGATCCAAAAACTTTGAAATAACCTATATTAGGAATCTTATTATTTAAAAGTTCATAAGGAGTCTTCAAAATGATTGGACATTCAGTACTCTATTCAAAACATAGCAAGAGGTGTTTACAGCTTCGGCCCAAAACTTTTTAGGAAGTTTACTTTCTTGTAACAAAGTTCTAGCTATTTCTTGTAATGTCCTATTCTTTCTTTCCACTACACCATTTTGTTGAGGGGTTCTTGGGGCTGAAAATTCATGACTAATTCCTTTTTGATCACAAAATATTATAAAGTCTTTTTGAAATTCAGTACCACGATCACTTCTTTTCTTTACAAGTTTGAGACTATACTTTGTTTCCAAATTTCTTATCAATTTCTCAAATTCTTTAAATGCTTCATCTTTAGTTCTCAAAAATAGTACCCATGCATATCTAGAGAAATCAACTACTATTACAAATGCATAAAACTTACCATGTATACTAACATGTCTTTCTGGTCCAAATAAATCAAGATGAAGTAGTTATAAAGGAGAAGAAGTAGATACCATGTTCTTTGTCGTAAACGATGTTCTTACTTGTTTCCCAAGTTGACAAGGAACCCATATTCCCTTCTTTTCATACTTTATCTTTGGCAATTCTTTGACAAGATTCTTTGAGGATAATTTCTTGATTAAATCCATGTGAACATGTCCCATCCTCTTATGCCATAAGTTAGCCTTATCTTGAACAGATGCAAGACATAATTCTTCGTCCTGTTGCTCAAAATCAATAGTATATATATTGCCTTCTCCTTGTGCAACTAGAGTGATGTTGCTTCCTTTTTAATCTTAACAAAAGGACTCTAACTCATGCAAGCATACATGAGTCAACAAGTAGTACAGAGTAAGAAAAGTATCGATCCACGAAGAAAGGTTTTAAAATCTAAATTATCATACACAAATTGTATCACTATTTTTTTATATGCTTAAATGGACAATTCAAAATTGCAATTAATTCTAAAATCAATTAGTAATTAAAAACACAATTCTACTTTAATGAAATCAAATTTGGAAATAAATGGGATTCTAACTTCATTTCATATTTCATCTAAATATTACCATTATGCAAGATTATACATGTATCATGGAAAATTAGCCAAGATCACAAAAGTAGACATAACCATTTTTCAACGCAATAGAAATCATGTAATCATCAATAAAACCAAAATCACTATATTTCTATGTGAAATTGCAACAATATTGAATTGAAACACAAGCTCTTATATTATTACTACACGGTGGCTGTGTATATTTCTATCCGGTTCACGTAAATATAAAGCTAAACATTTCAAATTTCATAAACGCATGCTATCATGATTACAACCATACTCACATGTCATTTTTCAATTCCATATAAGTATATAAAATGAATGATGATCAAATATTCATGCAATCCAATCAATCATAACAGAAATTCCAATGATACACGAACAATCAAATAATCAGGCAATTAATTATAGACTACATATCAAAATCCGTTAGAATCCCGTAATGGAATTTAGTTCATTTCAGAACCGAAAGCCATTATGGGATTATAGTAACACATTGAAAGTAAATATAGCAATTGAAAGAGAAGATAAAATTGATCAAACCCAATTGTAGATTATGTTCCAAAGTATTGTTCAAATCTACAATAATTTCCAACAAAATGAAATGAGTTATTATTCAATGATTGAATTCAAAAGAAGATGAAGAAAATCTTCAGTTTATGCACAAATCCTCTTTGGAATTAGTTCAAAGCTTCTAAACCCTAATACTCTCCTCAAAAACTGATAAAAACCAACATAACATACGTCTGGTACCAACCAGAATAGTTTTCATATGACCCCACATTCAAATTTCAAATTTAAAAATTAAGCTAACAAACTACATCAGATAACCCGCGCGTTCGCGCATGATCGCAATATAAAATGGGCGCGGGCGAGCGATATGCCTTCTTGTTCTAAGCTGGTCTTGCGACTTATGCTTTTGGCTTCTATTCGCTTATAAGCAGCGGTAGCCATGAGAATACTTGGTCAGCGGTAATACACCGCCTTTGCTTTTGTCTGCTGCATACTGATGTCTGCTGTTGTTGCTTGTTGTTTGTCCTTCACTAATGTTCAGTTCCTTCACCAATGCTCAGTTCTTTGTCAACACATGTTCCATTTACCAAGCCTTTGTTAGTCCCATACCACATTGTCAATGCCAAACTATGCCAATTCCTGCATTTCCATACCATAGGAGTTCTAATTACGAGTTATGCAAAATACACATAAAATGCACTAAAAACATACTAAAATGTACTTGAGATGAGTGTAGTTCTCGTGAATTGATATCCAACAAGTAGGTATAAAACCTACTTATCAAGTAACATTGTTAGTACCATGAGAAATAGTGCATTTTTCTTTTTCAGAACTAACTTGATGACCATTATCCATCAATTGACTGACACTAATAAGATTAAATTCAAGTCCACTAACAAGATGTACCATTTATCTCCAGTCATGTGACGAGAACATCCACTATCAAAAATCCATTTTTGAGATGGAACCCTTACCTTGAGACATACCTGTCAAGAAAAAAATAATTCATTCTTTTGGTACCCACATCTTTTTAGGTCTTTTAATGTTAGTTGCATGTAAATCATCCTTTTTAATCCATACTTTTTTAATCCTATTTTTCTTAAAACAAATTATGTCCAAGTGACCTTTAATACCACAATTTCTACACGTTGTAAAAGAAGAGCAATAATTTAATCTAAAACGTGATTTTGATTTTAATATTTTCATATGACCCTTTTTATGCATAGAATTATAACCAATTCTTTGTCTTTCAAAGCTAAGTCTTTGTTTACCTAATATGACATTTAAATTTTCTTCAACTTGAACAAATTTAGTAAGAGATAATTTTAGAGAATCTATTTCATTTTGAAGTTCATTATTAGGAATGGTTTTATCAAGTGATTTATCACTAAATGCATTAATACATACATCTTTCATTTTTAGTTCATTTATCAATTTTTGAACCTCATTATTCAAATAATTTACCTTGTTGAAAAGTATTTTGTTATAATTATCTTGGTAGTCAATTTTAGCAATCAAAATCTTTTCTTCTTTACATGTAGATTCTTTTTCAATATCTTTCTTTTCATCTATTAAAGAATCAACTTCACTCATTAATGTGTTTACCAAGTCTTTCAAATATGCATTCTTTTCTTTTAATTTCTCATTTTCTTGTCTCAAAGAATTAAACTCAAAACTAGATACCTCGTTTGATTCACCTTCTATTCCCATGAAGCATACTTGAGCTATTTCATCCTTGGCAGCGACCTCAACATCAGACTCTTCTTCATCACTCCAAGTGACAAGTGCCTTGTTCCTTTTATTATCTTTGGAGCCTGTCTTTCCTTTGTTCTTCAATTGAAAATAATCCTTCTTAAAGTGTCCTGGACGTCCGCATTCAAAACAAGTCTCCTCGGTTTGCTTTTCTTTGGCTTTATTCGAGTTGAAGGTATTTTTCTGTTTATTCTTTCTTTGTTGAAGTCCTTTGAGTATCCTTGACATCATAGCTATCTCTTCATCCGAATCATCATCTAGCTCTTCGTCATTCCCTGCATTAAGAGCGAAAATCTTTCTTCGAGGAGTTTCCTCCTCATCATCATACCTCTTTAACTGATGTTCATATTCCTCAAGTTCACCAAAAAGAGTTAGTGTATCCATAGTAGATATAGTAGAGGAATCTTGAAGAGTAGTAATTTTAGAAGAAAACCTATTGGACATAGCCCGAAGTAACTAACGGTTAATCTCACTCTGTGGAATGGATTTGTTAAGTAGCTTTAAGGAATTAAGAAGAACAAGGAACCTTGCTTGTGCCATTTTTACGGTTTCATCTTTCTCAAGCTTGAACATTTCATAATCACACATTAGCATGCTTAGATTAACTTCTCAAACCTTGGATGTTCCTTCATGACTCACCAATAGAGTGTCCCAAATTTCCTTAGCTATATTGGATGAGGAAACTTTATCAATCTCGGATTGTACCATGCCGCTAAGTAATGTGATCATAGCCCTTAAATCATAGAAAACCATGAAAGTCTCAGTTGAGTCCATCTCTAGCAAAGTCTTTGGAGTACCGTCATCTTTCCTTGGAATAACTGGTCCATTCTCCACAACCCACCATTCCCAAGGATCTCTTTTAAGGTAGATCCTCATTCGGAATTTCCAGAAATTGTAATTCTCTATTCCATAATGATAGACACATAATTCATATATTTTATTATCCCTAATTTTATCCTTTTAATTATATTAGATTATTAAATTAATATGTTTTATTTTATTTTGTAGGATTTAATTTTTGTTGCAATAAAGTCAAAATCTTGATGATCAATTAATATTTAATGCTCTTATTCATGTAAGGAATATCCAAGAAGAATCCTACAAGGAGAAGAAAAGAGGTGGAACAATCTTGGTGTACAAGTCAAATCCAACAAGTGAAAGGAAAGTCTATCTAGAAGATCTTTTTGAGAAGTTGATTGCCACTAGGAAGTTGAAACCTACATGGAAAGGGAACAAAAGTGTCCAAGTTCAATGAATCTAAATTAGGGTTCAAAGTTATTTTCCCTATAAATAGGTCTCTTATTTTAAAGAGGAGATGAGGGATTGTATTAGTTTAGATTAGGAGTAGGAGTAAATTAAATTACATCTTCATTGTACGTTCGTTGGATGGTCGTCAATTAAAGGGAGTTTTCTTATTTATTTTTAATCTTCTTCTTTTCTTTATTTTAGTGAGTTTAATTATTTTTCATGTCTAGTATTTTTTTTATATTTAGGATGAAGATGAAATTAAATAATTATTCGTGATAATATTTTTCATCTCTTCTATTATTTATGCTTTTATGCTTAATTGATTTCGCCTTCATGTTTCGTTATTGAAATACCTTCATTTTATAGTTCTTATGTGATTTTAAATTAATTAAGAGGTTTTGATAGATTATTGTTAAGATATGAGTTTTTCATAATCCATGTATGCTTAAAGAAGTTTTGATGGGTTATAGTTAATCCTTAAATTTTCATAGTCTATGCTTGCCCACGTTAATTGTAAATTACTAAATTAAAGGAAAAGGAGATCAAAATCATAATTAAGTTATAAAAATAGAAGAGATTGAATTATATGTTATGTTTATTATTTAATTGATTCGGATTCCTATAGTGCTTCCTCATTATTAGTTTTCATATTCTAGTTAATTAATTCTCAATCTTTATTTCTAATTCGCCTAAAATAGATATTAAGGAAATATTAAAATTAATCTAGTCTCTGTGGGTTCGACATGTACTTGTCAGTTCTTCAATTCGACACTGTACACTTGCAGTTATATATTTTTATCACATCAAGTTTTTGGTGCCGTTGCCGGGGACTAGAATTAATTTTGATTTATTCCCTAATTTTTATTTATTCGAATTTGTTTTAACTATTATTTTTTTCCCAAGATTATTGAAGCGGATCGAAGGAGCGAAAAGATATAGATTTTGTTGCTGTGCTTTCTTCGGTACTTCGTATCTCCATATATTTTTTTTTTTAAAAATAGTAGTTTAGTTTTTTGTTTTTTTTAATATTTTTGTGTGTGACTTTCGTGGTTAGTTGTCTATTTATTTTGTGATTTGTGGGAAAAATGGATTCCTATTATAGTTGGAATAATAATTTTACTTGGAATCAAGAACCCTATAAAATTTTTAATGCACACCAAGTAAATCAATTTTTTCCAACATATGAAAATTCTTATCTAAGTTCATATCCATATCCGTATCCATATTCGGATCCAGAACCTCAATATCCACAAAAATTATCAAATGAAGAAGAGGAAAGACTTAGTGCCCTAGGGAAAACTACGTAAGTTTTAATGGAAGAACAATTTAGTATTATATGTGACGCGCCCAAAATAGGAATACATCACCTATTCTGAGTCGCCAGATATCACACTATAAAAATCAAATACAAACTTCATTTATACAATTGTTGAACTGTCGTATAGAATACGACCACAGTTAACTGTGAGTTTTAATACAAATGTATGTAACTCTCATGGTGCCTCGACCACAACCTTACAATGATACTTTACATAAAAGTATAGTCAAAAATTATTTTAGAAATTAAAATCTTTGGGAAGTGCTCAAGGAAACCTTCGTACATGGGAGGCCATACGTCTAGGTTATGATAGATATCATATGTCCACAGAATTATCCTTGGTTGACAAAATAGACCCCAAAGAAAAACGAGAAGATTACTATCATCTTCTTTCCAATGGTGAGTCTTCTCTTGACATATAATTATCTCCACTGTCTCCAAGTGAAAATTATATTACAAATAAACTCCAAGATCATATAGGTAGTGCTCGTAGATATACTCAGCAAGTGGATGTGCACAACCCTGTCTTATGATAACACGAGGTTGTACGTCATTAGACATCTTGTATGATAGTGGCAAAACACCCTTCTAAAGTTGGGTTCACCTCACCCTATTCGGTTCACCAAAATTAAATATCAAATGATGTATACAATACGAAACACTTATCTAAAGTTCTCAATAAATTTATTTCCATACCATTTAGGGAGAACCTCAATAACTATAGACCACCGTTCTATTCTCCTGTTATCCCCGCTTGACCCAGCTACACTCTTATTACCTGAAAGAAATTGTGAAGCAAAAAGGGTGAGCACAACTAGCCCAGTAAAGAATATCATGACTAAAGATAATTTACATCATCAGTAGCCTTCATCAGAAATAAATCAGAGATTTAGAACTTATGGTAGATGATAAAACTTTTCAACCATAGTTGCAGCGGAACGAGCAATCCATTAGAAGAGTCAAATAGACCATAATGTCTATTATCTTTTCTATGTTAAAAGTCCACCAACAATATTTTATCCCTGTAACATCAATCAACAGTTCCTGTCCACAATCATATGAATAACTCATAATCATATTTGTGGTTCCAAATTCCTTTTCTCATTCAGGACGAAGATAATTTTCATCACCTGTCTTTACCTGAAACATCAAAGATCATGGTTATACCAAATCACAGATCATGTTTATAATCATACTTATAAATTCATCTTTGCACTACGGGCCAAAGATATTCATTAACAGTTCATCTTTGCACTACAGGCCAAAGATATTCAACAACAGGTCATCTTTGCACTACGGGCCAAAGATATTCAACAACAGGTCATCTTTGCACTACGGGCCAAAGATATTAATATCTCAAAGAAATATATAATCATTTCAGAATTTATATAAACAATAATTATAACCATGTTGATCAATTCACCTTTGCACTTAAGCTAAAAATATTCAATTGTAAATTTAATGGTCATGATCATACCAGTCAACAATTCATCTTTGCACTACTAGCCAAAGAGAACCCATAGTCACGATCACACCAATAATCTACCCATCTTTACACTTAAGTCAAAGAGAAATTCCATCACCATGGTTATAAAAATATTATATATGATAATAAAAACAATATGATCAAAATATGGATTTAATGTTATATATGATAATAAAAACAATATGTTATATATTCATAAATCCATGATTTCATAACACCTTAATCCAAATATTATAAATCACTTAATAAACTCATAATCTAATATTATTAATATTATAATAACATTTTAATCACTTCTTAAACTTATAAACAATTTATTTCAATTGTTTACACTTTACCAAATAAGGCATTTAATCATTCAAAAATTCCATACTCATAAGATTTCATCACCAATGATCAAATCCCTTATCAAAAATCTGTATATACCCTATATAGGATTCCCAAGCCATAAAATCCTATTTTTCAATTTTGTTACTTCACATAACATATTTAATTCATTTACTCATAGCTAGTTCATTTTCATGAAAAATATCAAATTAGTCCCAAAAATATTTCTTTTCTGGGATTTAACAGAATATAGTCCCATATTGAACATATAATTTTCTCGAAATTTTTAAAATTCATTTACTATTTTTCATATGGCTAAAACTGTCGAATATTTAGATATTTATCATAAATTGTACCTTTGTCCAAAAATTCTGAAATTTACAGGGTATACTCCTGTTATATAAATGTACTCCCAATAAAAATTTCATCAATTTTGGAGTTAACCACAAGGAGTTATAAGGGTTTACTTTTAAAATAGTCTTTTCCTATAAAATTCATAACTTCTAATCTATACATCTAAAAATCGCCATTTTTGGAAACAATCTAGAAAACTCATCAAATTATCATTTCAAATTTTTCCAGAATTTAATAAGGTCAAAATTGTCAAAATGATACTGCTTTGTAGAGTAGAATTCAAGAATGCTCAGAAGAATATTTTCATGAAAAGATACTGGATGAAGCGCAAATATCAAGGATATTCCACTAATTTCATGGAGTATAGAAGTTAAAACTTTAACCAACTGAGTATAATAAAGAATGGAATAACAAAAGAAATCACCAGGCATACGATATACCGCACAGATAGGTTATTCCAACAAAATAATAAATAACGGAACGAAGTCGGGCGTAATCGCAGACCGTATATGATATTTCAATGAGAATAATAAAGGATGGAATAACAACAGAAATCACCATGCATGCGATAGACCGCATGATGAGTTATTCAACAGAATAATAATTAATGGAACCAGGTCAGGCGTAATACGCACCGACAGGATATTCCAACAGAATAATAAATGACGGAACCAGGTCATGCGTAAACGCACAGATAAGATGTTCCAACAGAATAATAAAGAATGGAATAACAGAAGAATTTCACCATGTATGCGGTACTTCGCATAGACAAGTTATTCCAACATAATAATAAAGAATGGAATAACAGAAGAATTTTACCATGTATGTGGTACTTTGCATAAACAGGTTATTCCAACATAATAATAAAGAATAGAATAATAGAAGAATTTCATCATGTATGCGGTACTTTGCATAAACAGGTTATTCCAATATAATACTAAAGAATGGAATAACATAAGTTCTCTTTATGAATAAGAAAGAAATAATACCCCTTACCTTAGAAGGAACTGGATATAGGAGTAGTGAAGTAGCATAATACTTTTCTTCTTTCTCTCTATAGTTTCTCTCTCTAGAGTTTTAGTGAATTCGTAAGAAATAATGAAGGAATAAGCTTCTATTTATAGGAGAATTGACAGAATAGTAACTAATTTATGAACGATCCATATTGATTTTATTTTAAACGGACGGTCCATATTGATTTACTATGCAATATTAATAAAATATTCTAATAAAACAAAATCTTTTAAATAAAATATAATATATTCTATTTATAGTCTAATAAAATAAATAACTTTATAAAAGTATTCTATTTTATATAAAAAGATTTTACTATGCAAATACTATGCATAATAAAATATAATATATTCTAATTATTGTCTAATAAAATAAATAACTTTATAAAAGTATTACATTTTATATAAAAAGATTTTACTATGCAAACACTATGCATGCACTATACAAACACTATGCATAATAAAATATAATATAATCTAATTATTGTCTAATAAAACAAATAACTTTATAAAAGTATTACATTTTATATAAAAGATTTTACTATACAAAACACTATGCATAATAGAATATACTATATTCTATTTATAGTCTAATAAAACAAATAACTTTATAAAAGTATTCTGTTTTATATAAAAAGCTTTTCTATTTTATTACATTTATAATAATAATAAAACAAATTTTATCACCATTATTATAATTCACAATATTAATCGACCAGGTTGTTCCCAGGAAAAAGGGGGCTTTCCAATAAGGATTTCTCCCTATTGGCGCGCAATTAGGTGACCAAATCTCTCCTTGGCAGAACTTCTAGACATCGTTAAAATTGCAAATAATAATATTAATAACTTCGTCGTCTCAATTATTGATTTAATAATATATAAAATATCGACAATAATTGAATCAAATAACGTGAGATACTATGCAACAATTACTGTAGCAATAATTGAACAAAACTGAGTGACTTCTCACGTAAGCATCAATAATCAAAACCATATGCTATTATGGAACCACGCGTATTACTGTACTTTTAACACCGGGTGTTTCAACAGTTTTAATAGTAAAACTTCCGCCATTATTTTCATAAAAATATTTTTATCATTTTCTCAATTCGACAATAATTCCGTTGTGGGTCCGCCAATGATTGTACTGTCGTGCGGATATTCCCCGACAAAAAGAATATTCCCCGACCAATCGAATATAATACAACAACTTGCATACCTTGCAAAATTTATAAATATTATCCACAACTATAACATTATATCAAATCCACACCATAATATTCAAAAAAATATTTCGGGAAATTTAAATCTTTATTCATAAAATTTGGGGTCTCACATTATATCCCGTCTAGAAATTTAAATGAGTCGATTAGCCACCATAATAAATGAACAAGAGGTGGGTGAATTTTCTAGTAACTCTGAGGTTAATTTTGAAAATCTTGATGGTTGTGGAAATGATGAGGAAAGTGAAAATTTTGTATTCAATTCTACACAATTTGAGTCAAGCGTATTTGAGGAGTCTACAAATTATGAGTCTATGCCTAAAATTGATCATGTTGCATTTGATGAGTCTATTGAAAAAGTCTATAAGCCTAAAGTTCCATACCCCGATAGACTTATTCCTAAAAAATCACTCTCTGATTTTTTGGAACAGCCCATTAAAGTAAACATGATCCAAGAGTTGTCAATGACCCAAGAGATAATTGAAAATAGACTCTTGATTGAAAAAGATCCAATTGATTTTTTCTTAAATCACCTTGACCAAAATTGGAAAGAGTCCGAGTATTTAGATAAGGTCAATGAGCCGTTGAGATCCACTACAAATAAGTCAACTAAACTAGAACATGTATTTGAACCAATTCTTCTATCATTTAAATATGTTAGTGAAAGTTTTGTTGAGGTAAATTTTAAGCATAACTGTGATGAAAATTCTGATTATTTTCAATTTTCTAGACCTCCTGAAAATAATGAAAAGTTCACACTCACTTACCTATTTGTATCATTCATGTATAGTCAAATAATTTTTAGGATTTATGAAATTTGTAGATATGTACATTTATTTTCTTTTTCACCACATTTTCTTGCAGAACAAATGCCCCGCATACAAGGTACAATTCTTTCACATCTTTGTTTTCTTTTCTTCATTTTCATACATTGAGGACAATGCATGATTTAGGTATGGGGGGAGTTTGTTTATATATTACTGTATTATATTTTTTTTCTTTTTAAGAAAATATAGTAAAAAACACAAAAAATTAAAAAAATTAAAAATTTTACTTGACTTTTTATGGATTGAATTAATTCTAATAAGTGTTTGTGGAGAAAAACTCATGAGTAAGATTGAAAGATTTAGAACTCTTGAATCTTTGGTAAGGTACAAAATCTTAGTTCGAAACACCATCTAGATTAAAATTGATTTTACAAGCATTTTTGTACTTCACATTTGTAGTAATTCTTAGTTGTGGGGTATAAATTATGATTCAAGTAATTTCGAAAAAAAAGGAAAAAAATTGAAAGAAAAAAATAGTTGAGAAAAGTTGAAAAAAGAAAAAGTAATAAATAACTGCTTCAATGTCCATTGAATGAAATAACTGGGTATCTAAGCCTTAGGAAGCATCGATATTCACGCTGATAAGTGTGATGGATAAAAGCAGCTTGACTAGTCTAGTTTTGTGGCCTTTGTTACTCGAGTTAGTAAGCCCTTAGGGGTGTCTCTACACCTTGTGCCCTAAAGTCAATTGGTTTGGGAGTCATTGGTCCAACGCTCTAATTGGGTAACTCTGAAAAGCCTAAGAAAATGAGACATTGCACAAGTCAAGAATCAAAATTGAAAAAAATGGAAAAAAGAAATAAAAAAAAGAAAGAAAAAGAGTTTGCTTGATTTTCATGGTAAAAATCCCTACTAAGAGTTACATCACATACACATTCATGCATCACATGAAATTGATGTAATGAAGGATGATGTCTAAAATGAAGATCGAGTATTTTTGATAAGGTGAAAGTGTGATTTTGAATTTAATCTTGCTTAGGTATAATGCCCATGGATATTTAGAAGTTTTTTTCAATTTTATAATTTGTTGAACCCAAAAATATTTTTGAATTTTGTGGGTATATTCACTGCAAACCCTCACGAGACACAACTCGTCCATTTGTGGTAACTTTGGGGTTTAAAGGCTTGTTGCACATGCTAAGTGAAATCGTGTTTCCTATGAAAATGGGGTAGAATAATTTTTATTTTACTCGAGGACGAGCAAAAGCTAGGTACAGGGGTATTTGATAGACACATAATTCGTATATTTTATTATCTCTAATTTTGTCCTTTTAATTATATTAGATTATTAAATTAATATGTTTTATTTTATTTAATAGGATCTAATATTTGTTGCAATAAAGTCAAAATATTGATGATCAAGCGATATTTATTGTTCTTATTCATGTAAGGAATATCCAAGAAGAATCCTACAAGGAGAAGGAAAGAGGTGGTACAATCTTGGTGTGCAAGTCAAATCCAACAAGAGAAAGGAAAGTCTATCTAGAAGATCTTTTTGAGAAGTTGATTGCCACTAGGAAGTCGAAACCTACATGGAAAGGGAACAAAAGTGTCCAAGTTCAATGAATCTAAATTAGGGTTCAAAGTTATTTTCCCTATAAATAGGTCTCTTATTTTAGAGAGGAGATGAGGGATTGTATTAGTTTAGATTAGGAGTAGGAGTAAATTAAATTACATCTTCATTGTACGTTCGTTGGATAGTCGTTAATTAAAGGGAGTTTTCTTATTTATTTTTAATCTTCTTCTTTTCTTTATTTTAGTGAGTTTAATTATTTTCATGTCTAGTTAATTTTTTATATCTAGGATGAAGATCTTAAATAATTATTCGTGATAATATTTTTCATCTCTTCTATTATTTATGCTTTTATGCTTAATTGATTTCTCCTTCATGTTTCGTTATTGAAATACCTTCATTTTATAGTTCTTATGTGATTTTAAATTAATTAAGAGGTTTTGATAGATTATTGTTAAG
Source organism: Panax quinquefolius (assembly GCA_020205615.1). Classification (NCBI taxonomy): domain Eukaryota; kingdom Viridiplantae; phylum Streptophyta; class Magnoliopsida; order Apiales; family Araliaceae; genus Panax; species Panax quinquefolius. The sequence goes on along the minus strand of CM035168.1, from coordinate 22,312,102 downwards.
ATATGAGTTTTTCATAATCCATGCTTGCTCAAAGAAGTTTTGATGGGTTATAGTTAATCCTTAAATTTTCATAGTCTATGATTGCCCACGTTAATTGTAAATTACTAAATTAAAGGGAAGGGAGATCAAAATCAAAATTGAGTTATAAAAATAGAAGAGATTCAATTATATGTTATATTTATTATTTAATGGATTTGGATTCCTAGACTGCTTCCTCATTATTAGTTTTCATATTTTAGTTAATTAATTCTCAATCTTTATTTCTAATTCTCCTAAAACAGATATTAAGGAAACGTTAAAATTAATCTAGTTTATGTGGGTTCAACCTGTACTTGCCAGTTCTTCAATTCGACACTGTGCACTTGCAGTTACATATTTTTATCACATCACATACAACAAAGGAGGTCTATTGGTTGTTTAACCTTCTTGATTGTTGTTCCCGAACTATGCCATGCCAGAATCTTTCCCTACAAGTCACCTTTAAGACCAAGTAAGTAGAACCAAGCTTTGATACCAAATGAAATTTAGATAAGGCACACTTAGAAGGGGGGTTGAATAAGTGTGGAAACAAACTATGACTAATTTTTAATCTTTAAATCAAACTACTGAATACAACCTACTATATTGATGACTGCAACTTGCTAAATGAATATGGCCTACCGAATTGACTATTTGATTTTATGAAAATATCTTGCTGAAAGTATAACTTAGTAAAAATATTTAGTGTTAATGAATTATCACAAGACAATAAAAATATTTAAATTTTAATTATTAGGATAATTAACTAGCCTTTGTGAGTAATTAAAGTAAAGCAAGTAATGAAATTAACACCAAGATTTTTTACGTGGTTCAACTATTACCCTCTATAATAATAGCCTAGTCCACGTCCAATACCAACTAGTATTGGAGACTCACTTTTATTTCTTTAAATTGATCCTTGTTACAAAATAGATTTTATCAAAATTAAATTACAAAAATTCACTTGATCACACTTACTCATTGTGCACCAATGCACCCCTTAAGCACATACGCTCCCTTGAACCTGTTTCTAAACAAACCTTAATCAACCTGGAAGACAACACTTAGTCTAAAAATATAAGATTACAAATATAGAGGTCTAATGATCAAAGCAAATAAGAAAATAAGCAATTTAACAATGCAAGGCCCAACTAATGAATGCAATGATCAAGTAGTTAAAGAGAGAGATATCACCAAAATTAAGCTCACAAAAATTAGCTGAGAATAATCTGAATATGAATTGCACAGCAGCTCAAAATTTGCACCAAGAATAATTTAATAGCTCTTCAAGTATATAGGTGCAAAATATTAATTCAAGTGTTGTATATTGTTTAAAGCACTGATATCTCAGTTCTTTTTATAGCCTAATTATTACCATTGAACATTAAGTTCCGTTGCATAAATTATTTACGTTGCCAACAAATTTTTCTAAAGAAGATAAGTAATGTTCCAATAATATTTCCGTTGGATAAAATCAAGTAGATCTTCGGATGACTAAAACAGAAATTAGTTAGACTCTTACAAAGAGATAAGCCTCTATTTTTCATATTGTTCTTGTATTAAACATCCATAAGAAATATATTGAATGTTAGTTCCATAATTAATGACAACATGTAACTTCCCAAGATAATCATTACTATCAATTTCCAAGATATGTGCAGCTATTAGACTACTAGTCATGACAAACCAAATAGAAAGTAATCATGACTCAAACCGCCACATATATCATACTTCCTTTTGGATAAACCATCATAATTTCATAAGTCATGTAACAAAATAATTACGATAGCTTGGTTCAAGAATAAGCATGCATGACAATATATAAATATTAACTACTAAAAAATGGGCATTAAAAACAGTTAACATAGTATAATAAATACTCTAAGCATGCACAAAATATAAATCACATTTAAAGCACAAATAAAATGTCTTAGAGCCTTGTATTAAAAAATCGAATATTTGCAATAACCTTACACATTAATCTTAGGACTCAAAAAGTCTTCAAAGCCTTTAGACAATAGTCCTTTCCTCAACTTCCTGAAACTTCATAATAAACAAATTAGTCCAAAATATCAAGTCATCATCAAAACAATAAGGTTAGAATATTATCAAGTAAACAAGTAGTAATCTCATTCCTCCTTTTTGCTGTTTTTGCTGGTGGGATGAATTTCGCTAAGAACTTTTGAGCCAGGTTATTCCAAGTAGTAATTGAACCTGCTGGTAATAAATGGAGCCATGTGACGCCCCCAAAATAGGTATACATTACCCATCTTGGGTCGCCAAATACATGGTACTGAATACAAATACAAACTTAATTATACAACATGAGCTGAGAGTTTTTACACGAATATTGTCTCATAGACAATATCCAAACTCAAATTCAATCCTCATTAACATTTATTATCACACTAAATAGTGAGGACTACTAAAACAACCATCTCGAACCATCACTCCGTTCCCCGACTAGTCCTGGCTACATTCTCATTTCCTGAAGAGAATAATGAAAGCAAAAGGGTGAGCTCAAGTAGCCCAGTAAGAAATATTATGACTAAGATAATGCAGAATAAATTATCGTTAGCCTTCAATAGTGTTAAACTGATAAAATACAATAAACATCAAATTTAACTACAGCAGAACAAACAGTCCATTAGAAGAGTCAAGTAGAGCATGATATCTACTATCTTATATGATTTAAAAAGTTTATCATCAATTTTATCACTGAGACTCAGCTTAATAAATAAACCACATCATCGAATCATCCCTGCACTACGGGCCATGAATATTCGTATTTTCACCAATGGTCATGATCATACCAACAACTATCCATCAATGCACTACGGGCCAATGAGGAATTTTATCATTTGTAACATTACAAGTCATGATTATACCGAATGATCCCTGGTATTAATCATAACAATCACCAGTCCATCTATGCACATAAGCCAAAGATGACTTTCATCACAATATAAGCATGAGGATGATGACAATGATATAAACTTTAGTACTTTATGAATAGTACCCCGTGAACAGTACTCCGACATGAAAAGCTTAAAATTTAACAAGAATATTCAGAAAAATATCCTTGTGAAACGATACTAGATGAAACGTAAATTTCAAGGATATTCTACTAATTTTACAGAGTATAGAAGCAATACTTTAACAAATTGAGTGTAGAAGTAGGAATACGAAATCAAATAATATTACTTACATACTACAGAGTATGGAAGAAAATATTACTTCATACGAATACTGAACAAAAATAATATCCCTTACCTTAGAAGAAGACTGGATACTGGAATAGTGAAGTAGCAGAATACGCTTCTTCTTTCTCTCTACAGCTTCTCTCTCTATAATTGCTCTTGTGTCTTAGTGAATTGGTGAGAACGAAAGAAGAATGAGCTTCTATTTATAGGAAAACATAGTTTCAATAATTGCACGCTTTGGGGCTCAAATTATTACAATATAGTACCTTCATCTTTTTCTCTATTTTTAATTTAGTCCTACAAGTATTATTAAACTTGCACCACCTCCCCTAATAGTACATGCATGTGAATCAATAGTTCCATTCATGTGAACAAATAGTTATATGACTAATAGTAATTAATTGCTCATTTATCCGATTAATTAACCGATTGGTCAATTTAACCTCCAGAAATCAATTATTATCGAAATTAAAGTCGATTTCCACTAATACTAATAATCCTAACACAATGGAAATATCAGTTTCATCTTTAATCAACACGAACATATTCATCATTAATATTATAACTCACAGTATTTAACAACCAGATCATTCCCAAGAAAGAGGGGGCTTTCCGATAAGGATTTCTCCCTATTGGCGCGTAATTAGGTGACCAAACCCCTTTCCTCGACAGAACTTTTTAGACATCGTCAATATTGCAAATAATAATATGAATAACTTTGTCGTCTCAATTATTGATTTAAAAATAAAAAATATTAAGCAGATGATATTGTGACAATAATTGAATCAATAATATGAGAGATATTGATTATTGATGCTTACGTGATAAGTCACTCAGTTATACTCAATTATTGCTACAGTAATTGCTGCATCATATCTCTCATATTATTAATTCAATTATTGTCATAATATCATCTGCATAATATGTTATATTATTAAATCAATAATTGAGACGACAAAGTTATTCATATTGTTATTTGCAATATTGATAATGTCTAGAAGTTATGTCAATGAGAGGTTTGGTCACCTAATTGCGCGCCAATAAGGAGAAATCCTTATCGGAAAGCCCCCTCTTTCATGGGAACGACCTGGTTGTTAAATATTGTGAATTATAATATTAATGATGAATAAGTTCGTGTTGATTAAAGATGAAATTAATAGTTCCATTGTGTTGGAATTATTAGTGTTAGTGGATATCGACATTTATTTCGATAATAATTGATGTCTAGAGGTTATATTGACTAATCGGGTAATTAACCGGATAAATGAGCAATTAATTGCTATTAATTCACATGATTAAAACTATTTGTTCACATGTGTTTATTATTGATTCACATTCTTGTACTATTAGGGGAGGTGGTGCAAGATTGATAATACTTGCATGACTAAGTTAAAAATGGAGGTATAGATGGAGGTACTATACTGTAATTCGTATTTTCACATGATTAGAACTATTGATTCACATGATTGAACTATTGATTCACATTATTTACTATTAGGGGAGGTGGTGCAAGTTTGATAATACTTGCAGGACTAAATTAAAAATGAAGAAAAGAGGAAGGTATTATTATATCGTAATATTTCGAGCCCCAAACGTGCAATTATCAAAACTATATTTTCCTATAAATAGAAGCTCATTCTTCCTTCATTTCTCACCAATTCACTAAAGCTATAGAGCAATTATTATAGAGAGAAAGAAGAAGAGAAGTCTGCTACCTCACTATTCTAGTATCCAGTTTTTTTCTAAGGTAAGGTGTATTATTTTTTTTGTATTCATGAAGAGAGCTACTGTTATTCCATTCTTTATTATTACATTGGAATAACTCATTATGCATGTGGTCTATCACATGCACAGTGAATTTCATTGTTATTCCATTCTTTATTATTCTGTTGGAATATCACATCTCATGCGGATTACACATGACACTGGTTCCGTTCTTTATTATTCTGTTGGAATATCACATCGTGCGGATTACGCATGACGGGTTCCATTCTTTATTATTCGTTGGGAATAACTCGCATGCATGCGGTCTATCGCATGCTTGGTGAATTCTTACGTTATTCCATTCTTTATTATTCGTTAGAATAACTCGCATACATGTGGATTACCGCATGCACGGTGAATGATCCTTTGTATTCATTCCTTATTAAATTGTGGAAATGATGCATCACGTGGATTAACGCACGGGGGGTGAAAATCCATTTTGCGAGCCAGTATATTCTATTATACTCATCCGAGATATCATTTCTTTTGTACTCATCATGGAATATCATTTTCTTTGATATTTTTTTACGAGTACTATTCACCCGGTTACTATTCACTCTAATATTATTCACTCGGGTATTCGGGGCACTTTTCATGTTAGAGTACTATTCACGAGTTACTATTCATGGGTTACTATTCACCTGATTACTATTCACTCTAGTATCATTCACTCGGGTATTCGGGACACTTTTCGTGTCGGGGTACTATTCACGGGGTACTATTCCTGAAGTTCTATTCACGGGGTACTATTTACCTGAAAAATATATTTCTTTTCTGTCCAAATTATTTTTGGTACATGAATATTATTCTTGAATTTTACTCTACAAAGCAGTATCATGTTGACAATTTGGACGTTATTGATTTCTGGATAAATTAAATTATAAATCTTTAAAATTTATCCTTGAACATGTTTTATTGAATTATTATGTCATTGTCATCATCCTCAAGCTTATATTGTGATTAAAGTCATCTTTGGCTTACGTGCATAGATGGACTTGGTATAATTATGACCAGGGATTATTCGGTATAATCATGACCGTAATGTGACAAATGATGTGGTAAAAGTCCACATTGGCCTGTAGTTCATTGATGGACAGTTGTTGGTATGATTATGACCAGGGATTATTTGGTATAATCATGACCATTGATGATTACATGAATATCCTTGGCCGTGGTGCAGGGATGATTCGATGATGTGGTTTATTTATTAAGCTGAGTCTCAGAGATAAAATTGATGAAAAACGTTTTAAATCATAGAAGATAGTAGATTTTGTGCTCTACTTGACTGTTCTAATGGATTGCTTATTCCACTGCAGTTGTTGATCTAAAACTTGTTGTCTATTGTATTCTATCAGTTGTTATACTATTGAAGGCTAAGGATAATTTATTCTGCATTATCTTAGTCATAATATTTCTTACCGGGCTAGTTGAGCTCACTCTTTTCTTTCACTATTCTCTTCAAGAAATGAGAATATATAGTCATGATCGGTCTGGGAGCGGATTGACTCATCCGGATGGTTGTTTTAGTAGTCCTCACTATTCTATAAAATAGTGTGACAATAAATGTAATGAGGACTCCATTGAGTGTGGATATTGTCTAGATGACAATATTCTTATTAAAACTCTTAGATTATGTTTTGTCGTATTTTACACGACTGTTGTATAATTAAGTTGTATTTGAATTTTGTACCATGTATTTGGCAACTCAAGATGGGTGATGTATACCTATTTTGGGGGCGACACATTAACGATAAAACTTTCGCCATTATTTTTTATAAAAAGACATTTTTGTCATTTTCTAACTCTGACAATACTTTTGTTGTCGGGTCCACCAATAATTTTGCCATCGTACGAATATTCCTTGTTAAAATGAATATTCCCCGACCAATCGAATATTTTATAATAACTTGCTTACTTTGCAAAATTTGTAAATATTTCCCACAACTATAACATTATATCAAATCCACAACATAATATTCAAAAATATATTTCGAGAAAAATTAATCTTTATTCATAAAAGTTGGGGTCTACAAGCCAACCTTTCGCCTTATCTCTTAGTGTGAATGCAAATAACTGAACCCTCACTGCATCATCTGATACCTCATTATACTTGAAGATATCACAAATTTCTAGAAAGCTCACAAGATGTTCATTCGGGTCGTCGTTAGCCAAACCCCCAAACTGCATCGAGTTCTGAATCATCTATATTGTACCAGGCTTTATATCAAAATTATTAGCAGTAATAGCAGGTCTGGTAATACTCGACTAAATCTCAGTAACCCTCGATGTGGAATAATCCTACAATGCTTTCTGATCATCTATAGTCATTTTATCTTATTGTTCTAAGTTCTCTCGGGTCTTCTTTATCTAATTACTCAACCGCTAAAACTTTTTCTCGATATCGTCCTCGTAAGGTACTAGTTCTGACTTCTTTGATCGAGTTTGCATGCACTATTCAATAGAACCTGAAATAAGAAATAAAAAGAAAAAGAAAAGGAAAACTATTTAACTAAGACTGATGTAATTAAAAATATATTGAAAGTAATAAAAACAATTATGTTCCCCGGCAATGGCGCCAAAAACTTGTTGGTGTAAAATTTAATTACGCACAACACATAGGTATACGTGGTCAACAAGTAATAAAGTGATGAGTTGAGTATCGTTCCCACGGAGAAATAACTGAATTTTATCCTAACAATTACCAATTTTATATTATCTCAATTTTATTAAACTAATGATTAAGTATGTGAATTGACGAAAACATCTAATTAAGGAAAAATTAACTAACTACCACAAGCTTTAATCAGATATTAGAGAATTAAGCCTACAATTTTACTTGATGCTTCACTTAGACTGACACACCTCTTTTTGATTCACATTAACTATTCCAATTCTTTAATCAAGAACATAATAATAGATATAACTATCTCTCAATGCTTTATACACATATCAACTTAAATCCAAAGATGATAGAATTAAGTAGAACACCCTAATCAACTAATCCATTATATCTCTATGTGAATTATAATTAAATAAAGTTTAATCACAAGTCCTTATGAGATTATGTGCGATGTATAGGTATATATCTATCCTAGACATAAATTATGAATCCCAACAATATGCAGAAATCATAATCACACGCCACTATGATTAGGTCTAAACTCATATTTTATCTTTCGAGTTCATATGGGTTCAAAAGGAATTGGTGGTCAAGTAATTCATTAATTAAACGTAAACCATAATAGACAAATCTAGAAATAGTCTCAATGAATTAAAATAAAAGCATGTCAACCTTCGTTACACAAAAAGATCCATCGTAGACTTAAAAAGTAAGTTAGTTCATGATGAATGAATAAGAAACTGAAATCCACAAAGATACTAGAATTCTGAGTACAAAGATGAATATGAAGAATTAAAACTATAAATAGAACCACTGCTCTTCTTCAATCCCCTTTGTAATCTTCGTGCTCCAAATTGTTGCTTTAATCCTCCAAAACGTGATCCAAGAATTAGGGTTCTATTAATGATGATGTTATATCCCCTCTCTGCCCCTGTATATGCCTTTAATACTCTCCTAATCGCGTCTTGAATCCATCAGCCAAAGATATCTAGAGTTAGAACCAAACCAGGAAACTTCAAAAAACAATTTGTAGCTCATGCCTTCACAGGCATTTTACATCGAGGAACACCATACGACGGGTGTTTGAAATTGAGGAAGCTGAATTGAGACCCCCACCCCGGCGGGTATTTTATCTTGGTGATTATCGCCCCGGCGGGTGTACCTATCCTAAAAATTCCAATTTCCCCTTTTTGCCCCCAATTCCTGCTTTTGCCATCTCTAACTGTCCCTGCAATACGAACACAAAACAACACGTAAAACAATACTAAAACAACATGAAATAGAAAATTTTTAGGTTTGAAAATTACCCAATTTGTAGGTATAAAACCCACTCATCAGGGATTGAATTCATCTTCTGAAGAGCTGTCAAGGCTGGTCTCCCAAGAATTGCATTGTACGAAGAATCTATATGTACCACGAAGAATCTACACATTATTTCCACCTGTTGGGGAGCCATCCCAAAGACCACATGCATCTCGATTTTTACCGCAACCTTAACCGGCTCGTTGTTGAAACCATACAAGGGAGGCTCTTAACCGATCTCCATCTTTCTTCCCTCATAGTCCATCCTTTGGTAGGCATGAGCATACAATATATCCACTGACGAACCATTATCGATCATCATTCACTTGTGCGGTAATTATCGGCGCCCCTTCATGTGGTTCGATCGGCTCCGAAGGGAAATTTTTATTAGTAAAGGTATTCACTAAGCCCGGGTATGGTCTTTCATGCCTAACAAGCTGATCATACACGAATAACATCGCATCCAAAAATCCTCGCCGCTTTTTCCCCATAACCTTCCCGACTAACCCGCCCGTGATGACATCCACCACTTGGCGCACTATCAAGGTCTGATCCTGTTGTTGTTCCGAAGCTTTCCACCCAGCAACGTACTGAAATAAGGCTCCACTTTGTACATTCTTCTCGATTAAATCCATCAAACCGGACTAAGTCTCTGTGGAATGTTCAGTCAACCCATGATAATCATAATGCTTGTTACATTTCTGTGACGCCTCCAAATTCAGGTACTTAAAACCCGAATTCAGTGCTTCACGATACCATTTCTTTGAGCGGAATAATAATAATTTTGTCATAAATATCAAACTTAATTTACATATCAGAGTTGTCTAAATCCCAGGTACGCGACCTTAAAACATTTCATTACATGATAGATAATAAATATCATCATCTTATTTAAGTCTAGTTATTACATAAGATAACACAAACTTAATCTGAAAGCTTTCATTTTCCTTTGTTCCTGGCAGAGCCCTCTGGTTGGTCATACTTAACTGAAAACATTTAATTTAAGCAAGGATGAGCATTTGAGTGCCTAACAAGTAATAACAATTATAAATATTAGCTGAAAGGATTAAATGTTTTCTTTGTACTACCCTTCTACAACAAATCAAAAGTTGTGAAGTAATCTGAACCAATAATAATAACATAAAAACTCTCTATCAAATTTTTGAAACTACGTACTGACTATAAATAAGGTTAAGGTGACATACTATAAACATTGTTTTCAATTTTCAAATAGGTTTAGCAAAACTTCATCCGTAAACCGTCATAACTTACGGGCACGGGGGGTGATCAGCCCGTTATGCCCTATATTGATCAATACTACAAGCAAGAACAATATTATCGTTCACTCTGTCCGCCTTGGGAGCATAAAAGTTTTCCCATTTCGGGATGTTCATACTTAGTCGAGAATCCGAACCAAAACAATTTTATTGGATACGAAAAGGTTTTATCATATTCAACAATATTTCTAAATCTGTGTCTAGCAGGTCAAATAGCTTAGACGGCTTTTACTTATTGTATAAATATTGGTGATCAATAGGTATGTGTGTGTGTGTGTGTGTGTGTGTATATATATATATATATATATATATATATATATATATATATATATCAACATGTGATCAAATACTATGATTATCCAAGTGGGGACACTTGAATAACCATATTTAGAAATTAACGAACATAATATATATATATATATATATATATATATCTGAATTACCATATAGTACCATGTTGATAATCAATGATCGGATATAACATATATAACAATAGGGTTAATAATCTGGTATAATAATAATATAATTCTGAAACTTTCTTACTCGTGTCCATTGCATAAAGAAAATGCAAAGGTATGATACTTGCATGGCCTGCTGCTTATAATATGCAACTTAGTTCTTATCTTTTGTATAATAACCTATCAGTAATAAGATCATTTTATTGATTAGAATAACATATCGTAACACATAATACTGCTTATTGTAGTCAGCACATAACCTAATCACATTGTCACATAGATATAGCAGTCTTTAAGACACAAACAAACAAGTGGCCTACTTTGACCAAGTGTAATTCGTTGTGTAAATTGTTTCTGGGCAATCTATAACATGGATCTTGTAGTACTAATGTAATACTACAATTATCAAACAAGTTCTGGACCAAAACATAACACTTGAGCAAGATCTGAAGCCTTGAACAAGCTGTCAGAGCTGTTCTTCATTTTCTGGGTTACCCAGAAATGAAGAACAGTTCGTGATGCCTACTTTGAGCTTCCGCTACTTACTGTTCTTGTATCCGTTTTGTGATCTAAAGGTTCTAGTGTGTAGCCAACATGTAAATAAAGAGATCTATTACATAATATACATATAACAATAACAAAATCAACAGATATGGCCCGGTCAAAGCATGTCAAAAAACACGTTCATACGTTTTCTGGGTTACCCAAAAAATAGAAACCGTGATCATCTTACCTGGTTTGACCGTCCACTAAATCTACAAAGTTTGATGTTTATGTGTTCTAAAGGCATAGATCTGTAGTTAATCTACCATACTACACATGAATATAACAACAAACTTATATCACAAAACACTTGCAAGATCATCATCTGACCGAGTTCCAGTTCAACCGAGTTTTACCAATAATAACATGAAATCTACACATCATCTGACCCTAGTTCCAGTTCCAGTTCTAGTTCCAGAACACAAATCTCATAGCATACGACAATTATCAACCCTCAAACAAAAAAAAACATAAACATACTGAAATCTATGTGGTCTGACATTCATTGTCAGATAACATTTTCAAACTTTTCCAGATTTTGAAAATCTTCAAATCCGAGCTTCTAGATGTTATGAATCTAACATCTATCAACCTAGATCACTTATATAGACTGTAAACAACATACTTAAACATTCAAACACAAGATCTAATATGGAATCAAAGTTCAGATTTCTAAGTTAGGTTTTATACCACTATGAACAATTTCATGGTCTAATGATTCTGATCTGCTACAAGTGATAGTGGGGCTTGATTGGGGACTGATCTAACAAGGGAATTTCGGAGGTTTGGGTGAGAGAGAAGTGAGTTGAGTGTTGGTAAGTAAAATGAGCAAGTTAGTAACCTTTCTCTCTCTTTGATCTTATATAATGACATAGATGCAATGCACTTGGATGTGAAAGTGGCTGATTTGTATGGTTTATAGGCACATGGCTAGGTTGAGTTGGTTTACCAACTAAAGTTATGGAAACCTATACAAGTTATCTATTAAATAATAAAGAAGGGCAATTTGGTCATTTGGTTTTAACTTTTAGTGGCAAAGTTGGCAATTCATTCTAACCCTTAGGGTTTAACCCTAAGGTTTCTTAAACTCAAAATCTAGGATTATATATTAAGGGCAAAAATGGATATCCTAGCTTCTAAAAAGGTGAATTAGGGTTCCTTAATGAAATTAAGTTTCCTAATCACTTTAGACTTGCAAATTAGGCTCTATAATCTACTAATTACTATTAAACTTGCTAAATTAATAATTAGGGTTTATAAGTTAGCAATTAAGATTTCTAAATATTAATTAGGGTTTACCTAATTAACATTAAACATATAAAGGTCATTAACTACATAACACATAACTTAACAGATCTTGCAGTCATAGTTGACTTCTGTACTATAATTTATCAGTAATGCTAGGGTTTGTACCATTCCTCCATAAATGTTCCACAAATTACATTACACACATATCAGGCATGTTTATATTACTGAAATATAAATAATATTATATTATTATTCTCATTCCATATTCAAAATCCAGACTTAGGGTTTTGAATTCATATCTGACATAACCTTCATAGATACCATTATTAATTAAGTTAAAATAATTAACTTAATTAATATAATAAATACATATCATAATATCCATATCATATATAAAATAATAAAAAATAAATATTTTTATTACAACATAACTTTATTATAAGAATATAATCTATAATGATCAATAGTTCTAAAAAAGAAATTAGTTACATCTAATAAATAATTTTATTTATCAGATATATACATATACTTTACTTTGCACATATTCCCACCCTTATATATATATATATATATATATATATATAATTATTTGCAAAATTTCTTATTGAAAATATTGGGTTATTACAATTTCCCCGGTTCGGCTTTGTGTTGTCTTTGGTTGGTTCGAAGTAAGGCTTGTCCTTTACATGCTCCAGGATGGTAGCTCGATCTGTATTGAGCTGGTGTAAATCTTGTTAACTCTTTAATTCGGGAAGAGTGGGCGTCCTCCTCCCGAACCACCATTGTTGTTGTTGTTGTTATACTTTTTCTGATACCCATCTGACTTACTATTATTACTCTTTTCCTTATCTTTTGACTTCTCTGACATATTTTGTTTTAGGTTATTCATCACCTCTTCCACCACTATGAAGCCTTCAGCCTTATCGAATGCTTTGGCCAAACTCTTCGGATGGTTGAACATCAACTCTTTCACCAAATTTTTTAATTTCTAAAATGTTCTGAAAGAGACCAACTGCCTAAAGGTCGTTCAAATCGACAACCTAACCAACTGCTTCCTAAAATTACTTTACATACTGGCCCAAAGTCTCATTTGAGTACTGTCTAATCTGAGATAATGATCCAGTTGGCTTTCTCCTCCTCTTGTTATTGTTGAACCGAGCATGGAATTTATCACAGAGCCCTCTCCAAGATGAAACTGAGTTTGGGGCCAGCGTCATCATCCATTGCCCATTGTCTTTCCTCAAGGTAGTCATTAACATCTGACATGTGTGATGAGTGGGTTTTACACCTATGAATAGACCTCTAATTCGAGCTTAAACTATGTTAATCCTATAAATTCATGTTCATTTTTACTTTTTATGTTTGTTTTATGTTTAGGTGTGGTGGTGTAGCATGTGTGACATAAATGGTGGTTTTTATGGCAAAACTTAGTATAATATGAGCAAAATGTGGCTTCTGCAAAAAGACCCCCCGCCGAGGTGGACTATTTACAAGCAAAACCCCCATCAGGGCGGGGGTACTTAAGCAAGAACAGAAGGACCCCCCGTCGGGGCAGGCTTATTAAGAATAAAAACCCCCACCTAGGTGGGGGTACGGGGCAAGACCAAGAATCCTATTTCAATTGTAATTGTGCAGCGGCGTGAAGGAAGGAAGTTGGCATGGTTTGGGACTTGAATTTGTGTCGAGTTATGAACAAAATATGTGTCTTATGCCATCTGGCTCGGAGGGATTTGTCATCTACAGTGATGCTTCGGGCAAAGGGTTGGGATGTGTTCTCATGCAATATGGAAAAGTTATAGCCTATGCCTCGCGACAACTCAAAGAATATGAGAGGAATTATCCTACTCATGATCTAGAGTTGGCAGCTGTTGTCTTTGCACTTAAAATTTGGAGGCATTACTTGTATGGGGAGAAAGTGGAGATCTTTACGGGTCATAAAAGCCTCAAATATTTCTTCACTCAAAAGGAACTCAACATGCGACAACGACATTGGCTTGAATCTGTTGAAAGATTATGATCATACCATCCAATACCATCCTCGAAAAGCTTAACGTGGTAGCCGTATTGACGCATTGAGTAGAAGATCATATGCAAGCACGAAAGTGCGTTATTGTCAACGCAAAGGCCCATTTTATGTGACTTGCAAAGGATGGAGATAGAGTTAAAGACTCGTGGACGCATGTGATGATAGCGAGTATACTGAGTAGAACCGACTTTAATCGATAAAGTTAAAGATGCTCAAGCTACGGACACTGGAGTCGATGCGTATGAGGAAGAAAGTGCAAGAAGGTGCTATCTTAGGAAGCAAGAATCGATGAAGAAGGAATACTTCGAGTCAACTCCAGACTTTGTGTTCCTAACGACCCTTATTTAAAGTATAATATCACGATTGAGGCGCACAACACACCATTTGCAATCCATCATGGGAGTACCAAAATGTATCATGATATTCGTCATACATTTTGGTGGAGCAATATGAAGAGAGAGATAGCGCTGTTTATCTCAAGGTGTCTAACTTGTCAACGAGTTAAAGCGGAGCATCAAGTACCAAAAGGTCTATTACAACCACTTGAAATTCCAAAATGGAAGTGGGAGCACATTACCATGGATTTCGTTACCGGTCTTCCTAAGGTTTCTCAAGGCATTGATGCGATTTGGGTCATTGTTGATAGATTGACCAAGTCTCCTCATTTCTTACCAATACAAGAAACTTATACACTTGAACGTCTTACTCGTATGTACATAAACAAGATTGTAAGACTGCATGGTATGCCGGTATCCATAGTTTCTGATCGAGACCCAAGATTCACTTCACGATTTTGGGTTAGTTTGCAAAAAGCTATGGGCACGATTTTACGATTTAGCTCGGCATATCATCCTCGCATTTAACGGACAATCGAAGAGGACTATTCAAACTCTTCAAGATCTATTAAGACTCGTGTCCTTGATTTCAAGGGAGTTGGGACAAGTTCTTACCATTGGTGGAGTTTTCCTACAACAAATGCTTATCAATCAAGTATTGGCATGGCTCCATTCAAGCGCGTTGTATGGAAGAAAGTGTCATTCTCCAGTATGCTGGGATGAGGTGGGTGAAGCAACGTTGTTGGGACCGGAGTTGGTACGTATGACTACGAAAAAGATTCAAACGATCCGACAACGTATAAAAACCTCACAAAATCAACAAAAGAGTTATGCTGATCTTCATCGAAAGGACGTGGAATTCGATATAGGAGATCATGTGTTGTTAAGAGTTGCTCCATGGAAAGGAGTTACAAGATTTGGAAAGAGAGGAAAATTTAATCCTCGATTCATCGGTCCATTTTTAATCCTCGATCGAGTAGGAACTGTGGCCTATAGACTCGCTTTACCGCCAAATATGTCTCGTGTTCATAACGTTTTTCACATATCCATGTTACGTAAATATGTGAAAGACCCGAACCATATTATTGAGTTAGAAACCGCATAAAATAGCGGAAGATTTGACGTATGAAGAGGTTCTGCTCAAATTTTGGATAAGAAGGAACATATTCTACGCCTCCAAGGTTATACCTCAAGTCAAAGTTTTATGGAGGAACCACGATGTTGAGGAAATGACTTGGGAGTTAGAATCTAAAATGAAATCAAGGTATCCTTACCTCTTCGACATACCAGGTACGTAACCTAATTTCGAGGGCTTAAATTTCATAAGAAGGGAGGTTGTAAGACCCAAACTTTTATAAATAAAGATGAATTTTTATAAATATTATTTTGAATATTATGGAATAAATTTGATATAATGTTATAGTTGTGGGTAATATTTATAAATTTTTGCAAAGTAAGCAAGTTGTTATAAAATATTCGTTTGGTCTGGGGAATATTCTTTTTGTCGGGAATATTAGACGACTACTCAATCATTTGTGGACCCTATTGGCGGAAGTATTGTCGTAGTTAGAAAACGACAAAATTATCTTTCTATAAAAATAACTACGGAGAAGTTACGATTAAACCTGTTGAACTACCGGTGGTAAAGTAAAGAATGATGTCTGGGTGGTTGCGTAGTAGCACACGGTATTGATTATTGATGCTTACGTGAGAAGTCACTTAGTGTACTCAATTATTGCTCACAAAGAATTGTTGCATCATATCTCTTATATTATTGATTCAATTATTGTCACAAAGATTATCATCGTATAATATGTTATATTATTAATTGAGACGACAAGTTATAAATGATTAATAATTGTTGAAAGATTAAAAATGTGTTGATTAAAAATAAAATGATTTGTGGTAATATTTATTCAATCCTTGATGTATATAAAGAGTCTGTTATGAGACGTTTGTGGTAAGTTTGATTATTTTATGGGGGGACCATATGTCATCATCTAAGAGTCTCTTCGTCAATAGTAATTACCTTTGTGAATAGTAATTACCTTTGTGAATAGTAATTAACTTCGTCAATAGTATTTACCTTCGTCAATAGTAATTACCTTCGTCAATAGTAATTACCTTTGTCAATAGTAATTACCTTCGTCAATAGTATTTACCTTCGTCAATAGTAATTACCTTCGTCAATAGTAATTACCTTCTTTAATAGTATTTACCTTCGCAAATTGTAGTTGTCCCTTCAATATTACCAAGAGTTAACTGCCTCTTTAGTGTTCCAAAGGTTAATTACCCCTTCGCAAATAGTAGTTGTCTCTTCAATATTACCAAGAGTCATTTTGACCCTTCGTTAAGACCAAGAGCCACCCTCAGTTTTTCTATAAATAGAAAGCTCATTCCTTCATTATTTCTTACTTAATTCATTGAAACTCAAGAGAGAGAAACTATAGAGAAAGAAGAAAAGTATTCTCGCTACTTCACTTTTCCAATATTCAGTTCTTCTAAGGTAGGGAATATTATTTGTTGTGCCCGTAAGGGTGTTATTCTTTCTTATTCATGAAGAGAGAACTGTTGTTATTCCATTGCTTATTATTCTATTGGAATAACTCAGATATCGTGGTTTACCCTATACTTGGTGACATTCTTCTATTATTCATTGGAACATCCCATGTGTGTGTTTTACAGGACCGGTTAAATCTTTATTATTATTATTCGTTGGAATATCCCATCGTGTGTTTTACACGGACACTGGTTCCATTTTTATTATTCCGTCTTTATTATTCGCGAGAATATCACGTATACGTCTTTATATACGTATGAACTCCGGTTCCATCATTTATTATTCGCATTTATTATTCTGTTGGAACATCCCGCTTGATTGTGAATTTCACCGACAGTTCCGTTATTATTATTACATTGGAATAACTCGCATGTGCGCCTATCGCATGCATGGTGATTTCTTTTGTTATTCCATTCTTTATTATACCCAATTGGTTAAAACTTTGACTTCTATACTCCATGAAATTAGTAGAATATCCTCGATATTTGCGTTTCATCCAAAGATCTTTTCATGGAAATATTCTTCCGATCATTCTTGAATTTTACTCTACAAAACGAAGATCATGTTGACAATTTGGACGTTAATAATTCCCGGATAAAATAATTCTTGAACTTGTTTTATTGAATTCTTATATCATTGTCATCATCTTCATGTTTATATTATGTTGAAAGTCATCGTGGCCTCAGTAGTGCATAGATGGACTTGGTATGATTATGACCGAGACTATTCGTGTAATCATGATAGTAATGTTACAAATGATGTGATGAAAGTCATCGTGGCTGTAGTGCATAGATGGACTTGGTATGATTATGACCAGAGACTATTTGTAATCAATCATTAACCGTAATGTTACAAATGATGTGATAAAAATCCTCAAAGGGTCAGTAGTGCATTGATGGATGATTGTTGGCATGATCATGACCATTAATGAATACACAACTATTCTCGCCCGTAGTACATGAATAATTATGGTCGTGATACTAAAGAATATCCTCGCCATAGTGCGGGGAGTGATTCGATGATGTGGAATATTTATTAAAGTCGAGTCTCAAATATTATAACGTTGATGAAAAAACTTTTAAATCATAAAAGATAGTAGATTTTATTTTCTACTTGACTCTTTTAATGGATTTTGATTCAACAGTATTTAAACTTGATGTTCATTATGTTTTATCGTTTAACAACTGTTGTAGTAGGCTAATGATAATTTATTACGCATTATCTTAGTCATAATATTTCTCACCGAGCTAGTTGAGCTCACCCTTTCTTTCCTTCGTTCTCTTGTGAAATGAGAATATAGTGGGACGAGTCTGCAATCTGAGTAATGGTCTAGAGGATAGCATTAGTAGTCCTCACTATTCTGTGAAATAGTGTGATAATAATTGTAATGAGGACTCCTTTTGAGTTTGTATAATATCTAGTAGACAATATTGTATTCAAACTCACGGTTTATGTCGTATTGTATACGACAGTTATATTAGTAAGTTGTATTTAAATTATGTACCATGTATCTGACTACCCAAGATGGGTGATGTATACCTAATTTTGGGGGTGTCACATAATTGGATGGCCGAGTACGTTGGAGATTTCCTAGACCTGCCCCTACCAAATGAGACCTTTATTCCTCGACCTCCTCGTTTTGCTCATGAATTTTCTTATGAAGAAAAACTTCATCATCTTCTCTATCATCCCTATTTTACTTCTCATCCTCTACCAGCGATCCATGATGACAACATTGACATATGACGACCTTTTTGTTGATGACAAAGGGGGAGACACTAGAAAGTTGTTGTGAAGAAGTATGAAGTTGGTGTGAAGCTAGTTGATGTGAAGATGTGAGCGAACTAATTTTTTGTTATGCTGTTATTTTATGATGATTTTGTTTTAAGAACGATTTGGTTGGCACCAGTATTTGTTAAGTTTCTATTTTTGATGGGTTGAAGGGTTATTTTAAAACGATTTGGTTGGAACCAATATTAGATAATTTGATATTATGCTGAAAGATTTTGTTTATCTAATATTTGTTAAAGCTAACAAACTTGCAAGATGAATAATGCCTAAACAAAAGGCATGTTGATAATCTCTTTGGATATTGTTTATTTTATTCTGCAATTTTTGAATATGCATGAATTTAGGGGGAGTTACAATTTTTATGTTGTCATCGTCAAAAAGGGGGAGAATGTTGACTTGTTAGAGTCTTAAGATTAATATGTAAGGTCATTGCAAATATTTAATTTTTCAATAAAAGGCTCTAGGACATTTTATTTGTGCTTTAAATGTGATTTATATTTTATGCACGCTTAGAGTATTTATTATACTATGCTAACTATTTTTAATGCCCGTTTTTTTAGTAGTTAATATTTATATATTGTCATGCATGCTTATTCTTGAAACAAGCTATCATAATTATTTTGTTACATGACTTACGAAATTATGATTGTTTATCCAAAAAGAAGTATGATATATGTGGCGGTTTGAGTCATGATTACTTTCTATTTGGTTTATCATTACTAGTTGCACATATCTTGGAAATTGATAGTAATGATTATCCTGGGAAGTTGCATGTTGCCATTAATTATGGAACTAACATTCAATATATTTCTTATGAATGTTTAATACAAGAACAGTATGGAAAAATAGAGGCTTATCGCTTTGAAAGAGTCTAACTAATTTCTGTTTTTGTCATCTAGAGATCTACTTGATTTTATCCAACGGAAATATTATTGGAACATTACTTATCTTCTTTAGAAAAATTTGTTGGCGACGTAAATAATTTATGCAACGGAACTTAATGTTCAACGGTAATAATTGGGTTATAAAAAGAACTAAGATATCAGTGCTTTAAATAATATACAACACTTGAATTAATAATTTGCACCTATATACTTGAAGAGCTATTAAATTATTCTTGGTGCAAATTTTGAGTTGTTGTGCAATTCATATTCAGATTATTCTCAGCTAATTTTCGTGAGCTTAATTTTGGTGATATCTCTCTCTTTTACTACTTGATCATTGCATTCATTAGTTGGGTCTTGCATTGTTAAATTACTTATTTGCTTTGATTATTAGACCTCTATATTTGTAATATTATTTTTTTAGACTAAGTTTTGTCTAAAGGAATTTAATCCAGGTGGATAAAGGTTTGTTTACAAATAGGTTCAAGGAAGCATATGTGCTTAAGGGGTGCATTGGTGCACAAGGAGCAAGTGTGCTCAAGTGACTTTTTGTAATTCAATTTTGATAGAATCTGTTTTGTAACAAGGGTCAATTTAAAGAAATAAAAGTGAGTCTCCAATACAAATTGGTATTGGACGTGGACTAGGCTATTATTATGTAGAGTAATAGATGAACCACGTAAAAAATCTTGGTGTTAATTTCATTACTTGCTTTACTTTAATTACTCACAAAGGCTAGTTAATTATCCTAATAATTAAATTTTAAATATTTGTATAGTCTTGTGATCATTCATTAACACTAAATATTTTTACTAAGTTATAATTTCAGCAAGATATTTTCATAAAATCAAATAGTCAATTCGGTAGGCCATATTCATTTAGTAAGCTGCATTCATCAATATAGTAGGCTATATTTAGTAGTTTGATTTAAAGTTTAAAAATTGGTCATAGTTTGTTCCCACACTTATACAACCCCCCCCTTCTAAGTATGCCTTATCTGAATTTCATTTGGTATCAAAGCTTGGTTCTACTTACTTGGTCTTAAAGGTGACTTGTAGGGAAAGATTCTGACATGACATAGTTCGGGAAAAATAATCAAGAAGGTCAATCAACCAATAGACCTCCTTTGCTATATGTGATGTGATAAAAATATGTAACTACAAGTGCACAGTGTCGAATTGAAGAATTGGCAAGTACAGGTCGAACCCACAGAGACTAGATTAATTTTAACGTTTCCTTAATATCTATTTTAGGTGAATTAGAAATAAAGATTGAGAATTAATTAACTAGAATATGAAAACTAATAATGAGGAAGCAATCTAGGAATCCGAATCCATTAAATAATAAACATAACATATAATTCATTCTCTTATATTTTTATAATTCAATTATGATTTTGATCTCCCTTCCCTTTAATTTAGTAATTTACAATTAACGTGGGCAAGCATAGACTATGAAAATTTAAGGATTAACTATAACCCATCAAAACTTCTTTGAGCAAGCATGGATTATGAAAAACTCATATCTTAACAATAATCTATCAAAACCTCTTAATTAATTTAAAATCACATAAGAACTATAAAATGAAGGTATTTCAATAATGAAACATGAAGGAGAAATCAATTAAGCATAAAAGCATAAATAATAGAAGAGATGAAAAATATTATGACGAATAATTATTTAATTTCATCTTCATTCTAGATATAAAAAATTAACTATACATGAAAAATAATTAAACTCGCTAAAATAAAGAAAAGAAGAAGATTAAAAATATATAAGAAAACTCCCTTTAATTAACGACCATCCAACGAACGTACAATGAAGACGTAATTTAATTTACTCCTAATCTAAACTAATACAATCCCTCATCTCCTCTCTAAAATAAGAGACCTATTTATAGGAAAAATAACTTTGAACCCTAATTTAGATTCATTGAACTTGGACACTTTTGTTCCCTTTCCATGTAGGTTTCAACTTCCTAGTGGCAATCAACTTCTCAAAAAGATCTTCTAGATAGACTTTCATTTCTCTTATTGGATTTGACTTGCACACCAAGATTGTTCCACCTCTTTCCTTCTCCTTGTAGGATTCTTCTTAGATATTCCTTACATGAATAAGAACATTAAATATCGCTTGATGATTAAGATTTTGACTTTATTGCAACAAATATTAGATTCTACAAAATAAAATAAAACATATTAATTTAATAATCTAATATAATTAAAAGGACAAAATTAGGGATAATAAAATATATTAATTATGTGTCAATCAAATACCCAATACCTAGCTTTTGCTCATCCTCAAGTAAAATAAAAATAAAATAAAATAAAAATTATTCTACCCCATTTTCGTAGGAAACACGATTGCACTTAGCATGTGCAACAAGCCTTTAAACCCCAAAGTTATCCCAAGTGGACGAGTTGTGTCTCGTGAGGGTTTGCAGTGAATATACGCACAAAATTCAAAAATATTTTTGGGTTCAACAAATTATGAAATTGAAAGAAAACTTCTAAATATCCATGGGCATTATACCTAAGCAAGATTAAATTCAAAATCACACTTTCACCTTATTAAAAATACTCGATCTTCATTTTAGACACCATCCTTCATTAAATTAATTTCATGCGATGCATGCATGTGTATGTGATGTAACTCTTAGTAGTGATTTTTACCATGAAAATCAAGCAAACTCTTTTTCTTTCTTTTTCTTTCTTTTTTTTCTTTATTTTTTCCATTTTTTTCAATTTTGATTCTTGACTTGTGCAATGTCTCATTTTTTTAGGCTTTTCAGAGTTACCCAATTAGAGCGTTGGACCAATGACTCCCAAACCAATTGGCTTTAGGGCACTAAGTGTAGAGACACCCCTAAGGGCTTACTAACTCAAGTAACAAAGGCCACAAAACTAGACTTGTCAAGCTGCTTTTATCCATCACACTTTTCAGCGTGAATATCGATGCTTCCTGAGGCTTGGATACCCAGTTATTTTGTTGAATGGACATTGAAGCAATTATTTATTACTTTTTCTTTTTTTTCTTTTTTCAACTTTTCTCAACTATTTTTTTCTTTCAATTTTTTTCCTTTTTTTTTGGAAATTAATTGAATCGTGATTTATACCCCACAACTAAGAATTAGTGCAAATGTGAAGTACAAAAATGATTGTATATGAGTTATGTGTGGGGGAACATCCAAAGAATCAATGTGCAATAAATTAAACATGACAAGACAGGTAATTGGGTAGTTATAACCTACCACCAAACCCAGACGTAACACTTATAATTCGGGGGGAAGTAACCATCCCAACTTTTTATGGAACAACAATCATAATCAGCAGCAATCTCCACGACCATCATACCTCCCACCCCCCCCCACCCCCCCCCCGATTTTCAAAAAATCAGCACCAACAATTAGCTCCGCAACATGAGAAGAAGTTAGATTTGGAGGAGATACTTCTGAAATACATAACAGGTAATGAGGTGGCAATGAAAACTCAGATGGATGCAATAAAAAATCTGGAGAATCAAATGGGACAACTTGCAATTGCTTTGAATAATAGACCTCAAGGGTCTTTGCCGAGTAACACCAAAAAGAATCCCAAGAGAGGTCAAGAGCAGTGTCAAGCTATTACACTTCGGAGTGGAAAATAGTTATTTAGGCAAAGTGCAAAAAATTCAACAACAAGGGAAAATTTCAGGGAAAGAGAACCAAAAATAGTTGAAGAGAAAAAGGGTGAAGAAAGACCAGTGGCTAAGGAACCGGCAGTTTTTGTACCAGTTGTCTATCCTCCACCACCTTCTCAACAACGGGTCCAAAAGAAGAAGTTAGATAAATAGTTCTCCAAATTCCTAGAAATCTTCAAGAAGCTACAAATAAACATTCCATTTGCAGAAGCCCTAGAACAGATGCCGAGTTATGGTAAGTTTATGAAGGGTATTTTTTCAAGAAAGAAAAAATTAAAGGATTACGAGATAGTAGCATTGACAGAGGAGTGTAGCACGGTTTTGTAAAGGAAGTTGCCTCCGAAGTTGAAGGATCCGGGTAGTTTTACCATTCCTTTCACTTTTGGAAGCATGTCCTTTAACAAGTGTTTGTGTGATTTGGGTGAAAGCGTTAATCTCATGCCGTTATCAGTTCACACTCAATTAGGTTTGTCGATACCAAAACCAACGAACATCTCATTACAGCTTGCAGATAGGTCAGTTACGTATCCGAGGGGAATTATGGAAGACATACTTGTGAAAGTGGATAAGTTCATATTTCCAGCTGATTTCATCATCCTCGATTACGAAGAAGACAAGGACATTTCAATTATTTTAGGGAGACCTTTCTTAGCAATTAGGAGGACTCTCATCGATGTGCAAAAAGGAGAATTAACTATGAGAGTTCAAGACCAAGAGGTCACGTTTAATGTATTCAAAGCTATGAAATTCTCTATAGATGAGGAGTAATGTTTTAGAATGGATGTGGTTGAGAAAATGGTTAGTGAAGATTTGATGTGCAGCATGAATAGGGACCCATTGGAAAACACATTGCTGGGAGATATTAACCTGGATGTTCCTTAGTTAATTAAGTATTTACATATGTTGGATGCGTTACCTAGAGTGAGCAGATTAAAGATTCCGTTTGAACCATTAAAAACTGCAAAAAAATCATCGGTACGGATGAAACCTTCACTAGAGGAACCACCCACACTTGGACTCAAACCTCTTCCTACACACCTCATGTATGCATTTTTGGGTAATTCATCTACTTTACATGTTCATATTGCATCTGCACTTAATGAATTACAGGAAAGTAAGCTACTGAGGGTTCTTCGAGAATACAAATCTACTATAGGATGGACCATTTCCGAAATCAAGGGGATAAGCCCATCATTCTATATGCATAAGATCCTATTGGAAGATGATGCAAAACCCATAGTAGAACAACAACGGAGGCTCAACCCAATCATAAAATAGGTAATGAAGAAGAAAATTCTGAAATGACTTGATGCTGGAATAATTTATCCTATCTTAGATAGCTCATGGGTAAGCCCAATACAATGTGTGTGACACCCCCAAATTCGGGTTACCTGACCCCCGAGTTTGGTGCTCATGATCCACAATATAATTAACATTAACTACCCATTCATTGATGAATACAAACATACATATCATTACTTAATATGTCAACATCATCATCCCAGGTTATCTAACCTTAACATTACAAACTTACCCTTAGATGTACAAAAAGGGTTTACAAATATAACATAATAATAATGTTATTCATAATTATCCCAGCATAACACCTTTGCCTTTGTTCTTCACAGCACCTCCTGCCACCTCATCCCTAGCTGAAGTGTTTTATTTAGCAAGGGTGAGCAACAAATTTACCCCGCAAGTTAAGATATACAATGAATGTATAATAATCAATAATAACAGACTATCTATTTAGATAGAATGACACCAAAGTTCGAAGAACTTTGAAATAGCTGAATAATTTGTTCTTCTCAAACCAATCTTTTCGCAACCTATGCAACACAATAGTTCAATAATGAAAGGGTACAACACTATCAAAGTTTCTACGATATTCAATTGAATAATAATTTAGAAGTATTCTCCAAAGTTTAAGCTGAATGATCTCATATGATCTTGAAATTATCTTATCGAGTAACTATCAAAGATTTACTTTGATATACTCAAATAACAGGATGGAAATATTTTCCAGAGTTATGTTGAGTGATCACAAAGGATCTTGAACTTCTCTTCTCGAGTAACTATCAAAGATATACTTTGATATACCCAGGTGTATCAGATAACCATAAAGATTAAGTCATACCCCTCTGCAAGTACTTAGAGCGGCTAACTCCTTGTACCCTATATTATGCATAATACTTACACGCTCGTAAAGGTCGAATATAAGACCAAAAATGTTCCTTTTATATAAAAGGTTATTCTTCTCAGTCTTATAATCAGAGTTTGATTTATAACAACGAAATACAATAATTTCAATATCTAATCACTTTCTTGATCTAGCCGAAATAATTGGCATCGATCTGTCAATAATAATTGAATTCTCTTCTCGAACCTATGAAGTTCTAACAAATGTTTGTCTAGCCAGAATAATTAGCTAAGACATATCTCAACACAATTTGACAATAGACATAAATTATTTGTACTGTCAATAATAGCTTCTACGGATGTCAATATCCAATAACAAATTATTCTCCAATTATATATTCTTAAAATCACTAATTCAATTTGAATTAATAAACATGCACTAACTGCGAATAATTACCAATAAATTCTCAGACGTGGTCTAATCAACAATAATTAACCATCATAATAATTGAACAAATATAACTCAAGGTTGAGTTAAGAAAACTTGACTTCTACGTTAATTACTGCTACACAATATACTTATCTGCGTTTTGAAAGACCTATAATCATAATATCGGTCTCACAATTAGCACAATAATTCACAATACATAATACTGTAATTTACAGTCAATACTTCTCCTAGACACATTACCACATAGTCAAATATGTGTTTATAACCTATATAAACACTTCTCAAGTCAACCAGTTCAGTCTGGTTGGACTTCACTTTGTTCTCGATGTACTGGTCACCCTATCCGACAATTAACACTTGTATTGTCAACTAAACTCGGTCTCAAAACTTCAATATTATATTAGATAAGTCACATATCATTAATAATATTTTTTGGAAGTTTTTAATAATTTTCTAAAAATTATTATAATTTATAATAATTTTTCAAATACCATAATCACTTTTAAATGATTTAAATATTTATAAACCCAACATCATTAATATTTAATAATATTTAAAATATTAATGACATACTTGTCAAAATATTAAAGTTATCAATAATAACTTAAAATATTTTTAAATCACCAATATTATACTTAAATAATTTTAAAATAATTAAAATCATCTTTAAATCATCACCGTTCATATTTAAATATTAATGAATTTATCATCAAAATATTAAAAGTCATTAATTATAACTTAAAATATTTTTAAATCATTTTCTCATTTTAATTGATTTTAAATTAATAAAAAAAATTCTATCATTTATTTAATTTAGTAATTAAATTAATCTAATATCATTAATATTAAATTATTAATGAAAATTCTCCAAAAATATTAAAAGTTACATTTTATAACTCAAAATATTTTTAAACACTTTATTCTTATTTAAAATGATTTTATAATATTAAAATTATTTTTCTTTAATTTATTTAATATACTAATTAAATAAATTAAATATAATTATTATTCAAATAATTATAATTATTAATGAAAAATATCCCAAATTATCAAAAGTTATTTTTTATAATTTAAAATAATTTTTAAAAACTATTTTTATAATTTTTAGAATTTATTTTCTATTTTTAATCATTTTCCGAAAATTAGGAAAATAAAAATAATAGAAACCATCGCTATAGGCTATAGCGACACTTTCTTTCGTTGTTGGTGTTCTTGGGCTCAAGAACACTGACAAGCCGGTTAGCAAGGGGTCATGTTTAACTCAATTTGATTCTCTGCTCATGCTTGTTTTGGGAAATCTAAAGGCTTTAACTTTGTAGTATACAGGTAGTACTACAATTATCCACCATCACTTTGGTCATACAACATTACAACAAAGAGATATGGGCTCTCAAAGTTCTTGTCAGGCAGTTCCTGGGTTTTCTGGGTAACCCAGAACCCCAGGCAGTTCATATGTACCACTTTGTGGCTCAATTAACTTAGTGTTCTGGTCATCTATTAAGTGTTATTATGGTTCACATCTATAGTTCATATGTCATAGGACATAACTATAACAACAAATCAGTCTAACAACATTAACATCACCAGATTCAGTCCGGTCAAACATGGTCAGAAACATTGTTCTTACGGTTTCTGGGTTTTCCAGAAACGCTAAGTCATGGCCGAATGGCCTACTTTGACCATCTTCTCCGTTTGATCTGTTGATTATTTAAACGATCTAAAGACATAAATATAAAGTACATAAGTCAGGCTACAAACTGGTTACAAACACATCATCAAATTACTTAACAACTAACAGGTCAAGGCTTTGTAAAGTCTTGTTAGACTCGGTTTATAGATTTCTGGGTTACCCAGAAATCATCCGGTCATGCTCAGTCAACGGAGTTCGACCAACAATATCTTGTAATCTGGACATGGAATAGCTTTGATTCCACTTCCAGATTACAAGCCTCATGTCAGACTACAAGTCTAAAACATAAAACAACAAAAATCAAAAATAGAGAAAGATCTAGGGCAACTGACATATGGTTGTCACACCACTATTAGTGTTTTTGGGCAGTTTTGAAAAACTTCACTTTTAAAGCCATTTGATGCTATAGATCTATGATGGATCATCATAAATCATAATAAAACATCTTCTATCATGAATCTAAACACATAAACATGAACTTGGCTTAAGCATACAAGATCAAAGTGTTAGCTAGGGTTTATACCTTCTCTTGAATATGCTTTGATCTTGGCTTCTCCTACTGATTTTGGTGAGTTAGAGGCTTTACTAGGAACTGAATTACTTTAGTATTTCGTGGGTTAAGGAGAGAGAAGAGGTTGGTTGAAGGTTATAGAGCAAATGAGCAATATTGATGACTTTCTCTCTCTTTAATCTATATAATACTTAGATGCAATGAATATAGCTGCTAAATTTGGTTGATTTGCTGGAGTTATAAGTCAAATGTTGAGCTTTAGCTGGTGAACAACTAAAGTCATTGGCAAAATTTAGAAGTTAACTAATAAAGAATGTGAAAAGGGCATTTTGGTCATTCTCCATGTAATTTTAATGGCATTCTTGACATTTATCCAAACCCTTAGGGTTTAACTCTAAGGTTCTAACCCTTAGGTTTTATAACTTTAGTTTCTAAGATTTTCTAATTAGGGTTTTTTTTAAATAGAAAATTAAGATAACTAAATAATAATTAGTGTTTTCTAATTATATTAAAGTTTACTAATCACTTTAGGGCTTACTAATTAGGATTAGGGTTTCCTAATTAGGGCTTAGGGTTCTCAAATTAAAAATTAGGGTTCCCCGACATTCGTTTAGTGTTCCTAACTGTGCGTTAGGGTTTCTCATCCTAAGATTAGGATTTCTAATCCCTTATTAGGGTTTACTAATATCTATACATTATCCGGTCAATCATTAATTCACAAATTCTATATAGCACAAACACATACTAACAGATACTTTTATTATATTTGCAATTTCTATCGAATCCTTATCCGAACGTAGGGTTAGGGTTTCTATTCTCGGTTAAGCACAACTCTACTCTTATTTTCTCAGTCAATACACAAATTAACTAATTCACAAAACTCGTATCACTGATACACAACACAATATTGATAATCAATATCAATATTAATTATAAAAAAAATTATTCGTAAAATTTGGATTATTCGAAATCCCGGGTTATTACAATGTGTTCCAAAGAAAGGAGGTATGATAGTCGTGACTAATGAAGACAATGAGTTGATACCGACACGGATAGTGACCGGTTGGAGTGTGTGCATGGATTAATCAAAACTTAACAAGGTAACCCGAAAGGATTACTTCCCCTTACCTTTCATTGATCAGATGTTAGATAGATTGGCGGGACATGATTACTATTGTTTGTTAAATGGCTATTCGGGTTAAAATCAGATTGTAGTTGCACCTGAAGACCAAGAGAAGACAACGTTCACATGCCTTTATGGTACCTTTGCCTTTAGGAGGATGTCATTTGGACTTTGTAATGCACCGGCAACTTTTCAGATATGCATGATGGAAATATTTTCAGATATGGTGGAACATATTCTAGAGGTATTCATGGATGATTTTTCAATATATGGGGATTCCTTTTATAGTTGTTAAGAGAATCTGGTCATGGTACTTAAAAGATGTGTTGAAACCAATTTGGTGCGTAGTTGGGAAAATTTTCACTTCATGGTTGAAGAAGGAATAATCCTTGGGCGTAAAGTATCAGCAAAGGGGTTGGAATTGGACCATGCCAAATAAGAAACAATTGAAAATCTTCCACCACCGACATCAGGAAAGGGGATTCGAAGTTTTCTCGAACATGCTGGATTCTACCGCCGGTTCATTAAGGACTTCTCCAAGATCGTAAAACCATTATGTAGTTTATTGGAGAAAGATGTACTTTTTAGATTTGATGAAGAGTGTTTGTCGGCGTTTGAGCAGCTAAAGAAGAAATTGACGACAACACCTGTAATTGTAGCACCGGACTGGACCATGCCATTTGAACTGATGTGTGATGCTAGTGATTATGCGGTAGGGGCTATTTTGGGACAATGTCGAGTTAAAAATTTTCACACAATCTACTATGCAAGTAAAACATTGACAT
Source organism: Panax quinquefolius (assembly GCA_020205615.1). Classification (NCBI taxonomy): domain Eukaryota; kingdom Viridiplantae; phylum Streptophyta; class Magnoliopsida; order Apiales; family Araliaceae; genus Panax; species Panax quinquefolius. The sequence goes on along the minus strand of CM035168.1, from coordinate 22,281,696 downwards.
ATTCTCAACTGAATTACACAACCACGGAGAAGGAATTACTTGCGGTCGTGTATGCCTTTGATAAATTTTTCTTGTATTTAATTGGAACAAAGGTTGTAGTTTATACTGACCACTCGACTATAAGGTACTTAATTTATAAGAAAGACGCAAAACCTAGACTGATTCGCTAGATTCTACTCCTTCAAGAGTTTGACTTAGAAATCAAAGATAGGAAAAAGACAAAAATCAGGTGGCTGGCCACCTTTCGAGATTAGAGAATCCGGACCAAGACAAGGTAGATAAAGTGTTGATCAATGAATCTTTTCAGGATGAAAAGTTATTTGGGGTTAGTTCCGAATTCCCATGGTATGCAAATTTTTCCAACTATTTGGTAAGTAATATCATTCCTCTAGACTTGACACGTCAGTAAAAGAAGAAATTCCTACATTATATAAAATGGTATATGTGGGATGAGCCATTTTTGTTTAGACAGAATGCAAATAAAATGATTCGTCGGTGCGTGCCACAAAGCAAAGTGGACAGTATCTTGCATGCATGCCACGCATCCTTATACGGGGGACACTATGGAAGTGAAAGAACAACCGCCAAAGTAATACAAGAAGGATTTTATTGGCCCACTTTGTTTAAAAACGCACATCAGTTTGTGAACATTTCCAAACGGAATGAGATACCACTCAACATGATTCTGGAAGTGGAATTTTTGATGTATGGGGGATCTATTTCATGGGACCTTTTCTGCATTCATACAACAATTTGTATATCTTGTTAGCGGTAGATTACATGTCTAAATGCATTAAGGCTGTAGCGTTCCGGATGAATGATGCCAAAGTTGTCTTAAAATTTTTGCAAAAGAATATCTTCACAAGATTTGGTACCCCTAGAGCAATTATCAGTGATGAGGGAAGTCATTTCTACAATAAATATTTCACAGCTCTCTTGGCTAAATACGGGGTTAACCATATAATTGATACTGTTTATCACCCCCAAACTAGTGGCCAAGCAAAAGTATTGAATAAAGAGGTGAAGAAGATTTTAGAGAAAATAATGAACCTGAACCGAAAAGATTGGTCTCTGAAAACTGGATGATGCTCTATGGGCCTATCGCACAGCATACAAGACACCGATCGGTATGTCTCCGTATCAGTTCGTATATGGAAAAGCGTGTCACCTCCCAGTTGAACTTGAGTATAAAGCTTATTGGGCCATCCAGAAGCTAAATTTTGATCTCACAGCAATGGGGGAGAAAAGACTTTTACAACTCAACGAGTTAGATGAATTTCACCTTCAGGCATACGAGAACTCAAAATTATATAAAGAAAAGGTCAAGAAATGGCACGACCAGAAAATTGTGAACATGAAGTTCGAACCGGGCCAAGCAATTCTATTATTCAACTCTCGACTGAGACTTTTTCCTCAGGAAACATAAATCCAGATAATCGGGACCATTCACAATCAAAATAGTATTTTCACATGGCATCGTTGAATTATTTAGCCGGAATCTGACAAAAACCTTCAAAGAAAATAGACAACGCTTAAAGCATTATTGGGGTGGTGACCTCGATCACCAGGCAACCTCAATTACTCTTGCTGATTCGCCATGAAACAGGAAGTAGTCAGGCTTAAAGACTCTAAATCAAGTGCTTTATGGGAGGCAACCCAATTATTGCTTTTGTTTTTAGTAATTAAATTTAAGTTTGGTAATAGGATGTATAGTAGTTAGATTCTAGTTAGTTAGAAGTTTATGATAAAGGTATGTTATTCGGTCACCATAATGCTTGCTCTGATTATAGTTATTGTTATCATTATAGGCATCGAGGATGTGTATTACAACGGGAAAGCGTTAAATGTTGATTGATACAAGATAGAATGGGTGTGAATAGCAAATCAAGTAATAAGTCTGTAGAGAAAATTCAGAAACAGAAGAAATTTATTTTTGCCGCAACCATTACCCCTGCCTCGACAGATAATTATGGCCTGAAAACACCCACCCCGGCGGGGGTGCTCTCTGTCAAGGCCCGCCCCAGGGGCATTTAAAGCACAAAATATGCCCGCCCCGACGGTTATTGTGGAAATCAGTTTTTTTAAAAATGCCTTCTCTATTCGATCTTTTTCCTTTCCAAATGCAAAGATACGAGACCTAACCCACGATTTCACCCTTTAATCCCATCCTCCGCCATTTTCGACCCACAATCTCCCTTCTCATTTATTAACCACTTCGGATTGTAGCAACTCATCTCCAATTTGAGCATCTCTTTATAAACTAGGGTTTCAATATCTCTGTCAAGCACTCAAGCTAAAAGGACTGGTATTAGGTTTGCACAAAACTTAGAAATCATCCCCAACTAGCAACAACATAGAATCTAAACTTGGCCACTAAGTTTGGAGGAATTGACTGATTTGTAACCCAATGGCTCCGAAAACACAAAAAAGACAAAGGGGAGAGGGCTCGTCATCACCAGTTAGAAATTTTGATAAGAGAAAGTTTGTGAATGCCACGGTGGCAGATAAGTTTTACTATTTGGCCACAAAAGTACTCACACCGGAGTGAGGATTGAGACCCGAGTGTTTTGATGGGCATATGCAAAGACAGATAAATGAATAAGGCTGGGATACTTGTTAGATTTGTAATATTCAAGAACGCAATCAAATTGCAAAAATAAGCGGAAACGTGTAAAAATCAGAGTTTAAATTTTTTACAAACCATATACCCGGATCACCCTTTATGCACAATTATTAATTAAACGAAAAATTGAAGAACAAGAATCATACCCTTGAAGATGTGAGCTTCCTCAGGTACAAGTTCACCTCCAATTCTTTTCGCGTTCAACTTGAATCCACCGGGTTTGGTTCCTTCCTTTGATCAACGTTAGCCACCCAAGTGTTTGGCCTCTAGAGGTGATCCACCAAGGAAGAAGAAGGATTCAAGAAGATGGGTGGTTGGCTAAACCCTAGTTTTTCTATCTCTATAGAAAAGGAGCGTACTCTCCAACCATTAGAAATATCACGTAGTCTTAATATCTGATATAAGACTCCTCTTATAAAGATATCAAGTAACCCTATTAAAAATAAGGTATTATTTAATTAAACCCTTTTAATTAAAGGGGCTCCCTAATCTTATTAGGGATAATTAATTAAATTCCTTTAACTAATTTTCCCTCCTAATCCTATTAGGAATAAATGAGAGTACTTATATTAAATTAATTTCTAAACTCTTTTAGAAATTAAAATAATAATAATAATTGTAATAATATTAATAAGACTCCTCTTATTAATTTATATTTAATATTTCTAAAATATTAAATAATAAATATTAAGCTATTTAATTTATTCTATCACCATAGATTAAATTAAATATACATAACTATATTATTACGATTATGCCATTAACTTCTTAAATAATTATTCTTCCTTTTATGGTGTGACCCTTTAGGTTCTCCATATTAAACCTAGGTTGTGAATAAATCAATTAGAACAATTCTAATCTTATTTAAATAAATAAATTAAACAATTAATTTATTTAAATAAATAATATTTATTCTACAATAGGGATAAGCCTCCCTAGCGATCAACAACTTTCCGGATAATATAGATTTCAACATTAATCATAAAAAACCTTTGAGTAAATAGTTACCAGACAATTCAATCCTTCCACCATACAATGTCCCAATTAAATATAAGACATGGAATTATCACAAGTCTTATTTTATTTAATTATATGTATTTCAACTCTTAAATGCACAACTCAAATAATGCAAATTAGAAACTCCTTTCTAATTTCATTACGCTTCGCCAAGGACTCTTTGGGTTGTCATTTATCGAATCACATAGGACATTTCTCTTCTTTTAATAAGTGGTAGATTCTTTATTGATCATACATTATCTTCATGTACAACTTATTATACCCAAGCATACCCTTTGATATACCCTAAGGGTCTTAAGGAATAAGTCAAAGTATAACTCATCATACACAAGATACTATGATGATCTCAAGTCCAAGGATCACACTAGATTACTATCACTACAGAATTCCTATCGACAGCAAGTAAAACTCCATTAGGTATTCCTTAGCGAGCCGCGTTCGATGAACTTATTCTCTAATAAGCACCTACATACTTGCTTTAATGTCTCCACACAAATGATCATGAGATCAATCATCCTCATCCAATGAAGCAAACAACGTATGTACCAATCTATCTGGATTTACTAATCCCCAATTTAGTAATCCAACGATTGGGGAACTATTTTAGTTTTAAGCTTTCTAAGAATTTAGATCTCATTAGAATGATCATCATCATTATTCTAAAAGCATTGCTTAAAACTATGGGTTTATCACATATTATAAAACAAAGATCATGTAGATAATTAAAAGCCTTTAATAAATTAATACTTTTTATTAATAAATGAATAAGATTGTTACAAAGTATATGCTCTATCATCAAACATGATTGGCTTGTGTGCATACTACTTTCAATCTCCCACTTGCACTAAAGCCAATCGTCATGGTATCTCATACTCTTCTTCTCTAAGTGGCGATTATCCTGTCATTGGATAAGCTTTAGTTAATGGATATGTAATGTTGTTCATGAGAGTCCACTATCTCTATAGTGATTTCCCATCTTTCAATAATTCTAATAATCAAATGAAAGTGCCACAACACATGTTTAGATCCAAGATGAGACTTAGGAACTATTCCTAGTTCAGAATGAACTTTTAATCCAAACAATCAACTTGCGACTTCATTTATAGCTATATACTTTGTCTTTATCACTAAACCAAAGAACTCTTTCTTTGTTTGGAACTTTCCAATTCATCGCACTAACCGCCCAAGGTAACCCTTTACCTTAAAGTGGATTTTTTCTGTCGTCTTGGTGCATCGAAAAACTTGAGTCATTAAGCCCTCTAGTTTTAATTAAGACCCACCATGAATATGATCACATCCTTAGTGCTTAGGTTAAGCACTTTAAGATGTTTTCACCGACTTATAGTGAACTTCTCCATAATATGGTGATCAACATCGGTCTCGTACATTTCATTACATGCATGATTGTCACTCATGCGACCTCTCTTTTCGTGGAGTCTTTGGGGACTATTAAGAGAGATACACTCCATAGCTTCGTCGACATGAGACATCTCTTGAGTTTGCCATGCTAAACGACTTTAGCATCAAATGAATATCGTTCCTTGGGTTAAGTCGAGCATCCTCTTAAATCTATCTATATAGATTTATATCCCCAATTAAGATACTCTTCCAAATCATTCATGGAGGAATGTTTAGAAAACTTTATCTTTTCTTGATTGTAGCATTGGTATGTCATTCCTTATCCGTAGTATATCAACATATAGTACTAGGAATGTCACGATGCTCCCACTGACCCTTTTGTACACACTAGGTTCATTCTTATTTTTGATAAAATCAAACTCTTTTGATTGCCTCATCAAAACGAATGTTCCATATTTGAGAAACTTACTTCAATCCATTTCTTTGAGTGTCTACAACACTTACCTCATCGTATGTAACTGGATCATCATCTTCTATGATGTGTACCTCATCATCATCATCTATGATGAATCCATACCTCCCAGGTATCTTCGGTACTATTCCAGATTTACGATTCAGTTGTGGTATAATAGGTCTATCTACAGGTTCCTCTTATTTGACTTATAGTATTTTGTGGTTCTTGAACTCTTCAAGATCTATTATCCTCCCACTAGCCCCTTTTAATGATAAACACCTTTATCTTAGAAGGCAGTGTGTTTCGTAACAAACACCTTTTGCTAAGTAGAATTATAGAACATATACCCTAAACTTACTTTAGGATGTCCCACAAATCTGTACATGTCAAATCTTATCCCAAGCTTATCCTTCAAAACCTTTTCACATAAGTTGGACAACCCCTTATCTTAACATACTTAAGATTAGGAATCCTCCCTGTCCATAACTTTTATGGAGTCTTGAAATGGATTTTGAGGTTACCTTTTAAATGTAGATATATGACCATTTCTAGTACATTACCCTAGAAGAATACTAGAATGTCGGTAAAATCATTATGGACCGTACCATGTTCAACAAGGTATGATTTTTCCTTTCAGATACATCAATTAATTATTATGTATCGAGAGGCGTCCATTATGAGAAAACCATTTGAGATGATCTAGAAACTTATTGCACAAGTATTTATTCCTTGATCTAATCAAAGAATCTTAATACATTGCCAATTTGTTTCACTTCTGAATTCTCTGAACCTTTCAAATAATTCACACTTGTATTTTAGCAAATACACACATTCAACTCTTTGAATGATCATCTCCTTTTCTTATACTAATTTGTTCAATATGCAAAATTATTTTCATGTAAGTCAAGTATACAAAATTTATTAAGTAATATTCGATTCTATATAAAACATTATTATTATAAATAGAACAACAATTGTTCTTAATTATAATATCAAAGATTTCATTGTCCAACAATAAAATGGAAATAATATTTTTAACAAGAACTGGAATACAATAACAACTTATTGACTTAATAGATTTGCCCGTAGGCATTGCTAAACTATAAGTTTCTATGGCTAATATGGCAACCTTTGCTACATTTCCCGCACATAGGATTACTTATATTTGTTTAGCTTTCTACTTCTGCTTAGTCCCTTCATAAATCTATATTTATGATAACCAAAGTCGGTATCCAATACCCAAGTAGAACCTTGACTTAAAGAAAAATTTATTTCAATCATGAACAAAAACTGTATTGTAACCGAAACTTCACTAAGCTTCTTTGGTTAGCCTCTGCAAGATGCTTCTCGTAGTTTCTTTCCAGTGTCCAGGCTTATTGCAGTGGAAGCAAACTCCTTTGCTATCCGTATCAGTTTTGTTCTTATTATCCTTTGTTTTTGCCTTTCTATTTACCTTCTTTGAATCGTTCTTCTTTTCAGAAGATCTTTTGGCCCCTACGAGTAAGACATGATCTTTCTTGGTTGGAAAGTGACTCTCATCATTTTTCAACATGTTAAGCAAATCAGCAAAGCTGATATCTAGCTTGTTCATATGAAAAATTCACAACAATTGTGAAAGGAGTCCGGGAGTGAGTGCAAGATCAAATCTTGGCTCAACTCTCCATCCATGACAAAACTAGTTGTCCTAATTGATCAATCAAATTGATAATGTTAAGGACTTTTATCTGTACTGTAGTGTCATCGGTTATTCTAGATCGGAAGAGCTCCTTAGATATCTGATATCTATCAGTCCTACTTTCCTCACCATCAACTACTTGATGTGCATGAATATAGTAGAAGCATCCATAGTTTCATCGTGGCTGAAGCTCGTTACTCATAGATGCGAGCATGATGCATCGAGCATGTGCATCATCTTGCCACTTTCTAAAAGTAGCAATGTCTTCTTCAGAGGAGGCATTATGCGCAACCCATTGAGGGATAGGCGTATTAAGGACATAAGATAGCTTTTCACCTATGAGAACTATTCTCAAATTCCTTAACCAATCCGTTTAATTTGGTGCCGTTAATTTAGCATCTAATATGCTTCGCAGATGATAGTAATTTTAGACATTGTAAAATTTCGTAAATGAATTTGTAATTAACAACATTTTAACATACATTCTTTTATTAATTACCAAAATAATTTAGGTCTTGTTTTAAATTGGTATCTCCCACTATTTTCTTCAAACTATATTACCCTCACTTATATAGTTAAGCCAAAATCTAATTAAAGATTTGCTAGTGAGAATAAGGTTCCCATTTCAAATGTATATAACCTTGTGGTGACACAACAAACTATATATAAATAAATAGGTAGACAACTTTTGTCGATTACATAAACTATGCAACTCCTTTTCTTTTGCCTCTTAGATTATTTTGATCAGTGGTGGCACATCCGAATCAAAATTATCCAAGTTAAGTCTAACCTAGCACTCCATATATTCAAAAAGAAAAATATCATCCTTGTGGTGACACAACAAAACAATATTGTTCAATTTTCTTTATAAGCATCAAATGTGATAAATTAACATCTTAAATACTTAATACTTGCCTTGTGGTGACACAACAAACTCATATTAAATATTTAATACTCTATTAATTTTATCATGCTAGAAAGGCTGACGTTCAATATTCCAAATATCTTTGAACGCTTAGGACTTAATATAAAAAAAATTGAGGGTTTGTAATTAATTGTCTCATCTTGTTTAGCGCGCCGCATGCACATATATATATATATATATAAAATACGCGTCATATTAATGAACACTGAAGCATGTTTGCATAATATATAATATATATAGTATAAGCATGCACATATAGAATACTATATTCTACCCGAATTGATTATGGACTTTTTTATTCTAGTTTGGTTCACTAGAGCCACCAAGTGAACCAAAAGGTCAAACCCTAGGGGTGCAAGAAATAATATTTAAATATAACTATTACATTTAAACCCGGGCTCCATTACAAATGGGTCTTCAAGCGCTCCTGCGCTTCCTTGCTCCTTGATCTCTAATTCTTCAAAATTAATTCTAACTATTCCTATTACAAAACTATTTAAAATAAATAGAAACCTTGATCAGCAGTCAAGGGGAAGTACATAGGAGGAGATAGAATTTATATTAAGAAAAATTAGAAGACAACAAAATCACGTAGACCCCATTTAATAAAACACATACATTCATGCATCCAACTAAAATAAAATCCAATCACATTGGTCAATAGTCCATAATCAATCCCATTTATTATCATACACATCACCATATGCATCAATAAATAATATTCATCTTATGAATAATAAACATTTAATATATATATTGATATCATTTAATGGGCAAATTTAGTTAGTATAAAATCTAATTTTGAATCAAAATAAACTCCTTTATTTTAATCCAAATTTAAATAAAATAAAACTATTTTATTTTAATTTATCCAATTTTGAATAAAATAAACTATTTTATTTTAATCAAAATATTTAATCAAAATAAACTCCTTTATTTTAATTAATTATGGAATCCAATTCCATGTAAAAAAAAAATAAACTCCTTTATTTAAAGGAAACACGGATTCTCTTTCCTATTCACAAATAAACTCTTTTATTTTGAATAATATGAAATCTTATTTCATATCTAAATAAACTCTTTTATTTAAGGAAATACGGATTCTCTTTCCTATTCATAAATAAACTCTTTTATTTTAAATAATATGAAATCTTATTTCATATCTAAATAAACTCTTTTATTTAAGGAAATACGGATTCTCTTTCCAATTCATAAATAAACTCTTTTATTTTGAATAATATGAAATTTTATTTCATATCTAAATAAACTCTTTTATTTAAGGAAATACGGATTCACTTTCCTATTCATAAATAAACTCTTTTATTTTGAATAATATGAAATTTTATTTCATATCTAAATAAACTCCTTTATTTAAGGAAACATGGAATACAATTTCAACTCCAATTAGTTATCATGGAATCCAATTCCAACTCTAATTAGTTAGCATGAAATTCTAATTTTAAAATTAAAATAAACTTTTATTTTAAGATTAAAATAAACCTTTTATTTTAAAATTAAAATAAATATTTTATTTTAATTATAAAATAATTAAGAATATTATATATATATATATATATAATACATAATATATTATATATATATTATAATCCGTATATCTCCTGATAACTTTAGCACGTGGCCACGCTGCAGGAAACTTTTAAAAAGGAATCACTTGTAAACTTTTAAAATCACCCTTAACATAAAGACTAAAGTGAACTCCTTAATAGGATTTAGCGAATTTTTTTTTTTTTTAAATTTTATACAACAAAATTATGCCCAATTAAATTGTTCAAAACACATATCAATATACATATCAAATCTGAACAATTAATAATTCGCATAAAGGTTTGGCTCTGATGCCACTGTTAGGTTTGTAATATTCAAGAACACAATCAAATTGCAAAAATAAGTTTTAAAGCGTGTAAAATTGAGTTTAAAATTTTTACAAACCATATACGGATCACCCTTTATGCACAATTATTAATTAAACGAAAAATTGAAGAACAAGAATCATACCCTTGAAGATCCGAGAAGCCTCTCAGTACAAGTTCACCTCCAATTCTTTTCGTTCAACTTGAATCCACCGGGTTTGGTTCCTTCCTTTGATCAACGTTAGCCACCCAAGTGTTTGGCCTCTCAGAGGTGATCCACCAAGGAAGAAGAAGGATTCAAGAAGATGGGTGGTTGGCTAAACCCTAGTTTTTCTATCTCTATAGAAAAGGGCGTACTCTCCAACCATTGGAAATATCACGTAGTCTTAATATCTGATATAAGACTCCTCTTATAAAGATATCAAGTAACCCTATTAAAAATAAGGTATTATTTAATTAAACCCTTTTAATTAAAGGGCTCCCTAATCTTATTAGAGATAATTAATTAAACTCCTTTAACTAATTTTTCCTCCTAATCCTATTAGGAATAAATGAGAGTACTTATATTAAATTAATTTCTAAACTCTTTTAGAAATTAAAATAATAATAATAATTGTAATAATATTAATAAGACTCCTCTTATTAATTTATATTTAATATTTCTAAAATATTAAATAATAAATATTAAGCTATTTAATTTATTCTATCACCATAGATTAAATTAAATATACATAATATATTATTACGATTATGTCATTAACTTCTTAAATAATTATTCTTCCTTTTATGGTGTGACCCTTTAGGTTCTCCATATTAAACCTAGGTTGTGAATAAATCAATCGAACAATTCTAATCTTATTTAAATAAATAAATTAAACAATTAATTTATTTAAATAAATAATATTTATTCTACAATAGGATAAGCCTCCCTAGCGATCAACGACTTTCCGGATAATATAGATTTCAACATTAATCATAAAAGAACCTTTGAGTAAATATTTATGTATAATTCAATCCTTCCACCATACAATGTCCCAATTAAATATAAGATATGGAATTACTGTCAAGTCTTATTTTATTTAATTATATGTATTTCGACTCTTAAATGCACAACTCCAAATAATGCAAATTAGAAACTCCTTTCTAATTTCATTCTCGCCGCCAAAGACTCTTTTGGGTTGTCATTTATCGAATCACATAGGACATTTCTTCTTTTAATAGAAGTGGTAGATTCTTTATTGATCATACATTATCTCCATGTACAACTTATTATACCCAAGCATACCCTTTGATATACCCTAAGGGTCTTAAGGAATAAGTCAAAGTATAACTCATCATACACAAGATACTATGATGATCTCAAGTCCAAGGATCACTTGTACTACTATCACTACAGGAATTCCTATTGGCAGACAAGTAAAACTCCATTAGGTATTCCTTAGCGAGCCACGTTCAGTGAACTTATTCTCTAATAAGCACCTACATACTTGCTTTAGTGTCTCCACACAAATGATCATGAGATCAATCATCCTCATCCAATGAGCAAGCAACGTATGTACCAATCTATCTGGATTTACTAATCCCCAATTTAGTAATCCAACGATTGGGAACTATTTTAGTTTTAAGCTTTCTAAGAATTTAGATCTCATTAGAATGATCATCATCATTATTCTAAAAGCATTGCTTAAAACTATGGGTTTATCACATATTATAAAACAGCATCATGTAGATAATTAAAAGCCTTTAATAAATTAATACTTTTTATTAATAAATGAATAAGATTGTTACAAAGTATATGCTTTATCATCAAACATGATTGGTTTGTGTGCATACTACTTTCAACTTTCATAGATCAGCCAGAACTTGAATTGGTGATAGTTTTCAAAGAATTTTATGCAAACGCCGAGGACAATGCCCCGTTCGTAGCATTTTTCAGGGGCAAGATGGTGTCGTTCAGTGCTGAGGTGATTAATCAGTATTACGATGTGAAAGCCCCAACAGTTTATCAGTATGCAACGTTCTGAGACAGTAATCCTGACTATGACCAAATATTGAAAGAGATTTGCAAGCCTGACACTACTTGGGTATGGGGCAAGAAGGGAGGAATTTTGTTCACGAGCAAGGATTTGAGCCGTTGCGGAAAAATCTGGTATGTTTTCTTATGTGCAAAACTCTTGGCATCTCAGCACATCAGTGAAGTGACAAAGGAAAATGTATTACTATTATATGTAATCGTTAAGGATTTTGACATCAACATCGGGGAAGTCATTAGTTTCTCTATCCGGCGTTGTTTGAGAGGACCAGTATCCGAAGGGCTGCCATATCCATCCCTTATTTGTGGTCTTTGTCATCAAGTAGGGTTAGGTGGACTCCAGACAAGCCTGTACAATAACCTCTTCAGCTGCTAGACCGTAGGCTTATTGCTTGATATTCAGTATGGCCAGTAGGTGAGTCTCATCCAAGAGGACTTGGGTTCATATTTCCCGAGGTTTCGAAGGATGATGAGGAAGAAGCTGCCGATTCTAAGGATGAGGATTTTCGGGCTGATGAAGTTCCTGTGGGTGAGGAGGCTATTGCACCTACTTCATCGTATAAGACAAAGTTTAGGGGAGTTGGTGCAAGATTGATGATACTTGCATGACTAAGTTAAAAATGGAGGTATAGATGGAGGTACTATACTGTAATTAATTTTTTTCACATGTTTAGAACTATTGAGTCACATAATTTACTATTGATTCACATGATTTACTATTAGGGGAGGTGGTGCAAGTTTGATAATACTTGGATGACTGAATTAAAAATGAAAGAAAAGTTGGAGGTATTGTACTGTAATATTTCGAGCCCCAAAATGTGCAATTATTGAAACTATATTTTCCTATAAATAGAAGCTCATTCTTCCTTCATTTCTCACCAATTAACAAAAGCTTTAAAGCCATTATTATAGAGAGAAATTATAGAGAGAAAGAAGAAGAGAAGTCTGCTACCTCACTATTCCAAAGATCCATCTTTCTTTTGAGGTAAGGGGTATTATTTCTTTCGTATTCATGAAGAGAGCTATTGTTATTCCATTCCTTATTATTCTGTTGGAATAACCTGTCTATGCGAAGTACTGCATACATGGTGAAATTCTTCTGTTATTCCATTCTTTATTATTATATTAGAATAACTTGTATATGCAAAGTACTGCATACATGGTGAAATTCTTCTATTATTTCGTTCTTTATTATTTTGTCGGAATATCCTGTCTGTGCATTTTTGCCGGACCTGGTTCCATTATTTATTATTCTGTCAGAATATCCTGTATGTGCGTTTACGCCGGACCTAGTTCCATTATTTATTATTCTGTTGGAATATCCTGTTGGTGCGAATTTCGCCTAACATGGCTCCGTTCTTTATTATTCTGTTGGAATATCCTATCGGTGAGGATCACGCCTGACCTGGTTCCGTTATTTATTATTTTGTTAGGAATAACCTGTTTTGCGGTCTCTATCACATGCATGGTGAATCCTTCTGTTATTCCATTCTTATTATTCTGTTGGAATAACATGTCTATGTGGATTACCACATGCATGTTGATTGATCCTTTGTATTCATTCCTTATTAAATTGTGAAAATGATCTGTTTACATTGATTATGATGAGAGTCATAATAAAAGCATTGGACAGATGAAAATCATGGGTATATGAAGTATTAGTAAGTGTTATGATGAGTTATGTTGGTTATTATGAGAAAACATAAAAGTTTCTTAGAAATCACAAAGAGTTGAAAATCAGATTTTGGTAAAAATGGAACATGAAATTCAATTGACCATATCTCCTATTATATTTCAAATTTTTGAGTGTGGTCAAGTCCTAGAGTTAGATCTATGAGTTTACTAACTTATCCAAGTGGAATCACTAGAAAAGGTGTTGTAGATTTTCGTGTGGACTGTTTTAATCAAAGGAGTCAAAAGCTGGAAAATAGCAAAAAGCTACTGCCCATAATTTTGTAAGGGCTGTTTCGGCCACTTAATTTGTGAGAAAACTTCTAGCCTTTTGGGACATGAAAGTATATGGTATAAAGAACCTCCTGTCCAAAAATGAGCTCATTCCGACTTAAAATGAGCAAGTTATGACCATTTTAATATTTAGGTTTTTTCGATGAAAAATGCCATAACCGGAGTTTTATAACTCCGATAACCATGAAATTTAAATTGGAAGCTCACATTAACATGTGTAAGATCTTGCCAAGATTTAGAAATTTCTGGAGTTAAACTTGAGGTAGCTAATTTCTTAAGGAATTAATTAGAAATTAATTTTTGAAAAATAGTAAATGAATTTTAAAAATTCCGAGAAAAATATATGTTCATTATGGGACTATATTCTGCTAAATCCCAGAAGAGAAATATTTTTGGGACTGATTTGGTATTTTTCATGAAAATGGTTTAGTTATGAACATAAGAGTTAAATATGTTATGTGAAATAACAAAATTGGGAAATAGGATTTTATGGCTTGGAAATCCTATATAAGATATATGCAGATTTTTGATAAGGGATTTGATCATTGGTGATGAAATCTTATGAGTATGGCATTCTTTAAATGATTAAATGCATTATTTGGTAAAGGGTAAACAGTTGAAATAAATTGTTTATAAGTTTAAGAAGTGATTAAAATATTGTTATGATATTAATAATATTAGATTATGAGTTTATTAAGTGATTGATAATATTTGGATAAATTTAAAGACTTTAATATTTATCCTTGTTTTAGTTTGATTAATGCTTATATCATTGTCATCATCCTCATGCTTATATGGTGATGAAAGTTATCTTTGGCTTACATGCAAAGATGGATTGTTGATTATTTGTTTTATTGTTTTATATCTTTGGCTTACGTGCAGAGATGGACTTGGTATGATTATGACCAGGGATTATTCGGTATAATCATGACCATTGATGATTTAAAGAATATCCTTGGCCTGTAGTGCAGGGATGATTTGAGGATGTGGATTATTTATTAAGCTGAGTCTCAGCGATTAAAGTGATGGAAAAACTTTTAAAAAATAGAAGATAGTAGATTTTATTCTCTACTTGACTCTTCTAATGGATTGCTTGTTTTACTGCAGTTAAACTTGATGTTTATTGTGTTTTATCAGTTTAACATTGTTAAAGACTAATGATAATTTATTCTGCATTATCTTAGTCATAATATTTCTTACTGGGCTAGTTGAGCTCACCCTTTCCTTCACCGTTCTCTTGAGAAATGAGAATATAAATGGAACTTAGTCTGGGGAGCGGAGTGATGGTCCAGAAGATAGCATTAGTAGTCCTCACTATTCTGTTAAATAGTGTGACAATAAATGTAATGAGGACTCTATTGAGTGTGGATATTGTCTAGATGACAATATCCTTATTAAAACTCTTAGATTATGTTTCGTCGTATTTTACACGACTGTTGTATAAGTAAGTTGTATTTGTATTTTGTACCATGTATTTGGCGACTCAAGATGGGTGATGTATACCTGTTTTGGGGGCGTCACACTGTTGGTTGATTTCTCAATCAAGGCAAACGTGCAAGTATACATGATCAACAAGTAATATAGTGATAAATTAGAGTGTCAATCCCTCAGAGAATTCTAATTAATAAATTCCAACTACTAGTACTGTATCAATTCAATTTTATTTAAACAACCAAAAATTATGATTATTAAAACTAAGAAAACTAATTGTAAATATAATTAAGAAATTATGCCAAAAGAAAACAAAAAAAAAACAAATTAAGAATTATTTGAATGCAGATGAATGATAATTAAGACTCCAATTTCCCCAATTATGATTATTAAATCAATTATTCAACTATCCCAATTATTATGTCTACTGAATTGTTAACAGGAATTCTCAAGCGCCAAAAGCCCTCTCTCGAGTGATCAATTGCCTTCTATTTAACCCAGATTAATTTTTCTATATCTCTATGCAAAACAATTGAATTAAACTCGCTACAATCCCAATTCACTATGCAAATAACTAAGTCACATGTCACCATGCCCAGTTCTAACCCTAGAATTCCTTTCTCAATTCCTTCTAGAGTAACAAGGTAATTACTGATCAGATAATTAATCAATAAGCACAAAGCAAGATGAACAATTCACTTCAACATAAATAATTAGAATAAATCAAATAATCAATTCATAATCATAAAAAGTTCAATTCAAATCTTAATGAAAGAGTTAGTTCATAATTAATGAATTAAAATCAAGAATCAACAATTGAATAGACATTAAAAGATAAAAGTAAGAGAAGAGAAGAGAATATAATCTATTATCAGTAGCCTTGAGACTCCTCTTTCGCTCCTGCTTTGAATCTTCAATGGTCTCCAAGTTGCTTCAATCTCCAAAACTAATAAGAACTAGGGTTTTGACGCCGTTGCCGGGGAGTTCTTTGTTAAAATTAATTCCATATTAGTTATAATCAATTCGGTCTTAATTTAAACGTTACTTAATTTTTCTTCTTGTTTTCGTAGGAATTCTTTGCAAGTGTATGCACACTAGATCAAGGGCAAGAAGGGAACTTTTTCCTTATATCGACGAGATTGAAAGGAAATTTCGGAAAGGACAATCGACTAGTGCATTATCACCTGAGGAAGAAAAACTGGAGGAACAAGAAATTCCAGTGAACATGGCAGGGAACGATCAGAAATCACTTCGGGACTATGCCATGCCCAATGTCACGGATATCTGATCAAGCATTAGGAGACCCATTATCAATGCTAACAATTTTGAGATCAAACCAGCAACCATTCAAATGCTTAAGAATCAATGCCAGTTTGGGGGTGGTCCATTAGATGATCCGAATGAGTATATCTTGAGTTTCTTGGAAGTTTGCAACACTTTTAAATTCAACAATGTGTCGGAAGATGCTACAAGATTGAGAATGTTCCCATTTACTTTGAAAGACAAAGCACGCAGTTGGTTATATGCTCAGCCTCCGGACTCAATCCACACTTGGGATGACTTGGCTCAAAAATTTCTAGCTAAGTTTTTCCCACCAGCCAAATCAGCAAAACTACGGAATGATATTCATACCTTCGCACAGTTTGATTCGGAATCGTTGTATGAGGCGTGGGAAAGGTTTAAGGATATGCTCCGCAGGTGCCCACATCATGGAATCCCACAGTGGATGCAATTAGCGATATTTTGCAATGGTTTAAAAGTATCTACAAGGGCAAGTATTGACGCAGCAGCAGGAGGAGCGATTATGTCTAAAAACCTCGAAGAAGCATTTCAGTTGTTAGAAACGATGGCCACCAACAATTATCAGTGGCCCATGACAAGGTCAAATCCTCCGAAAGCAGCGGGAAAGTATGATGTGGATGCGATAACATCTTTACAAGTGCAAATGTCCGCAATGGTTAAGCAGATAGAATTAATGCGCCCACAATCCACTCAGCAGGTAGCTATGGTATGTGAAATTTGTGCTGGGGGTCATACTACGGGGATCAATGTGCCATCAATGCTGAAGCAGCACAATATGTGGGGAGTTATAGTAGGTCTACTCAGCCTTATCCGAACCAAAATACATATAATCCGGGGTGGGGAAATCATCCTGGGTTTTCATGGAGCAACAACCAAGCTGCAGAACAAGCACCGAGATAGCAAAACAATTCCAGGTTTTAAAACCAGACACAACAACCCGTGCGAAAAGCAAGCTGGGAAGAAGCTTTGGAAAGATTTGTTAAGACAACTGAGAAAAGGTGCGATGAGAGTGATAAAAGATTGAATCAAGTGGAGTTGAGTATACAAAGTCGATCATGAGTATACAAAGTCAGACTGCATCAATCAAAAACTTAGAAAATCAATTAGGACAATTAGCACATGCATTGAATAACCGACCACTTGGAACACTTTCGAGCGACACCGAGAAAAACCCGGGCAGAGATGAACATTATAAAGCGGTAACTCTACGTAGTGGGAAAGAACTACAAGACTCGGTCACGGATAAGGAAAAGGAGGACAAGGCACAAATCGAAATAGAGAAAGTGGTGGATACCGAAAAGCATCATGAGGAGATCTCACAGCAGAAAAATTCGGAACCAACCATTACAATGCCTCCCATACCAGATCCGCAGAGATTTTGAAATCCAAGTTAGATAAGCGGTTCTCACGATTTTGGATATCTTCAAGAAATTACATCAACATCCCCTTCGCCGAAGCCTTGGAACAGATGCCGAGTTATGTAAAGTTTATGAAGGAGATTTTGTCAAAGAAGAGAAAATTGGGTGAATTCGAGACCATAGCATTGACAGAAGAATGCAGTGCTATCATTCGAGAATAAGTTACCGCTTAAAGCTCAAGGACCCGGTAGCTTTAATATACCGTGCAAGATTGGAAATCGACTACGGATGAGCCTTATGTGATTTGGGGGCGAGATTAATCTAATGTCGTTATCCGCTCACGGTCGATTCGGACTTGAGCTCCACGCCCAACAAATGTCGGTTTATGACTAAGCGGATAGATCGGTTACATATCCACGAGGTATAGTTGAAGATGTGCTAGTAAAAGTGGATAAATTTATCTTCCCATGGATTTCTTTATTCTAGATTGTGAAGTGGGCGGTGAGATTCGATCATTCTTGGGCGACCATTTTGGCAACAAAGCGAGAACAATCGATTGATGTTCAAAAAGGTGAATTGACAATGCGAGTTGAAGATCAACAGGTCACCTTTAATGTCTTCAAGTCAATGTCGTATCCTAAAGAAAAAGGTGAATGTATGCGGGTTGATATCTTGGAGGAATTGGTGAATCATAAATTCAGCACAACTTTTTCAGAGGACCCACTTGAATCTATTTTGTTCGGGGAAGACGAATATGGTATTGAAGAAGATATCGAATACGTCAAATGGCTAGACACATCAGCAGTTCTTCGGAAAAGCACTCAATCCTTCGACACCATAGAGAGGCCCGAAGCTGAAGGTAAAAAGTTCGAACCATCAATAGAAGAGCCACTAGTGCTAGAATTAAAGCCACTACCATCCCATTTGCAATATGCTTATTTGGGAAAAGACGAGACCCTACCAGTTATTGTTTCCACAGAATTGACCGATACACAAAAGGAAAAACTGCTACGGGTTTTGCGGGAATTCAAAACAGCAATTGGGTGGACTATAGCGGACATTCGTGGAATTAGTCCATCATTCTGCATGCATAAAATCTTAATGGAAGCAGGGGCGAAACCAACCATCGAGATGCAAAGAAGGCTAAACCCCATCATGAAGGAGGTGGTGAAAAAGGAGATTATAAAATGGTTGGACGCTAGCATTATTTATCCGATCTCAGATAGTTCGTGGGTAAGTCCTGTACAATGCGTACCAAAGAAAGAGGGTATGACAGTGGTGAAGAATGAAGCGAATGAGCTCATCCCTACTCGAACAGTTACAGGATGGAGAGTGTGCTGGACTTACGAAGCTAAATAAAGCCACACGTAAGGATCACTTTCCCTTACCATTCATTGATCAGATGTTGGATAGGCTAGCGGGACATCAGTTCTATTATCTCTTGGATGGTTATTCTGGATATAATCAAATTGCTATAGCACCGGAGGATCAGGAGAAAACGACATTCACATGCCCATACGGTACGTTTGCATTTCGACGAATGTCTTTTGGTTTATGCAATGCACCAATGAACCTTTCGTGATGCATGATGGTAATTTTTCTCCATACATGGTCGAGAAAATTTGGAGTAGTATTTATGGACGATTTTTCCATGTTTGGCGATAGCTTTGATCTGTGCTTGAAAAATCTAATGTTAGTATTGAAACGATGCGTGGAGACTAATCTGGTTCTTAATTGGGAAAAATGTCACTTTATGGTGAAAGAAGGGATTGTTCTCGGGCATAGAGTTTCTGCAGCAGGACTAGAGGTGGATAAAGCAAAGATTGAGACTATTGAGAAATTACCACCTCCGTCATCTATGAAGGAAATCCGGAGCTTCTTGGGACATGCGGGTTTCTATAGACGTTTCATCAAAGATTTTTCAAAAATTTCAAAACCCTTGTGTTCCCTGCTAGAGAAAGATGTGCCTTTCAAAATTGATCAGTCATGTATCGAAGCATTCGAGATTCTAAAGAAGAAGTTGATATCTGCTCCGATCATTGTGGCCTAGATTGGTCTCTACCCTTTGAATTGATGTGTGACGCCAAATGACTATGCGATGGGGAGCTGTTTTGGGTCAACGTCACAACAAAATTTTCCACACAATCTATTACTCAAGCAAGACGTTGATGATGATGCTCGGTTGAACTACACAACCACCTAAAAAGAACTATTTGCGGTTGTGTTCGCGCCGACAAATTCGAGCATACCTCATCGGAACCAAGGTCATAGTCTATACGGATCATTCTGCGCAATAAAATATTTGATCGAGAAGAAGGATGCCAAACCGAGGTTAATACGGTGGGTTATCTGCGCAAGAATTTGATTTGGAGATTCGGGATAGAAAAGGTACGAGAAAATCAAGTACGTAATCATCCTTCGCGGTTGGAAAACGATGAGGTGCGAGAAAGGACAATGCATTTATTAACGAGAAATTTCAGATTAACAACTTCTACGAGTGACCACAACATTGCCTTCAGTGTGTTTGATTATGTGAATTATGTGGTTGCTAAGGTGTTACCACCGGATTTGAATTCGCAACAACGAAAAGAAATTTCTCCATGGACGTGAAAGCGATTACTATTGGGATGAACCGTTCTTGTTTAAAGCCTCTTGCGGATCAAATGATTAGACGCCAGTGTGTACCACATGAAGAGATGGGCGATGATCTTGGGTCATTGCCATTCATCCGATTATGGAGGTCATTATTAGGTGATCGAATCTGCGGCGAGGTGTTACAATCGAGATTTTCTTGGCCTTCATTATTCAAGGATGCGTACTATATGTGCTAAAGTGTGACAGATGCCAACGCATTGGTAATATCTCCAAGCGAAATGAAATGCCACTTAACTCTATTTTGGAGGTAGAATTGTTCAACGTTTGGGGAATCGACTTCATGGGACCGTTCCCCTCATCCTTCAATAACCAATATATTCTGCTGGCAGTGGATTATGTCTCCAAGTGGGTAGAAGCCACAGCTTTACCCACAAACGATGCTAACGTCATCCTGCGATTTTTATAGAAAAATATTTTCACGCGATTTGGGACTCCACGGGCAATAATAAGCGATGAGGGAACACATTTTTGCAACAAGCAGTTCACAAAATTACTGGTGAAGTATGGGGTTAAATCTATAAAATCGCAAATTGCGATCACCCCCAAACCAATGGCCAAGCTGAGGTCTCGAATAGGGAGGTCAAGAGAATTCTAGAAAAGGTGGTCAATCCGTCACGAAAAGATTGGTCTTTACGTCTTGACGATGCTCTATGGGCTTATCGTACAGCATATATGAATCCGATCGGTATGTCACCTTTTCAAATGGTTTATGGAAAAGCGTGTCACCCCCCAGTCGAGCTCGAACATAGTGCCCACTGGGCCATTCGGAAGCTCAATTTTGATGAACAAGCAGCGGGAGAGAAAAGGTTACTGCAGTTGAACGAGATGGATGAATTCCGATTTAACGCTTATGAAAACGCAAAACTCTACAAGGAGAAAGTCAAAGCTTGGCATGATAAGAAATTTATCGATAAAACATTTGAACCGGGCCAACAAGTCTTACTCTTCAATTCGAGATTGCGTTTATTCCAGGGAAACTGAAATCATGTTGGTCAGGACCTTTTTACGATCAGATCATTTCCCCATGGCAACATTGAGATCGAGAAACCAAATTCAAATAGCCCATTCAGAGTTAACGGTCAACGACTCAAACATTACTGGAGTGGACCTATTGAAAGGCAAACGACGGTCGTACATCTCTCCGACCCAGCGAACAATTGAGCAAACTAGAAAAGTCGGGCCGTCGACAGTAAACCAAGCGCTTATTGGGAGGCAACCCAATCAATTTTTCTTTATTTTATTTTCATTTATTTTATTTTATTTCTTGAAGTATTTTATTTTATCACTTTTATCTATCGCATGAATTGTCTTTATTTTTAGTATTAAAGAGTAGAGTACTCATCATGATGAGGGGTTAATTAAATTCCATGTTGTTGTGGTGAGGAGTGCACGAGAAATTCGGGAGCTATCGCTTAATAGCTAATTCTTGCCCCGCTTAATCGCCCTTGACATAGCGCCCCGGCACTAAGGATTTTCTGACGTTTCTGACAAAGAGCGCTCTGGCGCTATATTCCCTCTCTTAATTAGCGCCCCGCTTAAAGGCCCTCTTGAACTTATCGCTTAAGAATAGGCGCCCATTGTTTTCCCATATTAAATATATAGCGCCTTGGCCGCTTAATGGTCGGCCAAGAGTCCTAACTTGGTTATAACTGCTGAACGGTTACACTTCTTCCCTTTATTAGAGCACGTCTACTTCTCCTCCATCTCCTACACGATCTCTTTCTCTCTCTCACCGAAAATTGTAAGGCTTTTTATCAAATTCTAGGGTTCAATCCTCCAATAGTGACATAATTCTCATCTCTCTCACGATCATCTACCAAGGTATGTTGTATGTTTTAATTCCATTTTTGTGCACTAAGCATGGGTATTGATATATTTGGTAAGTATTTTATATCCGGATGTGTATCTCATCTAGATATAAGGGTTTCTTGTTTTATCTTGCCTAATGGCCATAAATTGCTTACTTGGAAATAGAGATTGCATTCATGGTATATTTTTGACTAAAACGGGGTATGAATTACTAGTAACTTGGTGAAAATCTAAGTGATTGATGAGTTGCCTCTTAGATGTTTGATGAATTGCCTGAACCATTGATCTTACCCACATGCACACTTATCACTATGTTCAAGCACTAACACTCTAGACCCATGTGCTACCACACTGAGTTCAATCTACTGTAGCACTTGTTCTTGGTTACCATCACATATAGTGAATTAGAGTGGGGAGAATTAGACTATATTGATCCATGCATGTCTCCTAAGGCAATCTATAATCAGTCTTTTGGGCGTCTCTTATGTTGCATGTGCCTACTCTATAAATGGATGAGCCCATGACTCCAATCGGAATACTTGTGCATATATATGTGTTCTTGTGTAAAGCACCACCCCGCACAAATGTGCTCAATGTCCACATATTTTTCAAAGTTTGGGGGTCGAGTCATCCATAAGTTTATTGAAATTCAAAAATCTGTTCAATCCTAATATATACATGCTTGTACTTGCAGATTCTCGATATGGCATCGAAACGTCAGCGTGGTGAAGGATCAGGAACCGCCTCGACTCCACCTCCAAAATTTGACAACCGCCGTTTTGTTAGTCTTGCGGCTTAGGAAAGATATAATAGAATGGCTACTCGATCATTGATTCTGGAACGTGGGTTGAACCCGGATCCAAGAAAGGGCGGCATACGGCGGTCATGATAGCAGAGAAGTCTGGTTCACACTCACCGAAAACCCGATCCAAAGATAATTGCCGTGGTAAAGGAATTTTACGCTTAACGTGTCTTAACATGATCATTATCTGAAGATTGGTAAGGGCAAAATAGTGGAAATTGGCAAAGAGGACTTCAATGAGTGTTACCACCTGCCAGTAGAGGGTTTTCATGATGAATATGCTAGTTTTGTGAGTGATGGGCCAGACTATGAGCAGATAATTCGTGAGCTTTGTCAGCCGGGCACCACATGGACAGTACATGAACGCGAAAATATGACGTTCCCACTCGCGAATCTCAGCTTATATGGGAAGGCTTGGTATGCGTTTATTCACGCAAAACTCATGCCACGCACCCATGTGAGTCATGTTACTGTGGAACGTGGCGTGCTTTTATACTCAATCATCAAAGGCTTTAAAGTTGATGTGGGACATCTCATTTTGCAATCATCCTCCGAGCATCTGGGGAAGTACCATCGAGGGTTACCACATCCGCCTCTCATCTGCGTATTATGTGCCAAGTTCGGCGTCAAATGGAAGTCAGACGAGATGATCCAAAAGCCTATGCCAATGTTGGACCACAAGTTAATTAGCAGGTACAAAGTGTGGACTGGTGGAGCAAACCACCCTAGGGGATTGGGTTTCATAATTCCCCATACTCAACAATCTCAAGCTTCACCACCCTAGGCTCCACCGACTTCCGGTCCATCGTCTGCAGCGTATCGAGGTGTAGTTCCCGAAGAAGTTCAACGCGAGGTTAATGGTTGGTTTTACAATATTGAAGCTCAAAATGTCCGCCTGTCTGAGCGTCAAGATGCTATCTACAAGTATTTGGTTGACCAGTTTGCCACACAAAATCTAATGACCGCCATTTTGCTTCGGGTGTTAGTCTCGATCAGTTCCCATCCGCCCCCGATTACGCCAGCTTTTTCCCTTCGATCTAGAGATGAGCGAGGATGACGATGCTCCACCCGAGGCTTAGGCTCATCAGGGAAGTCCTCTGTTTTATTTTGTTTTATCTTTCGCATGAGGACATCGCTCTAGATAAGTTTGGGGGTGGTTGTTTAGTTAATTTTTATTTGCATAAGTAAATTGTGTTCATTAATAGTTGTGTAGGTTTAGGAGTGCATGTTAATTCCAGCTTTTGATAGTGAGTATATTTGAAGGCCAATGATGAACTTAAAATTGCATGAACAAGTCTCGTAAGGATTGTTGAGTCAGTAATATGATGTTCTTGACATGATTTGAATCCCTATCTGCATTTTGATAATCGATGTTTTAAGGATAGCACTTTTGGAAAGATAACCATGTTAGCTGTGATAGTTTGAATGGATAGATAATAGAGTCTCAGGGTTGAATGCCAATGAAATGAAGGAACAAGTTATATAGCTAGTGAAGACTGAATTTAGACTTGAACTTAAGTTGGGGAAAATATATGGAATATATAAGCTTTGAGCTATATATATATATATCGTGATTAGTCTTGTTCTGGGGCCTTTGTTACTTGAGCACGTAAGAGGGGTATCTTAAAACCTAGCGCCCCTAAGGTCTTATATGGTCCGGGAGTCGTTGGTCGAAAGCTCGCTAAGGGTAGCAATCATTAGCCTAATGGAATGAGACATCGCATACCATGGTTAAAAAAATTAAAAAATCAAAAAATTAAAAAATTAAAAAAAAACAATAAAACGGGAAAAGAGCAAAATGCCCCCGTTTAGCAAAAATAAGCATAAGTATTCCATGTTGAATCCTGAATTTTGGTGATTGTTTAATTTCAGTTGAATTTAGTTTATTTAATGCATTCTTGAGTTGAACTGTATGACGCTTATTAAGAACTTTATTATCTTTCAGATTTTTGCTTGTCATTGGTTAGCATGGTCGTTGAACACACACTCACAATATCAGTAATAACAGATTTTGATTGATTGATTGTTGGGATATTGTTGATCTATTTGAACATGAGGTATTAGCATGTTTTTGTGATTTTTCTGAGGCCTATGGATATTCGTTAACTACTGAATTGCTGGAATTAAGGTCTTTTAGTTAGTTTGCATTTGCATGATGTTTAGTTAATCGTGTTTTGTGTTTTGCCTTGACATGAGGATGATTTAAGTTTGAGATTTAAGTTTGGGACTTATTTGATGATTGGGTAATATACCCAATGAATTAATTATATTTAATCTTAATTTGTTTGCAAGAAATTTCTGCTCAACTCTGAAGACGACCAGAGTTTCAATTGTTTCATGAGATAGCAGCAAAACAATTGAATTAAACTCACTACAATCCCAATTCCTTATATGTTATATGCAAGCAAATAGATATTCTCATTCTATTCACAAACCTAATTACTCACTATGTAAATAACTAAGTCACATGTCATCCTCGCCTCATTCTAACCCTAGAATTCCTTTCTCAATTCCTTCTAGAGAGTAACACAAGAATTATCGCCGATAATTAATCAATAAATACAAGGCAATGGATGAACAATTCACTTCAACATAAATAATTGAATAAATTAAATAATCAATTCATAAACATAAAAGGTTCCATTGAATCTTAATAAAAGAATTAGTTAATGATGAAAATAAAACCACAAATGCTTGATAAATCATCTTTAAGAAGTTACACAATTTAAAAGAGTAAAGGAAAAGAAAACTCCAAGTCAGAGCCTTCAGACCGCTTCTTCTCCCTTGCTCCAATCTCCAATGTGTAGGATTCGGGCCCCCAATTCAATGCAAACAATCAATTTATATTTCTTGCCCAATTCCAACAATCCTCATCCAAATAGCTTCCAATACACTTCAAATACGTAAGTCAAACTAGAAGTCAAAGCAATTCCACACTCGATCCACGTAAGCATCCCTTCCTCGAAGTCAATCGAGGTCTAAATCCTTTGCCACTGCTTTTTTATACTGGGATAGCGCCTTAAGGTCGCTGAACAAAAACCAAATTCTTGCCCCTTTTTCAAATTCTAATTGCTCCTAATTGCTCCAACAACGCACCATCCCTGCCACAACACACTAAAACGAGTAAAATAATTCTAAAAACGCTTTGAACACACAACAAATTAAGATTAAACATAATTAATTCATGGGTATATTACCCAATCATCACACACCTACTCCGATGTTGAAGAGGTTGAACCCGATTCTTAGCCTCTCACGGAAGTCCTCTTTACTTCAATTCTATTTATTTCTTACAATGAGGATATTGTTTTATTTTAAGTTTGAGGGTGTCTGCATTTACATCTTTAGTTCATATTTAGTGTAATTTTGCAATTAGTTTGCATTGCATAAGTAGTTGTATGTTAATTGTTTTTTTTTGTTGATTAGTTTTCATTTTCAGTTCTTATTTATTAAAAATAATAATTGAAAAGAATGGAAAATCACAAAAATATTAGTTAGGGTTAGTATTAATGTGTTGCATATAGTTAGTTCATTCTGCATGTTTCCAGCTTGTTAGCAAGGTTGAAGTTAATTTGGCCGATGATGAGACTGGAGTTGCTTAGACAAGGTGTAATATTGATACAATAACGATCAAAACATGGATACAATCAAAGATAGTAGCAAAAATAGACATCTTGGACAAAAAGGAAAATTTTCATTTTTTTCGGTGAATAGTGTTGTATTCGTGAATAGTGTCGTATACAAGATTAGTAACCCCGACACAAAAAGTTCCAAATTTGATTAAAAAGTTTAAACCAATATTTTGGCATAATGATATTAAAGAGATTAATATCATTTCGAAAGAAAATAACATCCCTTACCTCAAAATAACGGTACTTCTGATCGGAATATCGGATAGAAAGTCGAAGAAAACTTGTACCGAACAGCAACTCTCAAAGTATCAAAATACTCACAAAAATATGCTCGATAATCTAGAGAGAAAGAAAACTTATTTTTGGTGTGATTTTTAATTCTAACCTAAGCGTCTATTTATAGGAAAATGCTAGAACGCCATAGGAGACTAAAATAATAAAATAATAATTTATTTCATTTTTTCTCTTACGCAACCTAAGTTGCCAACAAAGACCAGCCACATTTGAACCAAAAATTAGCAGCCCACATGTTTTCAAACAAAAGTGGGTCCCACCGATAATTTTAATAAAAATCATTTTATTTTCTGAAACTTCAGTAATTCATAGAAAATAGCTCGTTTATCAGAAAAATATGAATTTTATGTCCATTCCACACGAAATTGAATTCTCTACAACTTTGTAGTTTTGAGTTTTTTCAAATTCCAAACAGAAAATATTCGAAATCCACAAACAGATGATTTTTAATACCTCCATTCTGACAAAATACTGATAAAACACCTCAGCATTAATTCCTTCATTAATAACCACATAAATAAATCCATCATTTATATCCATATCAAATAAATATTTTCTTATCATATAAATCAATAATTAATTATTCACAAATAATATTACAGAATCACAATTATGACAACCAGGCAGTTCCGAGGAAAGAGGAGTCTTTCCAATAAGGATTTTCTCCTTCAAAGTGCGCAATTAGGTGACCAAACCTCTCCTCGATGTAACTTTCTAGACATTGCCAATAATGCTATCTAATAATATTATTCAAATAATATGAATTATTGATCCGATAATGGGAAATCTTGTGAAATGACAATTATCAAACGACAATAATATAAACTATCAACGCAACAATTATTGAAACAATAAAATATTGAAGCAAGAATTATCGTAACAATTATTGAGTAGTGCCTTCACGCATTTAATCGATAATTCAACAATAATGTAACAATACCGTGTGCTTTATGGCAACCACGCGATATTATCGTATTTTAACCACCGTGTAATCCAACAGCGGTGTTAATTGTGAATAACTACGCCGTTATTTATAAAAACTCATACTTTGTCGTTTTCTTTCATCCAACCGTTTTCCGTTATGGGGCCCACAAATGGCTGCGCCGTCGTACGAATATTCCCCGACAACAAGAATATTCTACGACCAAACGAATATTCCTCGACAGAATTGAATATTTTATAACCACTTGCTTATTTTGTAAAATTTGCACATTTCACCCATAACCAAAGAATTATATCAAATTAACACCTTATTAATTTAGAATAATGAATAAAAAAAATCAATTTTATTTATAATAAGTTGGGGTCTTACAACCGTGACTAGTTTAGTTATGTGGCCTTTGTTATTCGAGTAAGTACGCCCTAGTGGATGTCTCTACACCCAGCGCCCTAAAACCATCTAGTTTGGGAGTCGTTGGTCGAAAGCTCATAAATGGGTAACACTGAAAAGCCTAAGAGGACTAGACATTTCACAGTCATGAGTAGAGTATAAATACGGGAAAAAGAGCAAAATACCCCCATAATTGAATAAAGGTAGCAAAAATATCCCATATTGACTTCTGATTTGGTATTTGTTAAGTCTTAGCTGAAGCTTTGTTTGTTTACAGATTTCTTTACATTTAAACTATGTTTTCCCTTTAAAGAAACATATTATGTGACATATTTGATTTACAATCAGTTTTCATGGTTGTTGAGCACACACACACACACACACACTACGTCAGTGATAACATGTGTTGATTTGGAGATTGATATGAGATTGTTGATGTGTCTTGGTGAGATTTACTACTCATGTCTATTGTGATTTCTCTGAGGAAATCTGGTTAAACTCTATATTATCTAATAGGTTTGCATGTGCATTGTGTTGTGCTTGAGGACAAGCACTGTCTAAGTTTAGGGGTATTTGATGAGTAGGTGTTATACTTACAAATTGGGTAATTTTCGAACCTAAACAGTTGCTATTTCATGTTGTTTTAGTATTATTTTACGTGTTGTTTTGTGTTCGTATTGCAGGGACAAATGGAGATGGAAAAAGCAGGAATTGAGGGCAAAAAGGGCAAAATTGGAATTTTCAGGATAGGTACACCCGCCTGGGCAATAATCACCAAGCCAAAACACCCGCCGGGGCGGGGGTCTCAATTCATCTTCCTCAGTTTTAAACACCCGCCCCTCAGTGTAAAATGCCCGACGGGGTGGGCTAAGCGGTTGTTACTATGAAGTTTCCTGGTTTGGTTCTAACTCTAGAGAACTTTGGCTAATGGATTCAAGATGCGATTAAGAGAGTATTAAAGACATATACATGGGTAAAGAGGGGATAAAACAGCATCATTAACAAAATCCTAATTCTTGGATCACGTTTTGGAGGATTAAAGCAACGATTTGGAGCACGAAGATTACAGAGGGGATTAAAGAAGAGCAGTGGTTCTATTTACAGTTTTAATTCTTCATATTCATCTTTGTGTTTTGAATGCTAGTGTCTTTGTGGATTTCAGTTTCTTATTCATTCATCATGAACTAACTTATTTTTTTTAAGTCTACGATGGATCTTTTTGTGTAACGAAGGTTCACATGATTTTATTTTAATTCATTGAGACTATTTCCAGATTTGTCTATTATGGTTTATGCTTCATTAATGAATTGCTTGATCAACAATTCTTTGTGAACCCATATGAACCTGAGAGATGAAATATGAGTATAGACCTAATCATAGTAGCGTGTGATTTTGATTTTTGCATATTGTTGGGATTCATAATTTATGTCTACGATAGAGATATAATAGACAAATCTGGAATTGCTTGATCAACAATTCTTTGTGAACCCATATGAACTTGAGAGATGAAATATGAGTATAGACCTAATCATAGTAGCGTGTGATTTTAATTTTTGCATATTGTTGGGATTCATAATTTATGTCTACGATAGAGATATACCTATACATCGCATGTAATCTCATAAGAACTTATGATTAAACCTTATTTAATTATAATTCACATAGAGATATAGTAGATTAGTTTATTAGGGTATTCTACTTAATTCTATCATCTGTGGATTTAAGTTGATATGTGTATAATGCATTGAGAGATGGTTATATCTACTATTATGTTCTTGATTAACGAACTGGAATATTTAATGTGAATTAAAAGGAAGTCTGTCAGTCTAAGTGAAGCATCAATGAAATTGTAGGCTTATTTCTCTAATATATGATTAAAGCTTGTGGTAGTTAGTTAATTTTTCCTTAATTAGTAGTTTTCGTAAATTTACATACTTAATCATTAGTTTAATAAAATTGAGATAATATAAAATTGGTAATTGTTAAGATAAAATTCAGTTTTTCTTCGTTGGATCGATACTCAACTCATCACTTTATTACTTGTTGACTATGTATACTTACGTGTTGTGCGTAATTAGATTTTACACCAACAATCCCTCACTTTAAGATCAAGTTTCCTATGCCAAACAGAGTTGGTGAATTGATTGGGGATTTTGACTTGGCAAGAAGATGTTATAGGAATACATTAATCTTTTCATGTGTGGGGGTTAGTAAGTAGAAGCAAACAATGGTGATAGAGATTGAGCCATTTACCGAGGGCAGTACGGAACCTCTCGTTATGCTAGTTAAAGAGACGGTAGAGGTTGAGTTGGTACCAGGAAAGAAAGATAAGATTGTCATGATCGAGTCGGGGCTACAGGAACCATTTCGAACAAGCTTGGTAAAATTACTTCAATGTTATGCAGATTTATTTGCCTAGGTTCCTAGTGATATTACTGGT
Organism: Panax quinquefolius; assembly: GCA_020205615.1. NCBI lineage: Eukaryota > Viridiplantae > Streptophyta > Magnoliopsida > Apiales > Araliaceae > Panax > Panax quinquefolius. The sequence goes on along the minus strand of CM035168.1, from coordinate 22,250,722 downwards.
CTTGAGGTGAAGGTGGTAGTACAAAGGTTGCATGTGGACCCAACGAAGAAACCAGTTAAGCAGAAGAGGAACATCTTCTCCCTGGAAAGACAGAAGATAATTGATGAGAAAATAACAAAGCTTCTGGCAGCGGAATTCATCTGCGAGATTGACTACCCTGAGTGGTTGGCGAATGTAGTGTTGGTGCAGAAGCAGAATGGGAAGTGGCGTGTTTGCATTGACTACACAGACTTAAACAAGGCATATCCGAAGGACTTTTACCTACTTCCTTATATCGACCAGCTCATCGATGTCATTTTGGGGTATGCCCTACTTAGTTTCATGGATGCTTTCTCAGGATATCATCAAATGTCAATGCATAAGGAGGACATCCTGAAGACTATTTTCATTAACCATCGAGCTATTTATGCTTACAAGAAGATAACCTTCGGATTACTCAACGCTGGAGCTACATATCAGAGAATGATGAGTTATGTGTTTTCAAAGCAGTTGGGAAAAAGCATGGAGGTTTATGTCGATGATATGATCGTCAATAGCATGTCAATTCGAGGTCATCTAGACGATTTGGAGAACTTCTTTCAAACCGTTAGGCATTACAAACTCAGGTAGAATCCGACAAAGTGCACTTTTAGATTGGGAGCAAGGAAGTTCTTAGGGTATCTAATCAAAAAAAGGGGAATAGAGGTGAACCTCGAGAAGATTAAGGCTAATCTAGATATGAAATCTCTTCAGTCGTATAAGGATGTTCAATGTCTAACAGTTCGGATAGCAGCTTTAACGAGGTTCATGTCCAAGTCTGCAAAAAAGTGTTTGTCATTTTTTGACACGTTGAAAGGGCCGAAGAATGAGAAAACCTTCCAGTGGACTTCAGAATGCGAGGATGATTATCAAGGGATTAAGAGGTACTTGTATTCAGCTCCATTGTTGGTGAAACCGATTTCTTCTGAACCATTATACTAGTATTTGGCGGCCAGTTCATTGGCGGCTGGAGCAATTTTAGTTCGGGAGATTGGGGGTATCCAATACCCAGTTTATTACGTGAATCATGCTCTTCGAAATGTAGAAACAAGGTATCCGAATCTTAAGAAGTATGCACTCATAATAGCCAGTCGAAAACTACGATAATATTTCCAAGGTCGGTTGATTGTGATATACACTGATCAGCCCCTAAAGAAGGTGTTGAGTAAACTAGACATCTCGAGTCGGCTTTCTGCGTGGGTAATGGAGTTGAAACAATTTATCTTGGATTTTCATCCTTAAAAAGCAATAAAAGGTCAAGCCTTGGTCAAATTTGTGGTGGAGTGTTTATTTTTTGAGTCAGATAACAGTGATGGTTAGACAAAAGGGGAAGTTTAGACGGTCATGGATGTTCATCCGGTTCAAGTTTTCTGGACGTTGTATGCGTATGGGTCCTCTACTTCATATATAAGTGGTGCAAGGGTTATTTTGACAAGTCCGGAGGGATTCAAAGTACAACAGGAAATTTGCTTTGGATTCAAGGAAACTAATAACGAGATAGAGTATGAAGCAATTCTAGCAGGTTTCGGCTGACAAAGAGTCATGAGTTGTAGAGGTTGGTAATCTTTAGTGACTCTCAGTTGGTCGTCAAGTAGATTTTAGGGTAATACGAGGTCCGGGGGACAAAAATAGTTAAGTATCTAGCTGAGGTCAAGGATCGACTCCAATACTTCTGTTCTTTTACTTTCCAAGGAGTTAAAATGTCAATCAATATGATAGCCGATGCTTTAGCAAGATTGGCTACGACAGACACGAGTACGTTCAGTGGATCGGTCTCATTAGAAATTTTGAATTAGTCAATTGTACAACATGTGGAGGTTATGTTTATGGAACTATCAAATTAATAGATGACTCCCTATTTAGATTATTTGGTTGATGGCGTCTTCCCTTCTGATCAGATGCTAGCGAAGAAAATTAAATATAGGATTTCAAATTTTGTGCTTATTGATGGGGATTTATATCGAAGAGCCTATTCTTCTCCTTTTGTTAAGGTGTCTTGTACCGTCCAAGGCTGAGTATGTTCTTCGGGAGGTTCATAAGGGGATCTATGGTGATCATATGGGTGCAAAGGCATTGGCCTATAAGGTGCTGTAATAAGGATACTATTGGCCTACAATCTACAAGGAAGTAACATAATACGTGAAGAAGTACCCTAAATATGTCAACTGAACAATCCTATTACCCATCAGCCACCGAAGGAGTTATATTTGGTTTTGTCTCTGATTCCTTGAGTTGTATAGAGAATTGATATACTAGGCCCATTACCGAAGGTGAAAGGTTAGGTCAGTTTTGTGATAATGGCTATTGATTACATGACCAAGTGGGTAGAGGCAAAACCCCTTCGGCAAATCACGGAGCAGGAATGTTTAAAGTTTCTAAAGGAGTTTGTGGTCTTTCAGTTCAGTATTCCCTTGGTGGTGATTTTGGATAACGGTCAGAAATTTATGGGTTCAAAGTTCAAGGCATTTTTAAAGGAGTTGGGGATTCAACATCGAAAGACTTCAATGGTCCATCCTCAATCCAATGGATAAGTGGAGGTCACTAATAGGACCTTACGGAATGGTATAAAGTGAAGACTAGATGTGGCAAAAGGGAGATGGCCCGAAGAGTTAGTTAGCGTGTTATGAGCTTATTGGACTACTCTGAGGATAACAACAGGTGATTCACCATTCAGACTGGTTTATGGAACCGATGCCCTAGTCCTTGTCGAGATTGGTTCTACTTCTCTTCGGATCAGTTAGTGCAAATAGCTATACAATAATGATGGTTTTCACATTAACTTGGATTTGTTGGAGGAGGTTAGGTAGTCGGCCTTGGTAAGGCTTACAGCCTACCAAAGGAGAGTGGTCAGACATTATAATAAGGGGGTGAAGCTTAGGAGGTTTGAAGTTGGGGATCTAGTTCTTTGGGAGGTGGATGCTTCTATGCCCTAAAATCTCAAAAAGCTGATGTCAAATTGGGAGGGGTCCTTATAAGGTGGTTGAGTTGCCGAAGCCAGGTACTTATCGACTTTGGGCAATGGATGGGACAAAGGTCAAGAACACTTGGCATCCAGGCAGTCTTCAGAAATATTATCAGTAGAGCAATGCTAAGTAGTTCGTCTATACGACTCTGTAATTTTTTAAAGTTATTAATAAAATGAATATTCAGTTTTTAACAAATGTTGTCATTATTTTGGGTGTTTGAAAGAGTGTTCACCGAAACGAATGTCTTCTTATTTCTTATGGGGATATTTAGTTTAGCCGAATGAGTATCTTCTATTTTAACATGAAAGGAATGTTCAGTTCCACGAAACGAACATTACCTCCAAGGTTATTCAGTTTTTCAAACGAGTGCCTTATTATTTGAGTATCTTCTTTTAGCCGATATGAGTATTTTGGTAATTAAAAAACGAATACCTTATTATTTTGGTAATTAACAAACGAATGTTCTTTGAATCTTTCTTCTTTTTAGAAGATCCTTTGGCCCCTACTAGTAAGACTTGGTCTTTCTTGGTTGGAAAGTGACTTTCAGCTATTTTTCAATATGTTAAGCAAATCAATGAAGCTGATATCTAGCTTGTTCATATGAAAAATTCACAACAATTGTGAAAAGAGTCCGAGAGTGAGTGCAATATCAAATCTTGGATCAACTCTCCATCCATGACAAAATCTGTTGTCCTAATTGATTAATCAAATTGATAATGTTAAGGACTTTTTCTGTACTTTAGTGTCATTGGTCATTCTAGATCGGAAGACCTCCTTAGATATCTGATATCTGTTAGTCCTACTTTCCTCACCATCAACTACTTGATGTGCAGGAGTATAGTAGGAGCGTCCATAGTTTCATGCTAACGCTGAAGCTCATTACTCATGGATGCGAGCATGATGCATTGAGCCAACTGTGCATCATCTTGCCACTTTCTAAAAGTAGCAATCTCTTTCTCAGAGGCATTGTTTGCAACTATTGCAGGAAAGATGTATTAAGAACATAAGATAGCTTTTTCAACCATGAGAACTATTCTCAAATTCCTTAACCAATCCGAGTAATTCGGTCCAGTTAATTAATATCTAATATGTTTCGTAGTGATAGTAATTTAGACATTGTAAAATTCTATAAATGAATTTTTAATTAACAACATTTTATCATACATTCTTTTATAAATTACCAAAATAATTTAGGTCTTGTTTTAAATTGGTATCTTCCACTATTTTTATCAAACTATATTACCCTCACTTATATAGTTCGGCAAAATCTAATTAAAGATTTGCTAGTAAGAATAAGGATCCCATTTCAAATGTATATAGCCTTGTGGTGACACAACAAACTATATATAAATAAATAGGTAGACAACTCTTGTCAATTACATCATCATGTAACTCCTTTTATTTTGCCTCTTAAATTATTTTGATCAAGTGGTGGCACATCTGAATCAAAATTATCTAAGTTAAGTCCAACCTAGCACTTCCATATATTCAAAAAAGAAAAACATTGTCCTTGTGGTGACACAACAAAATAACATTGTTCAATTTTCTTTATAAGCATCAAATGTGATAAAATTAACATCTCAAAGAATTAAGATAAGCCTTGTAGTGACACAACAAACTTATAATAATTAATTAATACTATATTATTTTTATCATGCTAGAAGAAGACGTTTGATATTCCAAATATCTTTGAACGCTTAGGACTTAATATAAAATCTTTGAGGGGTTTGTTACTAATTTGTCTCATCTTGTTTAGCGCGTATGCACATATATATATAGTATAAGAATTCACATATAGAATACTATATTCTTCCCAGATTGATTATGGACTTTATTCTAGTTTGGTTCACTAGAGCCACCAAGTGAACCAAAAGGTCAAACCTAGGGTGCAAGAATTAAATTTAAATATAACTATTGCATTTAAATCACAAGCTCCATTAAAAACGGATCTTCAAGTACTCCTTGCTCCTTGATCTCCATCCAATTCTTCAAAATTAATTCTAACTATTCCTATTACAAAATTATTTAAAATAAATAGAAACCTTGATCAACAGTCAAGGGGAAGTACATAGGAGGAAGATATAATTTACATTAAAAAAAAATTAGAGAAGACGAGGTATGCCGACCCCATTTAATAAAACTCACACATTCATGCATCCAACTAAAATAAAATTCAATCACATTAGTCAATATTCCATAATCAATCATATTTATTATCATACACATCTACATATGCATCAATAAATAAATTCATCTCATGAATAATAATCATTCAATATATATATATATATATATATATATATATATATATATATATATATATATATTGATATCATTTAATGAGAAAATTTAGTTAGCATAAAATCTAATTTTGAATCAAAATAAACTCTTTTATTTTAATCCAAATTTAAATTAAAATAAACCTCTTTTATTTTAATTTATCTAATTTTGAATAAAATAAACTATTTTCTTTTAATCAAATTCTTTAATCAAAATAAACTCATTTATTTTAATTACTTATGGAATCAATTCCTTGTCAAAATAAACTCCTTTATTTTGGATAATATGAAATCTTATTACATATCTAAATAAACTCCTTTATTTAAGGAAACACAGTTTCTCTTTCATATTCACAAATAAACTCTTTTATTTTGAATAATATGAAATCTTATTTCATATCTAAATAAACTCTTTTATTTAAGAAAACACGGATTCTCTTTCTTATTCACAAATAAACTTCTTTATTTTAGGAAACATGGAATCCAATTTTAAATCCAATTAGTTATCATAGAATCCAATTCCAACTCTAATTAGTTAGCATGAAATACAATTTTAAGATTAAAATAAACTCTTTATTTTAATTATAAAATTATTAAGAATATATATATATATGGGCTATATGTATATACACGGTATGTATTACATACAAGAGGGCTATACATGATGATTTTTGGGCTATAGCAATGGTAAAGCTGTCGCCATAAGCGAGAATAGCTATGACGACGAGTGAAACCGCCGCTATATAAAAAAAAATCGTCGTCATAGCTTCTTGTAATACACAGTTGTGTACATATATTTTTCCTATATATATATATATATATATATATATATATATATATATGTGTGTGTGTGTGTGTGTGTGTGTGTGTGTGTGTGTGTGTGTGTGATTCCAAGTAATCATAATGCAGAACATGATCCTATATATATAGGCGTGATTCATGTGGCCATCTCAGATCTCATTTAACATAATAACATTATTATATATATATATATATATATATATACGGTCCGGATCTTAAGTTCACCCCTTATCCAACTCACCGAGCTCACCCCATTTAGCAGCGGACGTGACGGTTCGGTCATACAATCATCGTCTCATACTTTTAGCGACACTATATGTTGTCGTCGCTAAAAGTATGAGCAACGATTATATAATGAGAACTATCATGAAAGTCCATCGCTAAAAGGGGGTGAGCTCAAGTGAGTTGGATAAGGGGTGAGCTTAAGATCCGGACTCTATATATATATAATAACAAAATTAACCAAGTCGCAAAACCACATTGGAATACAGAGAGTTTCAAGATTTTTTTTAAAAAATTTTATACAATAAATTATGTCCAATTAAATTGTTCTAAACACATATCAATATACATATCAAATTAAAACAATTAATAATTCGCATAAAGGTTTGGCTCTGATGCCACTATTGGGTTTGTAATATTCATGAACGCAATCAAATTGTACAAAATAAGCGGAAACGTGATAAAATAGAGTTTTAAAATTTTACAAACTATATACTCGGATCATCCTTTATGCACAATTATTAATTAAACAAAAAGATAAAGAACAAGAATCATACCTATGAAGATTCAAGCTTCCTCATGTACAAGTTCACCTCCAAATCCTTTCGCGTTCTACTTGAATCCACCGGGTTTGGTTCCTTCCTTTGATCAATGTTAGTCACCCAAGTGTTTGGCCTCTAGAGGTGATCCACCAAGGAAGAAGAAAGATTGAAGAAGATGTGTGTTTGACAAAACCCTAATTTTTCTATCTCTCATAAAAAAAGAGCGTACTCTCCAACTATTGAAATTACGTATGTTATGAAAAAGTCAACAACCACACACACCCATAATAAGACTCCTCTTATTTATAGATGTAGGCGACCTTCCTTAACAATTAAGGAATTGGGTTTTATTTTAATTAATTAAACTTCTTTAATTAATTAGGCTCCTAATCTTAATAGAAATAATTAATTAAACTCTTTTAATTAATTAGTCTCCTAATATTATTAGGAATATATGAGAGTAATTTTATTAATTAATTCCCAAACTCCTTTAGGAATTAAATAATAATAATAGTAATAATAATAATAATAAGACTCTTATTAATTTATATTTAATATTTCCAAAATATTAAATAATAAATATTAAGCTATTTAATTTATTCTATCACCATAGATTAAATTAAATATACTTAACTAACTTATTATTACGATTATGACATTTGCTTCTTAAATAATTATTGTTCCTTTTATGGTGTGACCCTTTAGGTTCTCCATATTAAACTGGTTGTGAATAAATCTATTAGAACAATTCTAATCTTATTTAAATAAATAAATTAAACTATTAATTTATTTAAATAAATAATATTTATTATACAATAGGGATAAGTCTCCCTAGCGATTAACGACTTTTCAGATAATATAGATTTCAACATTAATCATAAAAGAACCTTTGAGTAAATAGTTACCGTACAATTCAATCATTCCACCATACAATGTCCCAATTAAATATAAGGCATGGAATTACTGTCAAGTCTTAATTTATTTAATTATATGTATTTTGACTCTTAAATGCACAACTCCAAATAATGAAAATTAGAAACTCCTTTCTAATTTCATTATGCCTTGGCCAAGGACTACTAGGTTGCCATTTATCGAATCACATAGGACATTTCTCTTCTTTTACTAGAAGCGGTAGATTCTTTATTGATCATACATTATCTTCGTGTACAACTTATTATAGCCAAGCATACCCTTTGATATACCCTAAGGGTCTTAAGGAATAAGTCAAAGTATAACTCATCATACACAAGATACTATGATCTCAAGTCCAAGGATCACTTGTACTACTATCACTACAGGAATTCCTATTGACATGCAAGTAAAACTCCATTAGGTATTCCTTAGCGAGCCACGTTCAGTGAACTTATTCTCTAATAAGCACCTACATACTTGCTTTAGTGTCTCCACACAAATGATCATGAGATCAATCATCCTCATCCAATGAGCAAGCAACGTATGTACCAATCTATCCGGATTCACTAATCCCCAATTTAGTAATCCAACGATTGGGAACTATTTTAGTTTTAAGATTTCTAAGAATTTAGATCTCATTAGAATGATCATCATCATTATTCTAAAAGCATTGCTTAAAACTATGGGTTTATCACATATTATAAAGCAGCATCATGTAGATAATTAAAAGCCTTTAATAAATTAATACTTTTTATTAATAAATGAATAAAATTGTTATAAAGTATATGCTTTATCATCAAACATGATTGTCTTGTGTGCATACTACTTTCAAGGTCGTCTTTGAGTAGCTCGACCTCATCTAGTTTGAATTTGAGTTGTTGAATTTCAGCTTTTAGCTCTTTTTCTCTTGAATTAACTTGATTGAATAGGTGAATGACGTGGTAGGAGACTGCAATAGCCTGAAGATAAGAGAATTTGTTAGATCAGTAAAAGTTATACAAAGGTTTTATAAATTTGGAGGTGGATGTTTCTTACCCGAACCTGATGCATCATTACGACATAGAGTAGCTATTGAATGCTGATGTTTTTGAACCAGGGCTCATTGGCTGGAAGGATAAAGTTTTTAAATAGCTCATGGGGATATTCTTTGAGTTCGGAAGACCATAGGGTCATCTTTGTTCGGACTTCTTGGATTTGGCTGGTGGAGGGTCCAGCTTGTTGAGAGGTTCAGGTCAGAGAGGAGCATTGGGGCGGAGATTCGTTGCTAGGCTTCTTGGACAGGGGAAGGTCTTCGGCTACTTCTTCAGTTGTATCTTGATTGGTTATGTCTTGGAATTCAATCAATTCAGTATTGGATGTTGGGTCAGGGACGATGATAGGTGTATAAATGGATGTGGTTGGGGTGATTATTGGTGTCTGGGTAGAAGAGGCTTCAGGATGATTTGGAGAGAAATTAGAAGGGCGAGTTTTTGTTATCTTTTTGGTAGGTTTCGCTCGTCTTCGTTTTACCCGAAGGAGAGTGGTCGTTCGGAGAGTGGCATGTCTAGGGGACTTATTTCAGTAAATGAAATGGATTGTTGGGGGTTGGAATACAGTTATGGAGGGGGTTGGTTTGGATGAATAGGAGGGTGTCCCTTCGGCGATAGATTCTGGTGGGGTGGCTTCTGTATTTGGTGGGGCAGGGGATTTTTCTAAGGTTTTGTTGACGATGAAGTTTTTAAGATCTTTCATTTCGGTGGCTATTGGGTTAATGAGGGATACTGCATTCGAAAAGTGGGTCAGATGACATGTGAAAGATATGATTCTATTAAAGTGGGTAGAAGGGTTCAGAACTTACATTTTTGATTGAAGACCCAGGCTGATTTGATCAGCAGGTTGAAGTCATATTCTTTCATTAGCAGCTTCTCAATCAGCTTGGCTAGTTCCCTAACTCAATTTGGAGGGGTTTCTCCTATGGAGACGTTTCGACAACCATAGGAAGCCCAATTAGGGATCTGGTGGGTATATGGACTTTTGATGTAGAACCAATCCTTATGCCATCCTTTATTGCTCGAAGGGGTGTTCATCAATGGTCGTTTCTCTATTTTTTGGGTTGGTTTTGGTGGTTGTCTGCTTAGAGCCTTAAACCTAGGTTCTCGGGATTTGCCAAGCTGGTATAGAGTGAAGAAAAAGTCGAGGGTAGGAGGAACGCCAATTTCATGGTAGAAGGTGATAAAAGTGACGATGTTAATGTAGGAGTTTAGCATCAATTGGACGAAGCAGATGCAAATAAACCATATTAGGTGTGTAGAGGCAGTCGAACCCCTTTCTCCAAAAGAGTAAGGGGCATAGTTGTCCAATCGTCGGTTTGGTGGTACATCCGATCGGTGGCTGAAGGGGCTTTTATTTGATGGGTATTAGGGATGTGATAGTGTTTTCGAATTGTGGCAATGTTTGCTTTAGAGATTTGAGATGGGGTATTGGCATGGGGAAACTTTTCCTCATTTGAGTATTCGTGCATCATTTTTTGAAAATCAGTCTATGCTTTGGATGGGGTTGGGGTGGTGGAGACTATGGTGGACTTGGTGGTGCTGGCGCTGGCAGTGGTATGTGGGTTGATGGTAGAGGATCTAGAGGTGGTTACCGGTAATGTCGAGATAGATGAGAGTGGGATGGCTTTAATCGGTTCAGTGGTGGAAATGGGGGTGCTTGAGGAGGCCATCGTGGTTGAGATTAAGAGCGTTTGTTGCCCAAAAAACGAGTTTGGTAAAAGGGTGGAGAGAGCTTTGAGGATTTGGAATTGACAGGTGATATTGTTTGGTTTGGGAGAAAGGGTTTGAAATGCCGTGAATTTTCAAATTTGTGCATTTTTCAAGGTCCGACTATTAAATGGACAACTATGATTACAAACGTGCAAGGGACATGGTGGGTCCCTTTTTGTGGTTTGGGTACGGTACCAAGGATGTTGGGATGGAGATATTTATGGATAATTATTGGGCTTTGTTTGGAATAGTCTTTTATTAATTGTTCTATTTAATCGAAGACTGGGGGCAATGTTGGGGCGTGATTATTTGGGCATGAATTATGTGGTGTGCCAAAGTCCATGTGGAGTTATTTTAACCCATGTAGGATTCTATTTTGGCAGTTAAGTATTTTAAGAAATCAGAGAATCCTAATTATATTCTATTTTTCATTCTTAAGGAAAGTGTTAGGATATAATCCAACTTCCTTTCTTTAAGGAGATTCTGTACAATCCCATTAAGAAATTATACCTAATGAGGAACCCTAATTCTATACAAGGAAGGACTCTATGGAGGATGTGACGCCCCCAAAATAGGTCCACACAATCCATTCAGAGTTGCTAATTACATGGTACATAATTCAAGTACAAACTTTAGTTATACAACTATTAATTGTCGAGTAAAATACGACAAAACATAAGTTGTGAGTTTTAATACAAATATTGTCTTGTAGACAATATCCAAACTCAAATAAAGTCCTCATTACAATTATTGTCACACTATTTTAGAATAGTGGGGACTACTATAATAACCATCTTGGACCATTACTTCACTCCCCGACTAGTCCCAGCTTCATTCTCGCCTCTTGAGAAGAACAGTGGAACCAAAAGAAAAATGGTGACCTCAACTAGCCCAGTAAAGAATATTATGACTAAGATAATGTAGAACAAATTATCCTTAGTCCTCAACAGGGAAAAATCTGATAGAATACAATAGACAACAAGTTTTAGATCAACAACTGCAGCGAAAATAGCAATCCATGAGAAGAGTCAAGTAGAGTATGATGTCTACTATCTTCTATGATTTAAAAGTCCATCATCAATATTTTATCCATGTAACACCAATCAATAATTATTTCCAATCAACGAATTATCTATGCACTACGGGCCAAAGATAATCGTTTGCATCACCAGTGGTCATGATAATGCAAAACACCTATCACATATGCACTACGGGCTAAAGAGGACTTTCACCATAAATCTTTATTTGTAACATTAAATGTTATGATTATACCAATACACAATTCATGGTCATAATCATACCAATCAATAGTCCATCTTTACACTACGGACAAAGATGACTTTCACCACAATATAAGCATGAGGATGATGCCAATGATATAAAGAATCAATCAAGTGAGATCAAGGATAAATATTAGAGACTTATAATATAATTCAATTTATTCAAAGTTCAAAAATGTCCAAATTGTCAACATGATAACTAATTGTGAAGTAAAATTCAAGAGTGATATTCATGTATAAAAAATAATTAGGACAGAAAAGAAAATTAAATTTTGTTATGAATAATACTCATAAATAGTACCGTATGAATAGTACCCCGACATGAAAAGATTAAAATTTAATAAGAAAGTTCAGATCAATATTCCAGTGAAATGATATTAGATAAAGCGCAAACCTTAAGAAATTTCTAATCATTTCAAGAATTTTAGAAGCAATACTTACCATAGTAAGTTTAAATTTAGGAATATGAAATGAAATAATATCACTTACATAATATGGAGTATGAAAGAAAATGATATTTTTTACGAGTATTGAAATAAAATAATATCCTTTACCTTAATAGAAAGTAGATTTGACTTGGAATATCAAATATTATCTTGAGAAAATCTTGCACTAAAATCTACACTCAAAGTATTCTTATACTCAAAAGAAATACTCACAATATTGCGTTAGAGAAAGCGCTTGAGATTTTTGGTATGTTTAGGAAGGAGGTTACCCCCCTTTATAGTGCGCAAAGACGGAGGAAGAAAACAAATTAATCGCTTTAACTTTCCTTTTCTTTTTCTTTCCTTGCCTAACCTCCTCCCATTTCTTATGGGTGAGGCCCACACCTTTAGAAACAAATGAATGCATTGCCTTTGCAGGAGAAAACCTCCGCCCATCAACTTGGAAAAAAAAAGGACAAGGGCATACTTCTTTTGAAAACAAAGCATTCAAATACAATTTGCTCACCTCAGTCCCTTTAATCACATGCTTATATATATATATATATATTATAAAAATATTATTATTTAAACAATTATAATATATTATAATAATATATTTGAATGAATATTTTATCGGAGAAGATAATTGTGATTCCATAAAAAATATGACAAACTTTCAACAAATGTTTCATGCTAAATTCCTTCATTTATATCAAAATTGAACCAATATCCTCCACATAATAATTAATATTATAAGCTCACAATATTAATAACCAAACCATTCCCAGGAAAGAGGGGGCTTTCCGATAAGGATTTATCCTTATTGGCGTGCAATTATATAAACTAACCCCTTTTCTCGACAGAACTTTCTAGACATTGCCAATAATGCTAACTAATAATATTATTCAAATAACATAAAATAATGTGCAGATCTTATTGTAACAATTATTGAATCAATGATATGAGATACTATGCAGCAACTACTATGACAATTATTGAATATTGAGTGACTTCTTACATAAGAATCCATAATCAGAGATAATGTGCAATATCGTGTGTTACGGTGCAATCACGCATATTACTGTACTTTTATCACCGGGTATTTCAACAGTTAATGGTAAAAGTTTTGCCGTTATTTTTTATAAAAAAGGTTATTTCTGTCACTTTTTATATCTGACAGTTATTCCCTTATGTGGTCCACCAATGATTGCGTCGTCGTACGAATATTCCCCGATAAAAAGAATATTCCCAGACCAAACGAATATTTTATGACAACTTGCTTACTTTGCAAAAAATTTCACATATCACTCATAACTATAGCATCATATCAAATCAACACCTTATTATTCAAAATAATATTTAGAGAAAATTAAATATTTATTCATAAAAAAGTTGGGGTCTTACAGAGGAGGTGTGATCACTATAAATACAAGGCTATACCCTAATTCTAAGGTAAACACATACATTATTATTATTATTTCGAGCATTAGAGCATTAAGCCTCCATTTTTAAACTTTGTTTATTTTGTACTTATTCTCACACCAGAGCTATCCCCTGGCGGCGCAAGTCGTCAAACTTTTGGTGTGACTTCGTTTCTGTGTAGGATTTGACGCAATTTGGTAATTGAAGCGCGTGGACGAATCTTGGCGTTAACACGTTGTAATATCATTCGAGTGGTATTTCAATGCATTAGCGTAGCTAGATTGGGACGGGAGGGGATCATTATTTCCCCCCAAATTTTAATTTTTTATTTGGTGTATATATATATATATATATATTATGTATGTAGGTTTGCTATCTCTCAAATGAACCATAGGGAGTGAACTAAAACAAACGGCTATATAATGACGGTTTTGTCGATTCTATATAGCATAAAAAATCGGCTTTTTATGTTATAGCGACGAACAAAATCGTCACTATAACTGGATTGTTTTTGGTTCGCTACCTACGGTTCACTGGAGAAACCGACCGATATATATAGTATGTATATTTTGTTGCTAATTTATCTTGACTCCTTAAATCTCAATTGTGTTTAAAAAAAAATCTTAATAATGGGCTCATATTTTGAGAACTCAAACTATTGAAAAATTAGGGGGAAAAAGAGTGAAATCTGTTAAAGAAATTTTTTATAAAAAAATAGTATTACTACATAACTACTAATTTCGACCCCCTCCCACTTTAATTCCTGACTACGCCCATGTTTCTATATAATAAAATTGCATTTATTTTACAATATCATGATCATATACGAGTGTCTATGATCATTCAAGACAAAAGGTAAATGGATACAATCATATGTTTAAAATTATAAATTAATAAGTCGAGTTTAATATGTCAAATTAAAACTCGTTTAAAAGTTAAACAAGTCGAATTTGATCGAGTTTTAAACGAACTTGAGATTTGTTGTACGAACTTGATCGACCTGCTAAGTAAACATGTCGAGTTAGAGTCGAGCTTGAGCAAGCCGAGCCTAGTTGAGCTTAAATCCGACTTGTTTAACTAATTTTATTTATTATAAAAATAATAATTAATTAAATATTGAACGAGTCAGGGTTACTAGAGTCTAGTCTAAACGAGTCAGACTCGGACCAAATACCACATCATTCGAGTTCAACTCATTTAATAAATTGACAAAAAAGGTTATTTGAGCTCGGCTATAATTATATACACAAGTAATTTACACATGAATAGTTACCGTGTAACAACACCTCCTTTTTTTTAGATACAAAACAATCATACTTGCATATTCTTAACGTCATAATACTTTACGTTGGTGTCGTTGGATAAATATAACACACACATGATGACAGACCGGTGACTTGACGACAGTAGACATAACTCAAATGAGAAACATTGTATTTTATTATATATACTAGTTAACTGCACACTCAATGTGTGTGATTTAATGTAAAAGAATAAGAGAGTGAGAGAGTAAAATGGACAAGAGAGTGAGAGAAAAAAAGTAGGAATAAAAATACCTATCCATTTAAGAGAATTAATAGAGATGGAATGGATAGATAGGGAAACACAAAAAAATTCACCAAATTGTTAACACCAACAAATGGTTACTTTTTCTTCCCACTTTATATTATAGATAGATAGATAGATATTAGGAGACAGAACCTTGGCAACTATAAGAGTCATTTGGGTTGGTGGAGGATTTTCCTTGCGCTTTTGGGCCTAGTTCAAGATATTATATCTTAAGTAGTAACACATATCTTCTCAATTTTTTGTAAATTTTGTTTTTTAAAAAAAACAGAAAATTTAACAGGAAAATATTATACATATCGACAAATATTTGACAAAATTAAATTATGACCAACATAAAAATGTATGCAATAAGATATAATAAATTAAGATATTATAATATTATAAGATCCTTCTTTCATAGCTCTTAGTACATGTCCTCCTCACTCTAACGTGTGGAGATTGTTCATGGAACGTAATTCTATTGTGTTCCTGATTTTAATGAATTTTATTTTACTAATAAAAATAAAATAAAATGTCCTCTTCACTCATAATAATAATAATTAATTTAAAAGATGGCAACCTTTCAGTTAAATATGGCTTAAATACCCATTAAACCTTTAAGTTTTTTTTGTGTTGTATTAGATTAAAATTTAACATTCTTATCTTTGATAAGAATGGATCCCAAGACCTCATGCATGCACCCAAAGCAAAAATTTCTATAAGTAAAAATTTTCGCCCAGCGACATGTAATAATTGATCATTGTTAGGATATTTTGGGTAATTTCACTCCTATTATCTTTTAGAAGTGCAAAATATTATATGTACGTGATTAGTCTGTAACATGAAAAATAATTAAAAAAAATGAGTTGATATAAACGTATATATGTTATAAAATTATGTATGTCTAGATTCAAGCAATGTATGATTTCTCAAAATAGGTATCATCACCCATCTTCTTTACGCCAAATATATAATATAAAAATACAAATACAAACTTAATTATCTGACGAAATTTGAGAGTTTTTACGAATATTGTCTTTCAGACAATATCCAAACTCAAATGGAGTCCTCATTACATTTATTGGTAGCATTTATTTTATAGAATAGTGAGGACTACTATAACACCATCTCGGGCCATCACTCCGCTCCTCGACTAGTTTGCCATTTCGTTCTCATTTCTGAAGAGAACAATGGAAGTAAAAGGTGAGCTCAACTAACCCAAAGAAGAAATATTATGACTAAGATAATGCGAGAATAAGTTATCATTAGCCTTCAACAATGTTAAACCGATAATATAATAAACAACAAGTTTAAGCTGCGGTGAACAAGCAATCCATTAGAAGAGTAAGAGTAGGCGTGATATCTACTATCTTCTATAATTTAAAAGTTTATCATTAACTTTATTCACGTGACTCGACTTAATAAATAAATCACATCATCGAATCATCCTCGCACTACGGCCCGAGGATATTCATTAGTATCACGTCCACAAATTATTCTTGCACTATGTGCCAAGAATATTCGTGTAATCATCAATGATCGTTACTATATAGAATTATCCTTGGTCATAATCATACCAATCAATAGTTCATGTATGCACGTAAGTCAAAGATGACTTTCATCACAATATAAGCGTGATGATGATGACAATGATATGAGAATTCAATTAAAAGAAAGCAAAGGATAAATTTTTAAAGATTTATAATTTAATTTATCCGAATTCAATAATGTCCAAATTTTTAACATGATCTTTCGCTTTGTGAAGTAAAATTCAAGAATAATATCCATATATCAAAAATAATTTGGATGAAAAGAAATAAATTTTTCAAATTGAATAGTACCCGTGAATAGTACTTGAGAATAGTACTCGTAAATAGTAACTTGGAAACATGAAAAATACCCCAACTACAGGAGTGAACAATATTTGAGCGAATAGTATTGAATTGAATAGTAACCGTGAATAGAATAACTAACTGAATGAATAGTACCCCATTATGAAAAGTGCCCCGAATACTAGAGTGAATAATATTATAGTGAATAGTAACTGAATGAATAGTAACTCATGAATAGTACTTCGGGTGAAAATATTGATATTTAATAAGAAAGTTCATATCAATATTCCAATAAAATGATATTGGATGAAGCGCAAAAGTTAAGGATATTCCACTAATTTCAAGGATTATAGAAGCAGTACTTACCATAGTAAGTTTAGATTTAAGAATATGAAAAGATTTAACATATGAAAACTGCAAATGGATTTTTCACGTATAATAAGACGTAATCCGCGAGAGCGGGTTATTAGGACATACTAAAGGATGAGTCTGAAAAATAGTATTCCTTACGAAGAAATAATACCCTTACCTTAGTAGAAAATTTGGATCTTTGCAAAAGTGAAGTAGCAGAATACTCTTCTTCTTGCTCTCTATAGTTTCTCTCTCTATAGTGTCTCTTGTATGAATTAGTGAGAATGAAAGAAGAATTAAAATTCTATTTATAGGAGAATGGACTAAATAGTAACTAATTCACGAACGGTCCAGATTGATTCACTATTAGAACGGACGATCCATATTAATTACTATTAAAACCACCACCGACGGTCCAGATTGATTTACTTTTAAAACCATCACCGACGGTCCAGATTGATTTACTTTTAAAACCACCATCAATGGTTCAGATTGATTTACTATTAAAACCACCATCAATGGTCCAGATTGATTTACTATTAAAACCACGACCAATGATCCAGATTAATTTAACTTATTTCACTTTAGTACCCCTAAAGTTTTCCAAGTTTGCATTATTCCCCTCTAACTTTTGTAATTCACTTATCTTCAATAAACACATTCTTAATACTTCAACAATTATTCATCATTAATATTATAACTTACAATATTTAACAACCAGATCGTTCCCAAGAAAGAGGGGGTTTTCCAATAAGGATTTCTCCCTATTGGCGCGCAATTAGGTGACCAAACCTCTCATCGACAGAACTTTCTAGACATTGTCAATATTGCAAATAATAATATGAATAACTTTGTTGTCTCAATTATTGATTTAATAATATAAAATATTATGCAGATGATAATGTGACAATAATTGAATCAAATAACGTGAGATACTATGCAAAAATTACTTTAGCAATAATTGAGTATAACTGAGTGACTTCTCACGTAAGTATTAATAATCAATACCGTGTGCTACTATGCAACCATGCGTATTACTGTACTTTTACCATCGGGTAGTTCAACAGTTTAACGGTAAAACTTCCGCCATTATTTTTATAAAAAGATATTTCTGTCATTTTTTAACTACGACAATACTTCCGTTGTGGGGTCCACCAATGATTGTGTCGTCATACGAATATTCCCTGTTAAAACGAATATTTCCCGACTAATCGAATAGTCACGGACACAACGATTATAAACTTGCTTACTTTGCAAAATATTCCAAATATTACCCACAACTATAACATTATATCATATCTACACCATAATATTCAAAAATATATTTCAAAAAAAATTATTCTTTATTCAAAAAAAGTTGGGGTCTTACAACCTCCCATTCTTATGAAATTTCGTACTCGAAATTAGGGTACGTATTTGATATGTCGAAGAGGTGAGGATACCTTGATTTCATTTCAGATTATAACTCCTAGGTCATTTCCTCCACATCGTGGTTTCTCCACAAAATTTTGACTTGAGGTATAACCTTGGAGCGTAGAATATGATCCTTCTTATCCAAGATTTTAACAGCTACCTCTTCATACGTTAAATCTTCCGCTATCTCGTCCGGTTCTAATTCAACAATTTGGTTCGGGTCTTTCACATATTTACGTAACATAGATATGTGAAAAACGTTATGAACACGAGATATACTTGGCGGTAAGGCGAGTCTATAGGCCACAGTTCCTACTCGATCAAGGATTACAAATGGGCCAATGAATCGAGGATTGAGCTTTCCTCTCTTTCCAAATCTTTTAACTCCTTTCCATGGAGCAACACATAACAACACATGATCTCCAATACTAAATTCCACGTCCTTTCGATGGAGATCAACATAACTCTTTTGTCGATCTTATGAGGTTTTTATACGTTGTCGGATCGTTTGAATCTTTTTCGTAGTCATACTTACCAACTCCGGTCCCAACAATGTTGCTTCACCTACCTCATCCCAACATATTGGAGAACAATACTTTCTTCCATACAACGCCTTAAATGGAGCCATGCCAATACTTTCTTGATAACTGTTGTTGTAGGAAAATTCCACCAATGGTAAGAACTTGTCCCAACTTCCTTTGAAGTCAAGGACACAGAGTCTTAATAAATCCTCAAGAGTTTGAATAGTCCTCTCTGATTGTTCGTCCATTTGAGGATGATAATCCCAGGTCTGTAGCTTGAGCAGCTTTAACTTTATCGATTAAAGTCGATTCTACTCGTATATTCGCCATCATCACATGGGTCCCTGGAGCCTTTAACTCTATCTCCATCCTTTGTATGTCATACAAAATGGGCCTTTGTGTTGACAATATCGCACTCGTACCCGCATATGATCTTCTACTCAAAGCATCAGCTATTACATTCGCTTTTCTAGGATGGTATTGAATGATATGATCATAATCTTTCAACAGCTCAAGCTATCTACTTTGCCGCATGTTGAGTTCCTTTTGAGTGAAGAAATATTTGAGGCTTTTATGATCCATATAAATCTCCACCTTCTCTCCATACAGGTAATGTCTCCAAATCTTAAGCGCAAAAACGACAGCTGCCAACTCTAGATCATGAGTAGGATAATTTTTCTCATATTCTTTGAGTTGTCGTGAGGCATATGCTATGACTTTCCCATGTTGCATGAGAACACATCCTAAAACTTTGCCTGAAGTATCACTGTAGATGACAAATCCCTCCGAACCAGATGATATTGTCAGAACAGGTACCAAAATGAGTCTCCTCTTGAGTTCTTGAAAACACTTCTCACATTCCTCGCTTCAACCGAATTTTGTATCTTTTCAAGTCAGCTGAGTTAATGGAGTAGCGATTCGAGAAAATCCTTCCACGAATCTCCGATAATTACCAGCTAAGCCCAAAAAGCTATGTACTTCGGTCACTGACTTGGGTTGCTCCCAGCTTTGAATTGCTTCAATCTTTGCTGGGTCAACAGATATTCCATGATTTGATATCACGTGCCCAAGGAATACTACTTCTTCAAGCCAAAACTTGCACTTTTTCAACTTCGCATAAAGCTTGTTTTCACAAAGATTTTGGAGTATCAGCCTCAAGTGTTGCTCATGATCTTCACGACTTTTGGAATATATGAGGATGTCATCAATAAAGACGACTACAAAATGATCCAAATATTCCTTGAATACTCGGTTCATCATATCCATGAAGGCAGCAGGAGCATTAGTCAATCCAAAAGACATGACTAGGAATTCATAATGCCCATACCGAGTTCTGAAAGAAGTCTTTGGGATGTCATCGGTTTTAATCTTTAACTGATGATATCCGGAATGAAGATCGATCTTTGAAAAGAATTTGGCGCCTTGCAACTGGTCAAACAAGTCATCAATACGAGGTAACAGGTACCTATTTTTGATGGTGACATGATTCAACTCCCGATAATAAATACAAAGTCGCATACTTCCATCTTTCTTCTTCACGAATAGAACAGGAGCACCCCAAGGAGACGTACTAGGACGAATGAAACCGATGTCTAACAATTCCTGTAGTTGGGTTGGGTTTTTAACTCCTAAAGTTCAATAGGAGTCATTCGATATGGGGCTTTGGAAATGGGTTTTGTACCGGATTCAAGGTCGATACAAAATTTAATTTCACGCTCTGGGGGTAGGCCAGGAAGTTCTTCAGGGAATACGTCATGAAATTTATTAACAATAGCAATATCATTCAAGACTGACGTATTTTTTTTTAAATCTGTGACATGAGCTAAGAAAGCTTGACATCCGTTTTTCAATAAATGAATAGCTTTATGGATTGAGATGACAGTGATTGATTTTAATGATTTGGTTGCTTGAATTCGCATAATAGGTTGGTTAGGAATATGAAAGCTAACAACCTTACGAAAATAATCAATTTTAGCATAATGAGTAGTCAATCAATCAATTCCTAAAATCACATCGAATGCAAGTATTTTTAAAGAAATAAGATCGACAGGTAACGTGCGGCTACCGATTTGAATCAAACAAGACTTATAAACATTGGATGTAATGAAGGTTTCTCCCAACGGAGTTTCAACAGATAAATCTGTTAGGTTTGTAATATTCAAGAACGCAATCAAATTGCAAAAATAAGCGGAAACGTGTAAAAATCAGAGTTTAAAATTTTTACAAACCATATACCCGGATCACCCTTTATGCACAATTATTAATTAAACGAAAAAGATAACGAATAAGAATCATACCCTTGAAGATCTAGCTTCCTCAAGTACAAGTTCACCTCCAATCCTTTTTCGCGTTCAACTTGAATCCACCGGGTTTGGTTCCTTCCTTTGATCAACGTTAGCCACCCAAGTGTTTGGCCTCTAGAGGTGATCCACCAAGGAAGAAGAAGGATTCAAGAAGATGGGTGGTTGGCTAAACCCTAGTTTTTCTATCTCTATAGAAAAGGAGCGTACTCTCCAACCATTGGAATTATAACGTCGTATTGATATCTGATATAAGACTCCTCTTATAAAGATATCAAGTAACCCTATTAAAATAAGGTATTATTTAATTAAACCCTTTTTAATTAAAGGGCTCCCTAATCTTATTAGGGATAATTAATTAAACT
The DNA here is from genome assembly GCA_020205615.1 of Panax quinquefolius. Lineage (NCBI taxonomy): Eukaryota > Viridiplantae > Streptophyta > Magnoliopsida > Apiales > Araliaceae > Panax > Panax quinquefolius. The sequence goes on along the minus strand of CM035168.1, from coordinate 22,228,784 downwards.
CCTTTAACTAATTTTCCTTCCTAATCCAATTAGGAATAAATGAGAATACTTATATTAAATTAATTCCTAAACTCTTTTAGAAATTAAAATAATAATAATAATTGTAATAATATTAATAAGACTCCTCTTATTAATTTATATTTAATATTTCTAAAATATTAAATAATAAATATTAAGCTATTTAATTTATTCTATCACCATAGATTAAATTAAATATACATAATATATTATTACGATTATGCCATTAACTTCTTAAATAATTATTCTTCATTTTATGGTGTGACCCTTTAGGTTCTCCATATTAAACCTAGGTTGTGAATAAATCAATTAGAACAATTTAATCTTATTTAAATAAATAAATTAAATAATTAATTTATTTAAATAAATAATATTTATTCTACAATAGGGATAAGCCTCCCTACGATCAACGACTTTCAGGATAATATAGATTTCAACATTAATCATAAAAGAACCTTTGAGTAAATAGTTCTGCATAATTCAATCCTTCCACCATACAATGTCCCAATTAAATATAAGACATGGAATTCTTTGTCAAGTCTTATTTTATTTAATTATATGTATTTCGACTCTTAAATGCACAACTCCAAATAATGCAAATTAGAAACTCCTCTCTAATTTCATTCTCGCCTTGCGCCAAGGACTTCTTGGGTTGTCATTTATCGAATCACATAGGACATTCTCTTCTTTAATAGAAGTGGTAGATTCTTTATTGATCATACATTATCTCCATGTACAACTTATTATACCCAAGCATACCCTTTGATATACCCTAAGGGTCTTAAGGAATAAGTCAAAGTATAACTCATCATACACAAGATATTATGATGATCTCAAGTCCAAGGATCACTTGTACTACTATCACTACTGAGAATTCCTATTGATGAAGCAAGTAAAACTCCATTAGGTATTCCTTAGCGAGCCACGTTCAGTGAACTTATTCTCTAATAAGCACCTACATACTTGCTTTAGTGTCTTCACACAAATGATCATGAGATCAATCATCCTCATCTAATGAGCAAGCAACGTATGTACCAATCTATCCGAATTCACTAATCCCCAATTTAGTAATCCAATGATTGGGAACTATTTTAGTTTTAAGCTTTCTAAGAATTTAGATCTCATTAGAATGATCATCATCATTATTCTAAAAGCATTGCTTAAAACTATGGGTTTATCACATATTATAAAATAACATCATGTAGATAATTAAAAGCCTTTAATAAATTAATACTTTTTATTAATAAATGAATAAGATTGTTACAAAGTATATGCTTTATTATCAAACATGATTAGCTTGTGTGCATACTACTTTCAATCTCCCACTTGCACTAAAGTCAATCGTCATGGTATCTCATACTCTTCTTCTAAGTGGCGATTATCCTGCTTTGTTGGATAAGCTTTAGTTAATGGATATGTAATGTTGTTTTTGAGAGTTCACTATCTCTATAGTGATTTCCCATCTTTCAATGATTCCTATAATCAAATGAAAGTGTTACAACACATGTTTAGATCCAAGATGAGACTTAGGAACTATTCCTAGTCCTGTAATGAACTTATCATCCAAACAATCAACTTGCGACTTCATTTACTGACTATATACTTTGTCTTTATCATTAAACTGACAACCTTTTGCTATTTGGAACCTTTCAAATTCACTACACCACCTTTATTCAAGGTAACATTTTACCTTAAAGTGGATTTTCGATCGTCTTGAGTGCATTTGAAAAACTTGAGTCTGTAAAGCCCTCTAGTTTTAATTCAGACCCACCATGTATGCTCACATCCTTAGTGCCGGTTAAGAACTTTAAGATGTTTTTCACTGTCTTACAGTGATCTTCTCCAGAATATGACCGATCAACATTAGATCTTGTATATTTCATTGCATACATGATAGTCACTCATGCGATCTCTCTTTTCAGGAGTCTGTGGGGACTATAAAGAGAGATACACTCCATAGCTCATCAACATGAGACATCTCTTGGAGTTTGTCATGCTAAACGACTTTAGCATCAAATGAATATACGTTCCTTGGGTTAAGTTGAGCATCCTTTTAAATCTATCTATATAGATTTGCATCCCCAATAATAATACTCTTCCCAAATCATTCATGGAGGATTGTTTAGACAACTTTATCTTTACTAATTATAGCATTGGTATGTAATTCCTCATCCGTAGTATATCAATATATAATACTAGAAATTTTACGACGCTCCCACTGACCCTTTTGTACACACTAGAACTCTTACCTCATCGTATGTAACTACGGATCATCATCTTCTACATGATCGTACCACATCATCATCATCCATGATGAATCCATACCTCCTAGGTATCTTGGTACTATTCATTTATGATTGGTTGTGGTACAATGTCTCATATCTGAGTTCCTCTTATTTGACTTATATTGTTTTGTGGATCATGAACTCTTCAAGATCTATAATCCTCCCACTAGCCCTTCAATGATAAACACCTTTATCTTAGAAAGCGGCGTGTTCGTAACAAACACCTTTTGCTAAGTAGAATTATAGAACATATACCCTAAACTTACTTTTAGGATGTCCCACAAATCTGTACATGTCAAATCTTGTCCCAAGCTTATCCTTGAAACCTTTTCACATAAGTTGGACAACCCCTTATCTTAACATACTTAAGATTAGGAATCCTCCCGATCCATAACTTTTATGGAGTCTTGAAATTTGGATTTTGAGGTTACCTTTTTTCGTAGATATGTCTCGACCATTTCTAGGACATGATCCTGAAGGATCTTTGGAATGTCGGTAAAATAATTATGGACCGTACCACGTCCAACAAGTGCGATTTTTCTTTCGAGATACATCAATCAATTATTACGTACGTGTCGAGGCGTCCATTATGAGAAAACCATTTAAGATGATCTAGAAACTTATTGCTCAAATATTTATTCCTTGATCTAATCAAAGAATCTTAATACTTTGTCAATTTGTTTCACTTATGAATTCTTTGAACTTTTCAAATAATTCACACTTGTATTTCATCAAATACATAGATTCAAATCTTTGAATGATTATCTCCTTTTCATATACTAGTTTGTTCAATTTGCAAAATTATTTTCACGTAAGTCAGTATACAAAATCCATTAAGTAATATTTGAGTTCTTTACAAAACATTATTATTATAAATAGAACAACAATTGTTCTTAAATATAATACCAAATTTCATTGTCCAACAACAAAATGAAAATAATGTTTCCAACGAGAACTGGAATACAATAACAACTTATTGACTTAATAGATTTGCCCGTAGGCAATGCTAAACTATAAGTTTCTATGGCTAATGCAGCAACCTTTGCTTCATTTCCCACACATAGGATTACTTATATTTGTTTAGCTTTTTACTTCTGCTTGGTCCCTTCATAAATCTATATTTATGATAACCAAAATCGGTATCCAATACCCAAGTAGAACCTTGACTTAAAGAAATTTTATTTTAAATCATGAACAAATTTGTATTTATAACCGAAACTTCACTAAGCTTCTTTGGTTAGCCTCTGCAAGATACTTCTCGCAGTTTCTTTCCAGTGTCCAGGCTTATTGCAGTGGAAGAAAGCTCCTTTGCTATTTGTATTAGTTTTGTTCTTATTATCCTTTGTTTATGCCTTTCTATTTACCTTCTTTGAATCGTTCTTCTTTTCAGAAGATCCTTTGGCCCCTACCAGTAAGACTTGATCTTTCTTGGTTAGAAAGTGACTCTCAACATTTTTCAATATGTTAAGCAAATCAGCGAGGCTGATATCTAGCTTGTTCATATGAAAAATTCACAACAATTGTGAAAGGAGTCCGGGAATAAGTGCAAGATCAAATCTTGGCTCAACTCTCCATCCATGACAAAACTCCTTGTCCTAATTGATCAATCAAATTGATAATGTTAAGGACTTTTATGTCTGTACTATAGTGCCATTGGCCATTCTAGATCGGAAGAGCTCCTTAGATATCTGATATCAATCAGTCCTACTTTCCTCACCATCAACTTCTTGATGTGCGGGAATATAGTAGAGCATCCATAGTTTCATCTTGTGTATTTGAAGCTCGTTACTCGTGGATGCGAGCATGATGCATTGAGCCAATGTGCATCATCTTGCACTTTCTAAAAGTAGCAATCTCTTCCTCGAGGCATTATTCGCAACCATTGCGAGGATAGGCGTATTAAGGACATAAGATAGCTTTTTCGACTATGAGAACTATTCTCAAATTCCTTAACCAATCAGAGTAATTGATGCGGTTAATTAACATCAAATATGTTTCGCAGTTGATGATAGTAATTTTAGACATTGTAAAATTACGTAAATGAATTTGTAGTTAACAACATTTTAACATACATTCTTTTATTAATTACCAAAATAATTTAGGTCTTGTTTTAAATTGGTATCTCCCACTATTTTCTTCAAACTATATTACCCTCACTTATATAGTTTACGCAAAATCTAATTAAAGATTTGCTAGTGAGAATAAGGATCCCATTTCAAATGTATATAGCCTTGTGGTGACCACAACAAACTATATATAAATAAATAGGTAGACAACTTTTGTCAATTACATCAACTATGCAACTCCTTTTCTTTTGCCTCTTAGATTATTTTGATCAAGTGGTGGCACATCAGAATCAAAATTATCCAAGTTAAGTCCAGACCTAGCACTCCATATATTCAAAAAGAAAATATCATCCTTGTGGTGACACAACAAAACAATATTGTTCAATTTTCTTTATAAGCATCAAATGTGATAAATTAACATCTTAAATACTTAATACTTGCCTTGTGGTGACACAACAAACTCATATTAAATATTTAATACTCTATTAATTTTATCATGCTAGAAGGCGACGTTCGATATTCCAAATATCTT
>CM035168.1:21930059-22223783 GCA_020205615.1 Panax quinquefolius | reverse complement strand
AAACACCCATCTCGTGAGGAGATCCAGACACCGTGATATCGTGAAGAAGGTCCTTCAAATGGAGGAAACTATCCGTGTTCTCAAAGGGATCGAACACACGGCAAGTTGTTTCATATGCAGCACTTTGCATATTTCCCCGTGTTCATTATCCGTAGAAATTCAAAACCCCGATTTTGAAAAGTATGATGGATTAGGGATCCTTATACACATTTAAAAGTGTTCATTGAGAACTTGGATCTTATGCGAAAAATGAAAAGCTCGTAATGCAAATTGCTTTTAAAAAAGTCCGACCGAGAAGCCTGCTCATGGTATACCGATTAGACAACTCAAAAGATCCATAGTCGGGAAGAGTCGGCTCACGCCTTCCCTCACTCAATACGCTTTTCAATCTCGATGGCTCCTCGATCGGATCAAATTACCAAGGTCAAGAAATAAATCTAATGAGTCTTTCAGAGAGTACGCTAAAGGTGGAGGCGCCTTTGTCGCTCAAGTTATTCCTTCCACGACGGAATCGAAATGGTCATGACATTCATAGATGTATAGAAGCTCCTTTCTATGAAAGAGTCTTAGTCGGTATTGGCAAACCATTCTCTCAAATGATTAAGCACGAGAAATGGTCTGAAATGGGATCAAGTCCCAGAAAATTCAAGACCTAGCCGCTTTTAAAGTCATTTGTTGAGCACATCCAAATCCGGATCTTATGGAAACAACCCCTGAGGGTCCATAAAAAGAAAGAGGAGGATGTTTCCTCGATACTACAAGGTCAAAAGGCAATCAAAGCATGCCTATGCAGAGAGAAACTACTCCCCTTTTCAATCACAATCTTCAAATCCTCCATTACCTAAAGGTGGAGATGCAAAGCATCCTCGAACGCTCACACCCTTAGGGGACTCGCCGAGAATATTCTTGCTTTTCTCCGACCGCCGTAAGAAAATTACACATCTTCTTCCACCACCAACCCTAATGGGAGGGGTTTTAATGCTACTCGAAAGTGTGCTTATCATGCCGAGCACCGGACATGATACTCAAGATTGTTGGGCCTTGAAACACAAGATCCAAGATTTAATAGACAACTGTGAGATCGTGGTCACAAACCCGATCAACCTCACGTGCAAAGACAACCCTCTTCCTCAACACAAAGAAGAAGAGGTCAACATGATCACTGGAGCACCGGGACAGGTTCCAATTTAATGGCGAAGTCATCCCAAACCATCAAAGATGGTGTTGACAGATGGGATTATGCAAAGTTCCAATTTACAATGGAACGAAAGATGAAAGCTCTTTGCAAACAAATCGAAAGCAATCGCGTAACTCGGTGACCCACCATCATCAAGTCACACGCCAATTAATCAGCAGAGCATGCCTATCTCCTTCCTTTTTATGTTATGAATGCCTCCTCACCACCTTCAGAAAGTGAAGCTATGGAGGATAAGGTCATGCAAAGAGAGCAAATGCTAAAGCCCGCCGATTTTGCCAATCAAAGGAATTTACCTATTTGGCCAATCTATGGAGGAGATATCGCAGATGTTGATCAACGGCGGAAGAATTACTTTCCTTCTCCCTCCAATCAATCCCCGCCAGACGCTTCAATTCTCGATGAAGTGTGTCAATATCATTCACATTCTCGCGGTCACAAAGATGAAGAATGTCAGGCACTCCGCCATCTCATTCGTAATCTTATCGATAATGTGTCCCGCAAATAGCGTATGATTACACCGCGCAACTTAAGGGTGGGAATGCATGTCCTACCAAAAATGGAAGGGATCAAGAGTGCTTATATCCAAGTGGATGATGAGACTATCAAAGTATTTCCCATACAACCAATTCAACTCAAAGGAGCCGACAATCCTTTGAAAGTGGCCGCACTGTAGCCAATTTCTTTACCTTTCGCATCACAATATCCTCGTTGTCACCACACAAAGTTCCATGGAATTATGGAGAAGTCAAGGATCCACGCCTCATACTATCGCTATAAAGTCGAAGGAAAATCCATCGATCTTCCTCAACGGGTTATGAACCTACTTCATGGGCAAAGGGGAAGATTCCGGAGGAGAAGATTGAAAATTCTCCGCACACTACGGGCCACAATGAAGCCAAAGTGGTTTTAAGCTCATGAGAAGCTCCACACCGTATATCTATATCGACTTGGTTTTCTTTCCGAGGATCATCTAAGATCTTATCAAGGTTTTGAAGAAGCCTACTTGCCAAAATCAAAGGGATGTGGAAAATTTCAACATTTGTTTGATCACATTTTCAACAACAATGTGATATCCTTCATCGATGATTTACATACCGCCTCAAGGGGGACCCATTCATCGCAAGCCATCAGACATTACGCTTTTTTGTTCCGCACATGCTAGCCGGAGTTTTGATAGATGGAGGCTCATCTCTAAATATCTGTCCTTATGCCACCTCGGTAAAGATGAATGTCAATCTCAAGCGGATCCAAAGCAACCATACTATTATCGAGAGCTTTTGATGGATCCCGATGAAATGTCATCTGAAAGATTGAGTTGCCAATCGAGATTGGTCCAAATACATTCAATGTATCCTTCCACGCCCCTCAAGATAGATTCAGATACAACCTCGCTATTGGGGAGACCATGGATACACATGGTCGGAGCCGCTCCTCCACGCTACATCAACAACTCAAATACATTATCAACAATAAATCTAGTCACCGCCAACGCCGAGCCGTAATGTCCTCGAACAAGGAATCTACCAATCATCGCCTTCAATTCGTAAGTTGAACCGCCAGCTTTTCATACTCTAGAAGTGAGTACCACGCAAATACCATTCTATTGAGCGCCACTTCCCATACCCAAGATTTCACCGAGGTTATGTCACCACTCAAGAAATGATGTCATCAATATCAACCCGACAAGGGCTCAGTAAAGATAAGGTGGTATTAAGCACCCTATCCAAGTGTTCCAAATTAAATTGAACAAATGGACTAGGCTATTCTCGCCAGCCCAAATACAGAATCCTCATAAGCACAAAGTGTGTTCCTCAAGCTTCGCCAAGACGGCATGATTTTTTATACCTTTACCCCATGAGTCGATATACTCCAAAGAAGGTGCCAACCCATGTTATGGCCATGTTGCTTCCTAAACCAAAGACCAATCAAAGCAAAAGAGGTGCCGATTCCCGATCCCAAAGTGGAAGAAAAGGAACGAAAACGTAAACATGACATCGCTTTGATGATGGCAGTATACGCGCCATTGTTCATGATGAACATACAAACAGATACACCCTGCATTTATGATTGCCCAGATGTCATGGTTATCATTCGGAAAAGGAGGACAATGACGATCCTTCCATCATCGCAATTCATCAGACTTTTGCCTCGATAATTGGAGCAAAGACTCCATGCATTGGTCGACGAGGGTAAAATGGGCGTAAAAATCCTCCGCCTCAGAGATAACTTTAATTGCTTGCTTTCTTTACAAGATTAGCAGCTATTTTATCAAGTACATGCTAACACTTTGTATGATCGAACAATTGCATATATTAAGTGAAAGCATATTTTGCTTTTCAGACTCTCAATTTAGATGTGCCTGTATTTGTCGATGAGGTGCCTTCTCTCCACAAGGGTCAGAATTTTGATGCAAAGTTGACTCGTACTTGATGGAACATCCAAGAGGACATCGAGACACCTCAGAGAGATTAAGGAATGGGTCGCAGATAAAACCCAAACCCAATCTTGATCAAACCACTTCTTTCAATCTTGGAACCTTAGACAACCCTAAGCTAATCCAGATTGGTTCGCACCTTACCACAAATCAACTGGAATGACATGGTCAGCACTATTAACCCAATTCCAGGATGTGTTTGCATGGTCTCATGAAGACATGGTGGGTTTGTCCACTCGACATTGTTCTTCATCGCCTTCCCATTAAAGAAGGATTCAAGCCGCTAGGCAAAAACTCAAAGCGATTGAAACCTCGAGGGAGTTTAAAGTTAAAGAAGAAATTGTGAAACAATTTCAAGTCGGCATTATCATGGTGTCTACATATCCTGAGTGGATATCCAACATTGTTCCCGTGCTTCAAACCAGAGGAAAGGTGCGAGTCTCATGGATTACCGGATTTGAACAAAGCTTGCCTTAAAGATAGCTTTCCCGCCCATTTATCCACATTCTTATCGACAATATCGCTTCAATACGGCATGTACTCCTTTGTCGATTGCTTTCATGGGTACCATCAAATTATGGTCACGAGGAAGATCGTGAGAAAACCGCTTTCATCACGCCTGGGGAACCTTTTGCTATGCATGTACGGTTTGTCATTCGCCTCATCAATGCCGGGCAACCTATCAAGCGAGCTATGATGGCTCTTTTCCACGATTTAATGCACAAGAGATAGAGATCTACGGGATGACATCATCACAAATCCCGGAAGGAGGATGACCACTTAGACCATCTCAAAAAACTTTTCAACAGTCATGTAAGTACAACTTGAAGTTGAATCCAAACCAAGTGCGCCTTTGGTGTTAAGTCGCAAGTTGCTAGTTTTCTAGTCACCACAAAGGGATTGAATCGATCCTACCAAAATCCAGCCATCAAGGAAATGCCCATTCCTCGATGAGAGAAGGAAATACGGGATTTTTGGGAAGAATCAACTTCATTAGCAGATTTTCATTCTCAACTCACAAAGAACCTCGTGAGCCTATCTTCAAGTCATAAGGAAGAACTCTCCATGAAATGGAACGATGAGTGTCGTAAAGCCTTCCTTACCATTAAAGAGCAACCGATTAACGCCCCTTTTGGTACCTCCTGTGGATGATGTTCCCCTGCTCATGTACTCCGCCCATAAATGACAATGCCACGGGTCAGATGCCAGGGCAAAAAAGACGATAGAGGCCAAGAACGAGCTATCTATTACCTCAAAGAAAAGATTCAAAGATCGCTGAACACAAGTACACTCGATTGAGAAGACTTGTTGTGCTTTTTAGCATGGGCTTCCATGAGGTTACAACATTACCTCCATGGTCATACAACCCATCTCATATCCCGCGTGGATCCTCTCAAGTATGTGTTCAAGAAGCCCATACCGAATTGTCGATCGTCCCGATGGCAGCTGATCCTACAATAATTTGATATCGCTTACGTGACGCAAAAAGTCTCATCAAAGGTCAAGGAATTGCGGATCAACTCGCCACCGCACCTCTCAGGGGGACTACAAACCCTTGAAACATACTTCCCGATGAAGGGGGTAAATGATACAAAGAACAACATCAAGACGATATATATATGCCGACGTGGAAAATGTATTTTGATGGAGCCATTAACGCGTAAGGCTCTGAGCCGAGCAGCTTCTAATATCCCAGACGGGGAGCAGATCCCGTCATCATCAAATTGCAATTTGTCAAGACCAACAACACAAATTGAAGTATGAAGGTCAGATCATGGGGCTAAAACTTGCCCGCTCAATGGGCGCCGCCAAAGCGTTAATCGCCTTTGGGGATTCCAATTGGTAATCGACAATCCACAGTGAATCTATCAAACCAAAGAATTACATTTGTCGCCTTTACCATCTAAGTTTTACAGATGGCTTTGAGTTCAAGAAATCTCCTTTCTACACATTCCTCGTAATAGAAATGATTTTGCGATGCATTAGCAACGCTGGCCTCCTCGTTTACATACCGACAAGGAAAACATGCCAAGCATCACGCTTGCTTCTAAAAAAAGCCCCACCCTATGGGAATTATGTTGAGAAGTATCGATGAACTACCTCCCATCCATAACCCTTGGTATCAATGCATCAAGGAGTATCTACGAGATGGATCTACACCACCGAGGCGAGCCTAATCGAGAAGAGGCGATTCATCGACTTACTATGAAATTCTACCCGAGCGAGATGCACTCTAAAAGAGATGCCGGATTAGGTCTCCTCGATGTCTAGATAAAGACCAAGCTCGTAGACTCATGGATGAGATCCATGGTGGAGTATGTGGCCCTCACATGAGCGGACCCCTACTTGTCAAGAAGATCCTCGTGATGTGGCATTATCGGGCTTACACTCAAAGTCGATCGTGATGATCACGCCAAGAGGTGCTATCAATGCCAGATTCATGGGAATGCTATCCACGCCTCCAAGGAACTCCACAATATGAGTTCGCCACGGCCCTTCTCAATGTGGGAATGGACGGATCGGCCCATCGAGCCCAAAGCCAAGAATGGACATCGATTCATATTCACCATGATCGACTACTTCACCAAATGGGTAGAAGCAACCTCCTTCCCTGTGGTTACTAAAGAAGTTATCATTGCTTTCATCGTAAACAATGTCATCTCGTCGATATGACAACCAGAGGTCATTGTGTCGACAATGCTAAGAACCTCAACAACAAAATGATGGAGGAGTTATGCAAAAATTCCACATCAAACACCTCAACTCCGGCCATCTACCATCCAAAGATGAATGGTGCTTGTTGAAGCTACTAATAAAAACATCAAAAAGATCATGCGTAAAATGTCCGCCAATCACAAAGGATGGCCCGACCTCTCTTCTCCGACTTTTATTAGCCTACGTACGTAACTTCCATGCGAACTTCCACCGGGCAACCCCTACTCATTAGCCTATGGATGGAAGCAAAGGTTCCCTATAGAGGTGGAAATGGAATCCTCGTAGTATCGATGGATGCTCAATTGAGTGAAGAAGACCAATGGGTACAAGATGTATCACCAATTGTCTCTAATAGACGAAAGGCGAACCGCACTATCTTCCATGGTCAAGATATCAAAGAAAGGATCGCATCATCCTACAATGTAAAAGTCCGACTACATAGCAAAGCTCAAACAACACGACTTGGTTTTAAAGAAGATCATCGACAACCAAGATCAATCTAAGGAAAATTCGCCCCTAACTGGAAGGCCCATTTGTTGTCAAGGAGGTATCGACAGAGGTGCTCTCAGATCACAGGAAATGGATGGCGATGAATTTCCACAACTTATCAACTCTGACACCGTGAAAACGGTACTACGTCCTGGTTACCATCAAACAAACATCCCGGTTTTGATCATCAAATCACCAATTTCCGCTTTTGAACCCTCTCTTTTTATATACTTTTTCGCCTCTCAGAAAAAACATACACTTCAAGCCAAAGAACACGTTTTACCTCGCTTCAAACCTTTCACAATTTTGCTTATCCTCAAGACGGATTGAACCTTTCACATCTGCAGCTTTATCCTCAAGACGGATTAAACTTTTTCACCGCAGCTTATCCTCAAGACGGATCAAACTTTTCACGCTTACGCGCTTGCGCTTTGTCCCGAAGACGGATCAAACTTTTTTACACACCGCAGCTTTGTCCCCATTATGGGATCAAACTTTCTTCTCCCCGCAGATAGCCTCGCATATGGGATTCACGCTTTCTTCATCTCGCGATTCGCCCCCGGGGGCTAACTACGCCGACCGATCTCCTCTTCAATAGAGTACGAGGCAACCATATGCTATATGGCCCTATCGCAACAAAAAAAAAAAAAACAAAAACATTTCTACCCTTTCTTCACAAAAAAAAAAAACAAAAAAACAATTTACACCTATCCGCTTTTCACATTCAAATAAAAACCTCTTACACCAGTTCAAACTACGCAGACTTGATCTCCTCTTCAATAGAGTACGTAGGCGTACCATTTATGGTTCAATCCTAACCCCTACCGTAACAAAAAATTTTGTCACACTAAGATCGATCAACCTTCAATTCACCACATTTCATCTGGCTTTCATCAAAGGGATGGAATTACCCAACCTCTTCTCACAAATAGAAGATTCTATGACCATCTAAGTCGCGATCGCGCCTCAAAGAGCAATACCAACCCATAAGAGATGGAATTAACTAGGCTTCTCACAAATAGAAGTATCAAGCACCATCCGTGGGCGCGCTAATCTCAGAGAGAGGAAGAAACCACCCTCCTCTCCACTTTTCCATACGTATACCAAATTCCCCAAGACACCAAAGATGGTAGGATATACGTAAATCAATGATCCATTCTCGAGAGATCTCATGACGCGCCTCAATGTCCATCTATCAAGGATAAGTTCGTAATGCATCAAGATCACAAGGCCCTCAAGAAACAGGCAAATATCAAGCAAGTATCAAGGCATAACTAAAAGGGAAGTGAATCAAAATATATTTCCCCGCCATACATAATAATGCTTTTGATATATACATATGTGTTGTATATGACAAAATGGCTAAGCTTAGTCTCAGGCAGAAAATACAAAGCTATCTACAGATCTCGTGTATATGCGACTATCGATCTAACATAGCATCCTCTCTCAAGACGGGGTAGCACCGCAAGCTCCCCGCCCAAGGGTATCTACACGAGCTAGCGCATCGTAGGCTAACTCGCATGGTGGCATAATGCTCATCAATGTAAGCACTCATGTCGCAAAGAAGACCGACAATCATCCGATCTAATCAAGTACTATCTCGCAATGGCCATATCCCTAGCAGATAAGGCGGCGCATCCCGCCCCGCAATCAATGCATCCTCGGCCGATCTAGCCTCATCCTCTCTAACAGAGCTGTATCTCTCTCCCATCAAGAGTCACAACATCGCGCCCTAGCCTCGATCTCTCTCATAGGTCATCGATGTAAGCTCGCTCCAAATGTCAGGCCAATACCGGGTAACAAAGGCACTCGGGGTGGAGAATCCATCACAAATGTCCGGCACCAAAGCCAAGTCATCGATGGAATGTCAACCTCCTATAGGCTCCTCATCATCGTAATCAATCCCCCAGACCGTGGATACTACCGCAACCAATGCAGCTCTCGCTCCATCCATGCGAATACTCGCAGAACAACCCGATGACCGACAAAAAAAACCATACAACTCTCCGATCCCAACAGCATACAACCCGGATCTATCCTCCACCGATAAACGGTGCAGAAAGCGGTTAAGTTACCGACTCATCGCCTCATCAAAAGGATGAAAATCTCAAATCGGTCAAACCGACACATCACGCCAAAGGGTGGTAAGTAATCATGCCCTCAATCCAAATGTAGGGAGATAATCCATGCCCGAGCATGAGTAATGAAGTCAGTAGGGTGAGCTAAGCCCCTAACAACACGAATATATAGCAAACGGATCTCTAATCCTCGCCAGAAAAGTCACCACGATGCAAAGATCTCAGACACTCAGAGTCGAAAGGAGTACGACATGGCTATATCATGGGTGAAACAAAACCCCCGCCGCCTAAATGTGCTAATCGGCCTCAAGTGTGACATAAAACCACACATACAAAGATGACCGAAGCTACTCGTGAACACTCCTCCGGATAAGTGCAAAGAAGATGTAGTCGACCTCGTAGTCTCTACAATGATCATCGGTAACAATGGTACGACCTCCCCGAGAGCTCTCACCGCCATAATGACGCCGATATCCAAATTTCATCCATGTACCGCGGCATGAAGACGTATGACAATACGCACAAAAGCAAGACATCCACTCGGGCCAACGCCAATGATCCTCCGGCAGGGTGAAATCCCTAATGCCGCGGCATAACTATCCTCGTGAGCCAAATCACAAAACAAAAAAATGCTGGATATCACGTGGCCGATGTAATCTCGCCCCGACCACTCTACGCCTCAATCCGAGGGTCATGAAATCGCTCGCTCATGTCTCCGATAGCCATATGCACGCAAGGTCTGGCCCAAAGCAAAAGATCGCCAACCGCATACCCTCCAAAGTAGAGTCAACTCATGGGTCCCAAATCGAATACCTGCCTATCCCAAGCACCCAATGCTCTAAAGATACCCTCTACAAATCTCGTGGGAACCAAACATCAACAGTGGTCATAGATATGTCAAAAAATCATCTACGATCACCACGTCTCGATGGTGATATACTATCATACCATGAACGATACCGAGATACCACCAAAAATGGTGGGGGGTGATCAATACTACTAATCGTCAAGAAGACATCTCAGACGGGCCGTGTCATAAGACCATCCAGGGTCAATGTCAATATCTCTCGACATACATACATATGCATAACATAATAACATGCATGATACATACAATAGATGGCAATATGATATAGGAATGGAAAACTCGTATACATTCCTAAGTATATCATCATCTAATACATCTCTCATCATCTATATGCAGACAAAAAAATATAGTGGAAATGGGGGCAAAGCTACCCAACCCAACATCTAACATCTAACAAAGAGGCCTATCAAAAGATATAATGAGAATGGGGAAGCTACCAAAGAAGCTAACAGAGGCTATCAAAAGAGATAACGAAATACATCGTAAAAGTCAATGGTGTGTCGATGTTCACATCATCGACATCGCCCACCGATGTAATGTAACCTCCCGAGTCATCGGATCTCTATCTATGGGATGTCAGTGCGATATAAGGGGAGGATCTCAGACCGCAAGAAAGCCATACGGGTCACCCGAGGGCCAAAGCCAGAGCCGGAAGGATCAAAAGTATCTACCTCTCAAGGATCTCTACCCAAATGCCGAATGAAAAGATGTGTCCTGGCCCAATGCCGGTCAATCATCAATCAGGTCACATGAGTCGATCTCTCGACACATACTAGCTAGCCAATCCATCATCATCACGGATCCTCGAACCATATCCCCATGAACCGTGGTGGCGCGGTCCGAGCTCCAATAGTACGAGGGATCCACCAATGCCGAACATCTCCCGAGACCAGGGGCCCTCCGACAATGTAAAATCGCCAATCCCCAACAATGGGATGTCAATGACGGTGATCGCGAAATAGCCAATAACGCCGCGGGCAGAGGCAAGATCGGATACGATCTCTCCTCAGTAGTGCTCCCCGATAAAGACGCTTCTCCTAAATAGAGCTCCCATCCTCCATCTCAGAAGAGAGAGAAATCTCATGGTGGAAATGACGACTTACTCCCAATCGGTACCCATCCTCAAATCCAACTCCCAAATGCTCTCCGTAGTAGGGAACCCATGTGATGACATCTACCATCAACAACTCCAAATCAGAGGCGATAATGAGTGAAACCTCAAAGAATGTGGGACCTCCGCCAAGATGGAATGATGCCATCTCCGCCCCTCGTGGATAGGTGCTAAACCTAACACGCCACAGATGCAAACATGGAAGCCTCTCATAGGCCCAAAACCGCCAACACAAAGGCAAACATCTCGCCGTCACCAACACTCTTAACCTATACACGGAAAAGACAAGAGAAACACTCACCAAAGAGAAAATGGGTAGAATCCTAACCACGCCTCTGGCCAAGCCTCGCGATCGCATGCGATTCCCCGAGGAAGTAGGCAAAGGTGTAGAACCCCAATCATACTCTCCTATACTATCCACGGTCGAGTGGCGCCGATCAAAGCGAAGGACACCATAGAGGAATTATCTGCCATGGCGCACCCCTAATGATCATCAGAACAATCGCCAAGAATGCGATCCCCGACTCTCACATCATCGCATGGGCTCACCAATAAATTCATATATAGATCTACGCTCCAGAGGACCCAGACGAATAGCCCCGCCTTTCGAGCGCCCCGCCGAACTCCCAACAAGGATCTCGACGGCAGAGGGGTGATATCCGCCACAAAAAGGCACCGACGCCTCCAAACTCCATACCGTGATAAACCGCCAATCCATCGTGGCCATCATCACCACACACAGCCAAAGAAATGGAGGATCGAAGTCCGGTGAAACCACCGCTGCATAATGCCCCGAGGTAACCCCAGGACAACGACGACGGGGTAGAATGGAGAAGAACATCCCAAATCCTCAACCATGGATTTATCGCTTCAGAGTCATCATGCAAAGCCCGATACATAGAGTGGATGCTAAACCGCCCCTCGAGGTCGTGTGAAGCCGGAACCTACATCAAATGCGATCAACATCGTAATCCTCGACTCCTCATCAATAGGAAATAAGGAAGATTAAAGATCTAACTTCATACCTCGTTTGCGCAGTGTATACCAAAGGATGCCTACTCAAGTCACCCAAAGATCCGGGTTCGCCACTTGAATACCTCGCAATTCCCTCACGGGAACACGTATAAAGCAGAGAGCAGAACCCTCGATCGGTATCCTCCTCCTCGCCCTCAACATTCGCACTTCAACCCGAATAGACGATCACCGCCTCCACTAAACGACGAGGTCAGTTCTAACGTAATCGGCGCGCTGAGGCTCTTCGTAAGCTCTCCTCCATACACCGTAAGTGGTCCTCATGAACTACTTCTACCGATCCGGATCCATAATATCCGGACAACAAGTCTCCAAATCACCTCGTAAAGGTGTGGTAAATTTCACCCCCGATTTACAAAATGAGCTTTTCAAAATGCATTGCATTTTTTAACATACATCCACAAGAGAGTTAAAAATGCATGACTACCCAATACCTACATTTTGGGAAAATTTTGCCATAGCCCCTTTGTAAATGGGACTATCCACATGCACATAGTATGACTAGGTGGCCATTCAAGAAGACACCTATACACAAATATATACATCCTACATGCATTAATCACATCACAAAGAAAAAAATCCGTAAGTAGTAGTCTAATTACTGTGATTATTTTACTTTTTCTACCTTTACTCATTTGTCCTCGATAGATAAGAAATGACAAGAAAAGGTGCCAATTTGACTATTTCAAAAGTCAAATTTTTTCACATCATTATGTTCAAAGATGGTTTAATACTAACATTTGCTATGTTGAATATTTTTTATCAAGTCATATCAAGATGCATATTCACTACTATGTGTCTAAAATGCATTTCATGTGATAAGTCATTTTCCAACTGATAGAAACCGGAAAAAATACATGCATACGCTACTGTGATAAAGAAGAACGCTTGTACGGTGGGGCAAAATATATGCAGAAAGTTGCCCTAAACTCAAAGCAGATCCAAGAAGAGCTCTCGATTTCCTTCACATCAAGAACTTGAAAATGACTTATGAAAGCAACCATTCGCCCATATACATAGACATACTGGTCAGCTCACCGCTGGCTGGCCTCCTGGTGTAGTGTACCGCAAGACTTCTACATGGGTCCCACACCTCCTACGCCCAGCTTAGAGTTGCAAAGGAGGTCTCATGTCGAAAAGGCCAAATCAGAATAAAAGTGCTACGCGATCGAGCGGAATAGCCGAAAATCCCGGTTTCGCTTTCCGAGTTAAACTCCCGTCGTCTCAATGGTATTCGCCTGAATGCAGGGTATACTATACCAATGAGCTCAGCTTTCACAGATCATGCTCGATAATACCCCACAAAGGTCCGATGCCGTCATTTGCAGGGTCACAACCCTAAACATCCCCGGCGGGGGTTACAACGCAAAACCACGAAATATCAAACCTCCCCGATGGGGGTTACAACGCCAAAGTTATCAACTGATGAAATATCCCCGACGGGGGTCACAACGCACATCTTTCAAACATCCACGTATCCCCAGCGGGGGTTACAACGCAATGCAACCATCGATACACACATCAATGAAGGTCAAGCAACCTCGACGCATGTCAACCGATGGCAAGTAAACCCATCAAGCAACTCATCCACGTATCCCCTCAAGGGGTTACAACAAATGCAACCATTGATACACACATCAATGAAGGGTCAAGCAACCTCGACGTCATGTCAACCGATGGCAAGTAAACCCATCAAGCAACTCATCCACGTATCCCCGTCACAATGCAATGCAACATCGACACATACATCAAATGAAGGTCAAGCAACTCTGACAATGCACCCAAAGAGGATCTATCCGCGATACACACATCAACGAAGGTCGCAACCCCGACATCAACAAAAAAAATGGCAGGCAAGAATCTCGCAGTAATGAGGGAATATGTTATACACATCCTCAAACAGACAAAGCTTTATCCCCACAGATCTCTTACACACAAGAGGTACCTCTATGGAATATAAGCCAATGTCTAGGATTCAAGACTTTGGTGATAGCCCCAACGTCAACATCCTTGAAGACTTGGATCGCATGTCCAAGCCATCACTGATTGTCATCCCAACAGGATTACCTGGCAATCATGCTACATACATTTGCATCATGTTGTTGTATATAGCATCATGTTTATCTTGCTTGCATTTCAAGTGTCTAGGATTCTTTATCCTATCCATGCCTTGCATTGCATGAATATGATAAAGAGGGCATCTCAGAGACACTCAAAATTTTCTCGCATGCTCTTACATTAACATCAGCAGAGGGCGATTTCGCTTTCGAGATAACCCCGAAGATAACTTACATCCATTCCGGATACTACCGAAAGTTCGGGCCCAACCCGAACACAAACCGAAATTTCATCTCAAACCCTAAACACACACACCGAGAATGTCATTTCCAATCTCGAGATAACCCCGAGGTACGCAGATCAAAAGACCCAAAATAACAACACGAGAGAGATAGCTTCTGTCTCTACGATAACACCACGACGCTTCGCCCAAATCCCAAAACAACACTGAGAGAAATGACCCATCCTTGGTGATAGCCCCAAGGATGCCATTGCAGTTCCTAATATAACTCCGAAATGCTTGTTTCAAATACATGCGATCAACTTTCAAGCTCGCACTCCCCCCGAGGCACTCATACCTCGCACCCGGAGCTAACAACGCAGCAGACAGCACACCCACGATGACAAAGGAGGCATACAAACAAGCAAAGTCAAATCTCGATATAACCCCGAGCAACGCTCGCTTTCAAATTTCAAACCGGCGATAACCCCGGTGAAGAGTCAAAACGCCATCTTACCGCCTCAACATTTTCTCTCACAAGATGATATCACAAAGATACAAACAAGTAGTCCAATCTCGATGTAACCTCGAGCAACGCCTACTTTCAACTCAAACCGCGATAACCCCTGACGAAGAGTCAAACGTCATCTTTTCCTTCAACACTTGCACGCCGTCTCTCAACACTTCATACATACATACATCCAACAATGTCCCACAAGAACCGAGGAGTAATAATCCCGAGTGACTATTACGCATGACAAGATTTTTGATAGAATTTGAAGCTTGAAGACCATGGGCATGGACCCCTCTTCCCGACTTCAGATAACCTCTAATCCATGTCATTGCATAACTCTCGACACAAGCGGTCCCAAGAAGGTCGATATACCTCGCTCGGATGCTCGATTGAAGTTCTCGCAAGTTCGAGCGGACATTACAAAGGCACGAGTGCACGATTTCGAGACGACGGACCCGCGAGGCTCGGATGCACCACGACCAAATTAGGTAGTATAACCACTGGCATACCAGCAGTATACCTCTACGGCCATCGCCTATAAATATGAGCCTTGGGGTCACCCATTTGAGAGAGAGAGAAAGAGAAAAAGGCGAGGAAGCCCTCATCCATTTTACTCAGATACACCCCTATCGAGTGTGTTTCTCTCTAAAACATCTCATTAGCTCACATATAGCTATCTTTTATCCTAAAGAGCCGAGTGTTTATCCATATAAAGTCATAGAAGTCTACTTTGGCAAATTTCAATCGTAAGCCTTCTCACATTTTATAAAGTCTTCTTCTCATATTAGCACACACACCGTTATACACATCGAGAGTCGTGTTTGTGTAAGGCTTGCCTTGACTTCTATCCGTGGTTTTCATTTCTGCTCTATATATATATACTTATATATGTATATATTTATATATGGACTAACATTATCGAAGTTATGCCTCGATTGAGCCTGAGACTTTGGCCCGAGCGCTTATTTACTTTTATATATATATATATATATATATATATATTGTTGTTGTCGATATATCCGATGAGCCCGATTTTATCCTATATTTACTCGCATTTATATATATTATATATATATATATATATATATATATATATATATATATATATATATATTATTGTATATATATCTCGATGAGCCCGGATTTTACATCCTATATTTATTACATTTATTATATATATATATATATATATATATATATATATATATATATATATATATATATATTGTTGTTTATATATCCGATGATCCTCGATTCACATCTAATATGCTGCTACTTTTATATATATATATATATATATATATATATATATATATATATATATATACATTTATATGGAGTTTACTTGTGGTAGTATCACTTTTATTTTACATTTCGTGATGCCCGAGTTTACTTCGTGGTAGTTGATCACTTTTATAACCTTATTTATATTTCGTCCTACCTGGAGTTTACTTCGTGGCAGTTGATTGCTTTTACAGCTTTATTTACATTTCATCCCACCTCGAGTTTACTTTGTGGTGGTTGATATGTCCATATATATATATATATATATATATATATATATATATATATATATATATATATATATTTACCGCTTTTATATATTTACATTTTCGATCCCCCATGGAGTTGCTTCGGGTGGTCGTTGATCAAGTCTCAGATATATATATATATATATATATATATATATATAATCTGCTTTCGCTTCCATACAAACCATACAAACCGCAGATTACGTGAGCCTAGAATCATGTGATCACAGATTCACCATCAATCTAGATTCGGCCCCATGATGGACATTTTTCAAATTGTGAGCAACTTGTACATTATTTTACAAAGGTCTCAATTTCCTTAGATGGTCATTATGCCCGTGAGGAGTTTGGCATCATCAGATATTATTTTCTCGAGAATGCTTCAGATCTCAAAAATAAAAGCAAACAAGTTTCTAACATTTAATAATAAAATGGAAGTATCAAAGGCCTCAATTACTATTGAGCATGTGGTTTGAAAAACTCTTTTATAAAACTTCATTGCTATATCTTGTTTAAAATTGAATTTTTCTATAAATTCAAACCCTATGTATATAGGTGCGTAACGAGGTACATCACTACTTCCAAATAATTGCACATCGATCCACACACACACACACACACATTCATATAATAGCTTTTTTTAAAAGTGGCGGTCACCGTGGTAACACGGATGTTGGGGTGCCTAACACCTTCCCTCCGCATAATCAAGCCCCCTGACCCAAAATGAATCTCTTTCTTTCACAGACATCTGCTTAGCAAGTTGTCAAATCACGGGTCAATGTGCAAACTTTTTTCATTGATATTGCAGTGCAACCAATTAAATACACCAACCGGCGACTCTTAAAGTCAAATCGTCGACATTATACATGCTTCGACCTTTTTCACTTGTTTTTCAAACAAATCTCACATTAACATGAGAACACCAAAGAACAAGTAAATCGAAAAGGACACTCAAAAAGATTTGCTCAAGATATGGAGACACTATCTCTATGGAGAAAATGTGAGATATATATACGCACCATAAAAAGTTTGAGGTATATTTTCACGTAACGACACGAATATCGTCGAAAGGAGATGGTTGGAATTAATAAAAGATTACGATTGTGAGATCTTTTATCATCCGGGCAAAGCAAATGTGGTTGCAGATGCCTTGAGTAGGAAGGGCTATGAGAAGTTGATGTTGTTAACCAATAAGGAGGAGCTCATTTTAGTAATGGGAAGGCTAGAGTTGGAAATCAAATTTTCAAAAGAATCTGATGAACGACTATTCCAGATAGAAGATAGTCTAACTTTGCTGGACTAGGTAAAGAATGCTCAACTACAAGGTGAAGAATGCAGAAAAATAAAGGAAAGTATGGTCGATGGTAGTGAGGTGAAATACAAGGTTGATACCGAAGGAGTGCTGAGATTTGAGGGATGAATTTGGTTTTCCAACAGTACCAGATATTAAAGAAGAAATCTTGACAGAGGCTCATAACTCAAGATATTCTATTCATCCGGGAAGTACGAAAATGTATCAAGATTTACGGCGACACTTTTGGTGGCCAAATATGAAAAGAGACGTTGCAAAATGTGTTGCGAAATCTTTGACATGTCAGAGAGTAAAGGCAGAACATCAAAGGCCAAGAGGATTACTTCAAGCATTGGAAATACCAGAATGAAAGTGGGAGCATATCACAATGGATTTTGTGGTTGGTCTTCCAACGACTCAGAAAGGATACGATGCGATTTGGGTGATAGTGGATAGATTAACGAAATCAGCACACTTTTTACCAATAAAGATTAGATTTAATCTTGATCAGCTGGCAAAACTGTACGTCAAGGAGATTGTCTCAAGACATGGAGTTCCAATATCAATTGTATCAGACAAAGATCTGAGGTTCACATCAAACTTCTGGAAGAAAATACAATAATGCATGGGAACACAATTGAAGATGAGTACGGCATACCATCTGCAAACCGATGGTCAAAGCAAACGAACAATCCAGACGTTAGAGGATATGTTTAGAGCGTGCATCATGGATTTCAAAGGAAACTGGGATGATCATCTAACGTTGGTAGAATTTGCATACAATAATAGTTACCACGCAAGCATTGGCATGCCACCATACGAGGCACTATACAGTAAGAAATGCAGAACTCCACTATGCTGGGATGAAGTTGGTGAACGTCAACTGCTAGGACCAGAACTGGTACAACAGACCGCTAAAATTATCAAAGTCGTTAGAGCAAGACTGGTAGCTGATCAAGATAGACAGAAGAAGTATGTTGATCAACATAGACAAGATCGTAAATTTGATGTAGGAAATTTCGTTTTCCTGAAAGTTTCTCTTTGGAAGGGGAAAATTCATTTTGGCAAGAAGGGAAAGCTAAGCCCAAGGTTTATTGGACCCTTTGAGATACTGTGAAGAGTGGGACAAGTGGCTTACGAGGTAGCTTTACATCCAGAATTAGAACATGTGTGCAACGTTTTTCATGTGTCAGTGTTGCGATCGTATAAACCCGATTACAAACATGTGATCGAGTATAAACCGTTGTAGTTCGGTAAAGATTTGTCTTATGAAGAGGTTCCTATCTAGATAGTCAACAGGAAAGAACAAGTGCTCAGGAATAAGGTGATACCTTCTGTGAAGGTGATACGAAGAAACCACAATGTCGAAGAGACTACGTGGGAACTCGAAAATAAAATGATGAAAAACTACCCTGAGTTATTTGTTTAATCTGTATCTTCGATTCTGGGGCCAGAATCTTTGTAAGGAGGGAAGAATGTGACGAATAAATTGTTTGAGTAGTGATTCTAGGGACAGAATCCTTGTAAGAAGGGAATGATGTAACAATCCAAGATTTTATTATTTGTAATTTAAAATATTTATTAAATTAAATAAATATTTTATTGATGTGGCTATTGTTAGTAAATATTTGTGAATTAAATTTATTAGTTAACATTCTAATTTAATTTAATTTAATAGTTAGAGAGTTGTTAAAGATAACATGAATGGTTATATTATTGTTTTAATTTAATAGTCAAAAATGGTATATTAATTTATTAAATAAAAATTATAATGAGATTATAATTTTGTGATATTTGGATTAAGTGAAAAATTTATTTAGTATGTTGTAATTAGTTTATTTAACTAATGCCGGATGCGAGATTTAAATAAATAATATGGGACTATAATCTATAGTATAAATGATTTATTAAAATAAATTAAAGTAGTTTAAATGGATTTGCCCAAACAAGGCTTAAAGGTATTAAGTTTTTAAATTTTAAAGTGTTTTGCCAAACAAAGCCTTATGGCTTTTCAATTTTAAATTTTAAATTTTGAATTATAATTATAATAAATAAAATATATTTATAACCTATATACGTTTACATTTTTGTAACTGTTATATTTAGTATACGTATTATGGCTAACATATCAATTTATTTCTTTTACGCTTAAGTGAGAGTTGGCTTTATCCTATGTTACGTAAAAAGGATTGGCTTAAGAGTTTTCAGAGAAATTGAGAGAGTTTGAGAGAGAATTGAGAGAGGATTCCTGAGACTTTCAAACAATTTCTGTGTTTTAGCAAGGTTGTCCGAGTAATTGAAGGTATTTTTCCATAACCTTGATATTATATTCATATGTATGTTTTACGTCATGTATTTCTATTCTCTGTGAATCCAATTTCTCTTGAATTATTGTATAATCTGAATTATTGCAATTGTAATGCTAGAGTTTAGGTTTAGACGAGAATTAGTATGCTAATTACGGTTAAAAAAGAAAGAAAACTATTTTTAATTTATGTTTATACATATGGCTTGTGAAAGTACCAAATTTGGTGGTTAATTTGTAAACAAATCTGTAAATTGAGCCATGAATATGTTAGTTCATTAAGAAACGAGGAGAACATAGTTTGAATGAGTTAATTGGGACAAGAATTGAGATCACAGTGATAATTTTTGTAAAGGATGTCAAAAATGGTGTTTTTATATAAAACATGGAATTTAAAGGATTTAAATTAGTTGTAGTTGTTGTTTAATTGTGCTAAGTTAGTATATATATGAAGAATAATGTTTGTATGAGTCCTATGTCAATTGGGTATGCTTAATTTACTATTTTGTGGATGAAATTCATGATAGTTGGCTTAGAATAGAGTCGAAACTCGTGTTCGCAAAAAATCGACATCGGTTTGAGCTTGCGCCTTGCGTATGCATTCTCCTAGAGTGTTGTGCGCCCGACTCAAGGTAATTATGGAGCAACACAGCTAGTAGTCGGTCGAGACCCAAAGAAGCTTGGCTTACTTCACAGACTTTGGACACCCATTGTAACTTGGTCTAATGTTATGTTAATGTGAGAAACATGTAATGAAGAGGTTAAAACATAATCATATCATGTGGTTAGTAATTCTAAAGTATAAAATTAGTAAGTTGTGAAAATGATATGCTATTTAATGAATAATGAATAAGTGTTGCGAAATTAACACTTGTGATTCTAAAATGTGTATGGTAAAGTAGAACTTGTATTAAAATAACAAGTTTAACTAGAGGTGAGTGTTATTTTGGAAAGTGGATGTTAGTATATCTAATAGATATTGTGATTCTAATACTATGTGTAGGTGAAAGTGAGTTGTAAATTTATAGCTTACGCACGAGGCAAGTTCCTTACCCTAAACTTTTATCGAGCAAGTTCTTTGTTCCTAAATTTTATGGAGCAAGTTTTGAATTCTAATCATTGTTGAATTATTATAACTTGTTTATAGTTAAGCAAGTTTCTTTAGTTCATTCTTTTAAAGTGAATGCTTCTTGAACTCTAATTCCTAGTACTGAACTGTCGTATTTCAATTATTTGGCACAAGTTATTACCATGTTGAGCAAGCTTTGTTTCCAGCTTGTTATCAGTTAATGTATGTTCGGTAATTCAGTTTCTAATTTGATAAGATCATAGCCTTAGCTTATTGTTGTTCAAACGAGGTTTATTGTTTCATTCAATGCTTATGCTTTCTAGTTATTTCCAAGCATGGGTTTAACATATAGTTGATTCACCTATGATTTTCAATTGTCTATATTATGTTGTTATTGATCAACCTTAGTGTTATCAAACTTTGTTTTGATTCAACTAATCCTTTAGTTGATGATCGTAAAAATCTAAATTACCCTTGAAGTTTATCCAAATCATACTTTCTTTGGTATGGACTTGTACTCTAAAAACTGAGAAGAACAACCCTATTATAGGGGTACGTGATGCGTTTAGATATTTGTGCACAATATATGGTACGAAGGGCTGATCCCCCTAAGTACGTGAAGTCCCTACAATATAACTGGTTAGGTTAAAGTTGAAAGATTACTTGTAACCGTGGACATAGTTCGTGGTTTTATGACCCTCAAATATATTTCTTGTTTTGATTCCAATTTTTGGTTATCATTGATAGAATATTATTCAGTTTTGATGAACCTATTCATTGGCAGTTATTATTCTCCTGTTGTTCATTGCTATATCTAGTGAGCATTTGTTTTGCTCACTCTTGCATAAATATAATTATTGCAGCGAAGGTTGAGAAGGTTGATGAACCTACTACAAACAAAGGAAAAAGAAAAATGTACAAGTGATGAAGGCTTGTAATTTATTGAATTTAATGTTAATAGACTTTATTTATATGATGTGATGTAACTATTTTTATTTTCGCACTTGATTTATGTTAAAGGTTAAATAACCTGGGAGACTTTTTGATTTAATGATGTAACCCCTTTAATGGGTGGATTTATGGTTTAATTCTATTATATTTGGGTAGTTAGTATGAATGTATGAAAAGTGAACACCAAGTCTTAGGGCAATGAAGTACCCAGATTTGGGGGTGTCACATTCATTTAATAATTGTCACACTAGTTATTGCGTAGTAACTCATATTATTGATTTAAGTATTATTACAGTATCATCTGCATAATATTTTATGTTATTAAATCAATAATTGAGATGACATAATTATTCATATTATTATTAGCATTATTAACAATGTTTAGAAAGTTCTGTCGAGGAAAGGGGTTAGGTTATTTAATTGTGCGTCAATAAGGAGAAATCCTTATCGAAAAGCCCCCTCTTTCTTTGGAATGATCTAGTTGTCAATATTGTGATTTATAATATTAATGATGAATAATTGTTGAAAGATTAAAAAAATGTTTATTGAAAATAAGTGATTTGTGGTAAATATTTATTCAATTTTTGATATAAATAGAGGGGTTTGTTATGAAGTATTTGTTGTAAGTTTGGCTAATTACATGGACCTCCACTTACTCATTTTTCAAAATCGCCAGTAGAAAGTTGTCTCAGTTTAGTTTTATTATTATTATAATAGTAATAAAACAGAAAACTTTTTATATAAAACAAAATACTTTTTATAATATATATAAAGTTATTTGTTTTATTAGATTATAATTAGAATATATTATATTATATTATATATAAAGTTTTTGTTTTATTAGAATATTTTCTTGCACAATGATGAATAGTAAAAATCAGAAAATCAGCCGAATTCACCCGTGAAAAACTTTCTGTTCACCCGTGAAGATTTTAAATAGTGCTCTGACATTCTCCTATAAATAGGTTGCTTAGTTAAGAAATGAAAATCACACCAGAATTAGAGAATTCTTCTTCTATAATATTGTGCGTATTTCTTTCTAGTATAAGAATACTTCTTATTAAATATTTGTCTGAACCTTCTTATTAAATTTTAATATTTTCATTCGGGTAACTATTCACGGGGTATTATTCATGGAGTACTATTCATTCGGGGTACTATTCACGATAATTCGTTGATTGGAAATAATTATTGATTGGTGTTACATGGATAAAATATTGACGATGAACTTTTAAATCATAGAAGATATTAGACATTATGCTTTACTTGACTCTTCTAATGGATTGCTATTTCCGCTGTAGTTGTTGATCTAATACTTGTTGTATATTATATTCTATCAGATTTTTTCCTGTTGAAGACTAAGGATAATTTGTTCTACATTATCTTAGTCATAATATTCTTTACTGGGCTAGTTGAGCTCACTCTTTTCCTTTTGGTTCCATTGTTCTTCTCAGGAGGCGAGAATGTAGCTAGGACTAGTCGAGGAGTGGAGTAAAGGTCCAAGATTGTTATTATAATAGTCCTCACTATTTTGTAAAATAGTGTGACAATAATTGAAATGAGGACTTTATTTGAGTTTGAATATTGTCTACGAGACAATATTTGTATTGAAACTCACAGCGTATGTTTTGTCGTATTTTACACGATAATTAATAGTTGTATAAATGAAGTTGGTATTTGAATTTTGTACCATGTATTTGGTGACTAATAATGGGTTGTGCACACCTATTTTGGGGGCAACACAGAATATTATTTAAAAGCTAGAAAGAAAACTAGATTTAAATAAATTTTAGCCATTCTATCTTAGTGGTTCTAATTTCATAACTTTTGAACTGGTTAAATAGTAGATATGACTAGATTTAGATAAATCTAGTCAGCAAACTTTAAATATTACATATTTACATCAAATGAACGGTTTAAACTGATATTTAATCACAATGATTAACTATATATATAATACTTATATATATTAAAGCAGTAAAAGGCCACATATTTGCGATCCAAGTGATACTAAAACAATATAATTATATATATATAGATATATGTATATGTATATATATACTTATATATATAATAAAGCGAGAAAAAGCCACAGATTGACAATCCAAGCTCGATTAATCGATATATATATATATATATATATATATATATATAAAAGCAGGAAAAAGCAGAAGATCTGAATGGATCTTACAGTTAAGCACAAGAATGGTTATCGAATGGCCTTAAGCGCATTTAGGAATGACTTCCACCGGTTTAAACTTGATATGTTTTAGTATATGAGTGTTTACAAAGAAGATTTACAAAGATTTAATGGAAGAAAAGCTGCATGTCGCTCTCAAATGACCTGATTTCTCTCTCCCGGACCCTTATCTCTCTCTCTTCTCTCTTATATTCTTCTCTCAAAATCAAAGGGGGGAGGCCATATATATAAGCCCAGGATTTCGCAGGTAGAATTGCAGCTTCCGCGAGTATACCTGTGGAAGTCCCGCTACCTCAAAGTACGTGCAATCCTGATCTACATGCAATCTACTAAAATGCTTATAACTTACAATCCAGGAATCCGATGGAGATGTGCCATACCATTTCGAAAATATCTTTTGGAGAACTATGCAATGACATATGTCTTACCATTTTTCGAATTCGGGAAGATGGGTCCATGACCGAAATGGCATCTTCTGGTTTTTGTAGGCAGTTCGTTGAGTTGTTTTGCATTGTTTGCGCTTAAAAGTGCTGCAATGGCTCTTTGTGACCCTATTTGTAGATGTATTAGGGTTGTTGACTTTGATTTGTTAAAATGACCTTTTTGCCTTCCTGAGGATTATCTCCAACGTTAACGGGGCTTTTGGCTGTCCTTCGCGGTTGTCTCCAGGGTTTGATTGGTGCTAACTTTTCTTTTCCTTAGGGTTGATCTCCAGGGTTGATTTGATGTTCTATGGGGATATCTCCTTGGTTAGATTTGATTTTTGTATCCTCCAGGGTTATCTCTGGAGTGTAAAAAATAAGTTTTTGCCCTCCTATAAGTTAATAACAGGAAAAATAAATTTTGAGTGTCTAAAGATGCCCCTATTTATTATGTTTATGCAATGCAATGAAATGAACATGATAAATAATACTACACACTTGAAATATGACGAAGTATATTTAATGATGAGAATCACAATGCAATAAATGTTATGATGGATGTTAAAATGCTTTCGTAAATCGCACTTCACAAATTACAAATCGTATTTCGCACTTCACATTTGGCCAATCACATTTCGCAACTTGCACATCGCATTTCGCAAATCGCACTATGCACATCGCAAATCACAAATTACTTTTCCATTACCGGTTATTGTTGATGCCTATGCTGGTGTTGACTCCAAAAGTTTGATTTTTTATCGGTGTTATCGATGCTTGTTTGATGAAGATAAATTGAGATGTTTTCTATATCTCTATTGGGGATGACATTCTGAAATCACCGGACCTTCCCGATGTATACACTGGTAGTTTACAACGGTGTCTACCCTGCTGGTAGTTAAAAATGATGCCTACTCTGCAGGTAGTTGACGACGGTGCCTACTCTGTTGGTAATTAACAAAGGTGCCTACCCTGCTGGTAGTTAACAACGGTGCCTACCCTACTGGTAGTTGACAACAGTGCCTACCCTGTTGGTAGTTGACAACGGTGCTTACCCTGCCCTGCTGGTAGTTGACAATAGTGCCTACCTTGTTGGTAGTTAACAATGGTGCCTACCCTTTTGTTAGTTGACAACGGTGCCTACCCTGCTGGTAGTTGACAACGATGTCTACCCTGCTGGTAGTTGACAATGATGTCTACCCTACTGGTAGTTAACGACGGTGCCTACCCTACTGGTAGTTGACAACGGTTAATCACTAGACTATCTTAATGCCTACTCAAACGATAGTTCTCAATAGCGAAATTTTTTCTCAATTCTGGGCATTTAATGTGTATGGGGATGCATGCTTAACTTTTTAATGGAGATGTGCACTAATATAGCGCGGTTGCACGTGTGCGGACCATGCATGATGTGATGATCTTAGGAGTCTATTGTCCTAGGTTGATGCACATGCTTAATTGAATTGACTAGATATAGAAACATACCTCACCCTTTCAGAGGGGATTTGGAGTTTATTTTAGCTGTTGGGTGCTTTTGCCCCATTTCCTTGTCCTTTTTATTCGCGACCCGACTGGACTAATGATCTGGGTGTCACTAACATCCCGTGAGGGTGCGGTATGTTCTTTCACTACCCAAATTTTAACTTCGGTATAGAGGCCTCGACTAGTGAGGGCTTAGCGTAAGTTGACATGCTTGATGGTGTAGATTCCATTCGCTAGATCTTTTGTCGTTGGGCTTCTACTTTTGAGTTAAGGACTCTCTTGAGAATTTTCCCCTTCTTTTGTAGGGGTAAACTTATGTCATCGTGATTTCTTTCAGGAGTACTCCACTTTCTTTTTATGAGAGGCTTTATCCCGCTTTATACTCTTTCCATTTCCTGGAATCAAAAAAATGCCCCAGTCCTTTCGCATATTGTTGTCGGGGATTCATATAAGAAACTTTCTTTATTAACCAAATTGAGAGTGAGCAATATCCTGCACATCAAATGAATAACAAAATGAACAAAAGCATGACGGCTTGGGCCATTAGAATTAGTATAATCTTGTGAATGAAGTTAAAGTTCATGAAATTGAATACTTGCATGCTGATCTTATCGCTAAAGATCTTAAAATTGAGTATGAAAATGCAATTTTTCTAAACAAGTTGTGAATAACTAACTTCAAGGATTTAATTTTTTTTATTTTGATAAAATTTTCATTTAACAAGTCATTGTGCATGGGTAAGTTATTTTATTTTCGCTCTAGGCACCGCTCTTCAAAGAATTGACTTCATATGACACGGGCACTATGAGTGAAGCAACCCTTAGAAGGGGTTTCTCTTCCATGACTTTAGATGATTTCATTTTAAGTTTACAAAATTTTCCTTTTTTTCTACTTTACTCGCTTAACTTTTCTCGTTTTCTTAATTAGGCTATTCAGAGTTACCCATTTAAGGAGTTTTGGACCAATGACTCCTAAACTAGACGGCTTTAGGGCACTAGGTGTTAAGACACCTCTTCAGGTTTATTGGCTCGAGTAACAAAGGCCACACTTCAAGAATAGTTAGGCGATCTACTATATTCCTCCTCGCCTGAGCTTCTGCAAGATTCATTTTCTTAGGCTCTAAGTTACCCATGTAGCGAGTGTTGGGCAGGTGACTACCAAACTAGACGTCTTTAGGGAACCAGGTGTGAAGACACCCCTTAGGTTTAATTTCTCGAGTAACCTAGACCACGATTCAGATCTGCTCAGGTTTTGTCTTCTTGTTCTTGTAATGCTCATTTTCTTAGGCACAAAGTTACCCATGTAATGAGCATTGGGTCGGTGACTCCTAAACCAGATGGCTTTAGGGCACCAAGTGTGAAGACACCCCTCAGTCTTAATAACTCGAGCAACCCGGGCCACGATTTGAGACATTAGGTTGGCTACCTATCTCCTCATTAATTGTTATTGCTATCGTCATAGTTTCATACCCCACAACTAAAAGTCAGGTAACTATAAAGTGCAGACACGCATATGAGGTCATTTCTACTCCAAACTGCATTTTGAACTAGTATTCAGAAAAGTTTTAATTTTATAATCGTTTCCATGATTCTTGCTCCACAGATGCTCATCGAAATTAATCCAATCCATTACAAGTTAAACAATATCTCTCTCAAAACCTTTTTCTAATATTCTAACGCAAGATTTGTCTACTTAACATGTATATTATCGCTAATGCATTTAATGGAGATTGAAAGCATATACAGAGATGAAAGAGTAATACCTCACATGTGGATTATTTATTCTGAGAAAAGTACGATCAGAAAAGACCAAATGATTATACCAGATCGCTAGTAAGATGATATGAGGGAAGCTTTGATGATGACGGCCCATGCTGAGGGTGCCGACTGGTGCATTTTCCTTCTTAGGATGGTTGATGAATTCCCCAGTGTTGAGTTGTTGTTGTTTTCGAGATTGCCCCAATCTTGTTTGATGTAAGGGTCCTAATATCGGGTTGTCGCTGATTCTAAAATTTCCCCGGTCTTGTTTGTTGTCTAGGGTAGTTTCTTTGATAGATAGTTTGATAGGATGCCAAAATTGCAAGAGTCTTTTACCTCATGAATCCACATAGTAAACAGGTAGTGGAGCTTTGAAATTTGGTTTTCCCCAATCCTCGTTTTAACTTGTAGATGCAATTAACTTTGATGATTTTCTTCTAATTTGATGAAGATCTGTGATTGAGGGTGTCGGCTCTTTGAAGGTCCTTGTTGATGATCATGATTGATATATCGTTGTGTTGTTGTTTAAACTTTAATAATTGATGTCTAGATGCCTTCGGGACTCCACTGAATTGGCCCAAAGATCTCAGCTTGGTTGGTGATGACTTCACCCGAGTTTGATTTAATTTTCAAGGTTTGATTTGTGCTCTTGATCCGGGGGAACAGGTCGTCAGGTATGAGATAGACTTTGCCACGACAGTTGCCCATGTATTGATGGAGGTCAAAAGAGATCAATTTTTTTCGCACTTCAGGAGTGATGAGTTGCTAACATGTTGCATCTTATGATGATTGTCCTTTCATCTCTGTGACTGGTCATCTTGATATATCAATGTCTGTTCCTTTTTGGGACTTATGCCAGATTTGATGGAATGACATTGAGGTGTCGTTGGCTATTCTCAACATGGATCGCTGACCTTGAGGGTTTTCTTTGGGTGTGAACTTTTTAGGTTTGATTTTGGTGTCTTAGGATTGATGTTTGGGTTTGGATGTTTATTTTGATGGTTAAACCGCACCATTAATAGATGTCTACGTACTCCCATTAATGGGGGGAGATCACGTCTGTTGTAGTTCAAGCTTGGCCTAAACAGTTGAAAAATGTTTATTTGGGTTTGAGCTTGGTTTGAGGGGTTTTTGGATTTTTTTTTGTTTGGTCTGACCGTACCATAGATGGCAACCTACATACTCCCATTGATGAGGGGAGATCAGGTCTTTCGTAGTTCAGGCTTGATGAGCCGTTGAAAATTTTATATCTTGTGTTTGTTGAATCATTGAAGGGGTTTTGTGATATTTTGTAGGGGTTATATCGCACCATAGATAGTCGCCTACGTACTCCTATGCGAAGAGATCAGGTCTATGTAGTTCACGCTTGGACAAGACCTGACTGGTTTGATTTTTGATTTTTTGATTTTTTGATTTTTAATTTTTTGACTTTTTGATTTTTTTTTATCAATATTTAAGTGACGCCTCCAAAATAGGTATACATCACCCATTCTGAGTTGCAAAATACATGGTACATAATTTAAATACAACTTAATTATACAACTGTCGTGTAAAGTACGATAAAACATAAGCTGGGAGTTTCAACACGAATATTGTCTTCTAGACAATATCCAAACTCAAACTCAATATTATTACATTTATTTTCACACTATTTCACAAAATAGTGAGGACTATTAATGCAAACATCTGGACCGTCACACCGTTCCCCGACTATTCCCAGCTATATTCTCATTTCCTGAATAGAACAATGAAATCAAAGGGTGAGCTCAACTAGCCCAGTAAGAAATATTATGACTAAGATAATGTAGAATAATTTATCGTTAGCCTTCAACAGTGTTAAACTGATAAAATACAATAGACATCAAGTTTAACTGCAGCGGAACAAGCAATCCATTAGAAGAGTCAAGTAGAGCATGATATCTACTATCTTCTATGATTTAAAAAGTTTATCATCAATTTTATCGCTGAGTCTTAGCTTAACAAATAATTCACATCATCGAATCACCCCTGCACTACGGCCAAGGATATTCATTAGTATCACGACCACGAATTATCCATGCACTACGGGCCAAAGATATTCGTGTTTTCATCAATGGTCATTATCACGCCATAAAATAATTCATCTTTGCACCCTTGGCCAAAAAGAACCCATGGTCATGATCATACCAAAAACTGTTCATCAATGCACTACGGGCTAATGAGGACTTTTACCACATCATTCGTCACATTATGGTCATGATTATACCGAATAATCCATGGTCATAATCATACTAAGTCCATCTATGTACTACGGCCAGAGATGACTTTCATCATAATATAAGCATGAGGATGATGACAATGATATAAGAATTCAATCAAACGAGATCAAGGATAAATATTAAAGATTTTTTAATTTAATTTATCCAGAATTCAAGAATATCTAAATTGTCAACATGATACTACTTTGTGGAGTAAAATTCAAGAATAATAATGTATCAAAAATAATTTGGACCGAAAAAAAATCATTTTTTGTCATGAATAATACCCTTGGTGAATAGTACCCGAGTGAATAGTACCTCGTGAATAGTACTTCGAGAATAGTACCCTGTGAATAGTACTCCGGCATGAAAAAGTTAAAACTTTTCAAGAATGCTCATAATAATATTTTCATGAAAAGATACTGGATGAAGCACAAATTTTAAGGATATTCTACTAATTTCATGGAGTATAGAAGCCAAAACTTAATAACATGAGCGTAGAATTCGGAATCTGAAATGAAATAATATTACTTACATACTACAAAGTATGGAAGAAAATATTATTTGTAAGACCCCGAATTTTATGAAATAAAAGTATTCAATTTTTTTTAATTATTATTCAGTAAATAGTTAAATTGATAAAAAAGTTAAAGTTAAGGGTGATATATGTAAAGTTTACAAAATACGCAAGTGGTTATAAAATACTAATTGTTGTCGGGGAATATTCGTTTGGTCGTGGAATATTCTTGTTCTCGAGGAATATTCGTACGACGGCGCAGCCATTTGTGGGCCCCATAACAGAATAACTGTTGGAGAAAGAAAATGATAAGTTTGAGTTTTTATTAATAATGACGTAATTATTACCGTTAACACTGTTGGATTACCTGGTGGTTAAAAGACAGTAATATGTGTGGTTACACAGTAGCACACGGTATTGCACAGTATTTTTGAATTATTGATTCTTACGTATGAAGGCACTGCTCAATAATTGTTACAGTAATTACTATTCAATATTTTATTTTATTGGTTCAATAATTGTTGTGTTGATATTTTATATTATTGTTGTTTCAATAATTGTCATTGCACAGTATTTTCCATTATCAGATCAGTAATTCATATTATTTGAATAATATTATTAGATACCATTATTGGCAATGTCTAAAAAGTTCTGTCAATGAGAGGTTTGGTCACCTAATTGCGCGCCAGTAAGGAGAAATCCTTATCGAAAAGCCCCCTCTTTCCTGGGAACGGCCTGGTTGTCATTATTGTGATTCTGTAATATTATTTGTGAATAATTAATTATTGATTTATATGATAAGGAAATATTTATTTTATGTGGTTATAAATGAAGGAATTAATGTTGAGGTGTTTTATCAGTATTTTGTCGGATTGGAGGTATTAAAAAATTAAATCGGTGTTCTTAAAGCTCTATTGTGTGAGTTATAATTTTAATCCGACCATTGGATCGTTGTGATTTTTGGATACGTTATACATATATAAGTTGAGTATATGTCCACAAATTCTGAACCGTTAATAATTAATGTATGATTTGTTATGAATTTAAGAGATGTTAAAAATTATTCGTTTGTGGAATTTAGATATTTTCTGCTTGGAATTTGGAAAAACTTAAAGCTACAAAGTTTTAGAGAATTCGATTTCGTATGAAATGGACATAAAATTTGTATTTTTCTGATAAAAGAGCTATTTATTATGAATTATTGAAGTTTCAGAAATTAAAATATTTTTATTAAAATTATGGGTGAGACCCACTTTTGTTTTTTGTTAAAACATGTGCTGAAAATATTTCAATGATGGCATGCTCTAACTTGTTCAGCAAGTGTGGACGTAGAAGAGAAAAAAGAAAATATATTATTTTATTAAATTAGTCTTCTATGGCGTTCTAGCATTTTCTTATAA
The DNA here is from genome assembly GCA_020205615.1 of Panax quinquefolius. NCBI lineage: Eukaryota > Viridiplantae > Streptophyta > Magnoliopsida > Apiales > Araliaceae > Panax > Panax quinquefolius. Next base: position 22,191,906 of record CM035168.1, on the reverse strand, counting down.
ATAGGCGCTTAAGTTAGAATTGAAAATCACACAAAAAACATAAGTTTTCTCTCTCTATATTATCGAGCGTATTTTTGTGAGTATTTAGATACTTTGAGAGTTGCTAATCAGTGCAAGTTTCCTTTGGCTTTACATCCGATATTTCAGTCAGAAATACTGCTCTTTTGAGGTAAGGGATTGTAAGGGTTATTATGTTTTTCAGTTTCATAATTTTTTCGACCCTCAAAAATTTTAGAAAAATTTGAAATGATAATTTGATGAATTTTCTAGATTGTGTCCAAAAATGGCAATTTTTGGTCGTATAGATTAGGAGTTATGAATTTTATGGGAAAAGACTATTTTAAAAGTAAACCCTTATAACTCCTTGTGGTTAACTCCAAAATTGGTGAAATTTTTATTGGGAGTACATGTATATAACAAAAGTATACTCTGTAAATTTTGGAATTTTTGGACAAAAGTACAGTTTATGATAAATGTCTAAATATTCGGCAGTTTTGGCCATATGAAAAATAGTAAATGAATTTTTAAAATTCTGAGAAAAATATTTGTTCAATATGGGACTATATTCTGCTAAATCCCAAAAAAGAAAATTTTCTGGGACTGATTTGGTATTTTTCATGAAAATAGACTAGTTATGAATAAATTAATTAAATATGTTATGTGAAGTAAGAAACTTGGAAAATAGGATTCTATGGCTTGAGAATCCTATATAAGATATATGCAGATTTGTGATGAGAGTTTTGGTTATTGGTGATAAAATCTTATGAGTTTGATATTTTAGGATGATTAAATGCATTAATTAGTAAAGTGTAAACAATTAAAATAAATTGTTTATAAGTTTAAGAAATGATTAAAATATTGTCGTAATATTAATAATATTAGATTATGAGATTATTAAGTGATTTATAACATTTGGATTAAGGTGCTATGAAATCATTGGTTTAAAATATTATTTAATGATTAATAATATTAGTAAATGAATTTAATGTTATTATATAATGAATAATATTAAATGGAGTTTATAATATAATGAATAATGTTATTATCATCGTTAAATATTCGTTGAAATATTATTTTCTGTTCAAATCATTTTTGATATAATATTATTCTTGAATTTTACTCCACAAAGTAGTATCATATTGATAATTTGGATATTATTGAATTCTGGATAAATTAAATTGTTAAAGTCTTTAAAAATTTATCCTTTATCTCATGTGATTGATTCTTTATATCCTTGTCATGATCCTCATGCTTATATTGTGATGAAAGTCATCTTTGGCCCGTAGTGTATAGATGGACTGTTGTTTATTGGTTTTACAATTGTATGCCTTTGGCCTATAGTGCAAAGAAGAATTGTTGATTGTTATCTTTGGCATGTAGTGCAAAGATGACCTGTTGTTGAATATCTTTGGCCCGTAGTGCAAAGATGACCTATTGTTGAATATCTTTGACCTGTAGTGCAAAGTTGACCTGTTGTTGAATATCTTTGGCCTGTAGTGTAAAGATGAACTGTTAATGAATATCTTTGGCCCGTAGTGCAAAGATGAACCTATTAGTATGATTATGAACATGATCTGTGATTTGATATAACCATGATCTTTGATGTTTCAGGTAAAGACATGTGATGAAAATTATCTTCGTCCTAGATGAGAAGAGGAATTTAGAACCACAAATATGATTATGAGTTATTCACATGATTATGGACAGGAACTTTTGATTGATGTTACAGTGATAAAACATTGTTGGTGGACTTTTAACATGGCGAAGATAATAGACTTTATGGTCTATTTGACTCTTCTAATGGATTGCTCGTTCCGCTGCAACTATGGTTGAAAAGTTTTATCATCTACCATATGTTCTAAATCTCTGATTTATTACTGATGAACGTTATTGATAATTTAATTATCTTTAGTCATGATATTCTTTACTAGGCTATTTGTGCTCACCCTTTTGCTTCACAATTCTTTTCAGGTAATAAGAGTGTAGCTGGGTCGAACAGGGATAACAGGGGAATAGAACGGTGGTCTATAGTTGTTGAGGTTCTCCCTAAACAGTATAGAAATAATTTTATTAAGAACTTTAGATAAGTGTGTTGTATTTTATACGTCATTTAATAGTTATATTTGATGAATCAAATAGGGTGAGGCGAACCCAACGTTGGAAGGGTGTTTTGCCACTATCATACAAGATATCTAATGACATACAACCTCATGTTATCATAAGACAGGGTTATGCACATCCACTTGCTGAGTATATCTACGAGCACTACCTATATAATCTTGGAGTTTGGTTGAAATATAATTTTTAATTGCAGACAGTGGAGATTGTTATATGTCAAGAGAAGACTCACCATTGGAAAGAACATGATAGTAATCTTCTCATTTTTCTTTGGGGTTTATTGGGTCAACCAAGGATAATTCTGTGGACATATGATATCTATCATAAGCTAGACGCATGGTCTTCCATGTACGAAGGTTTTCTTGAGCACTTCCCAAAGATTTTAATTTCTAAATCAGTTATTGACTGTACCTTTATGTAAGGTGTCATTGTGACGTGCTATCCAAGGTTGGGATGAGAGTCACAGTTGGTATATATTTGTATCAAAACTCACAACATATGTGTTGTTGTAATTTGCACGACAATTATAGTAATAAAGTTGTAGTTATTTTCTGTACCATGTATTTGGCGACTCAGAATAGGTTGGATGGATTGGACCTATTTTGGGGGTGTCACATTATTTCTTACAAATATTGAACAAAAATAATATCACTTACAACTGTCGAACGAAAAATAATATTCCTTACGAATATTGAATGAATATAATATTCCTTACGAATATTAAACGAATATAATATTCTTTACGAATATTTAAAGAATATAATATTTCTTGTAAATATTGAACAAAATAAAATTTCTTACGAATACGAAAAATAATATCGTAAGCGAATATGAAATAAATAATACCCCTTACCTTAAAAAGGAGAGTATTCCAACCGGTATAGCAGGAATATTCTTGAAGAAAACTTTCATTGTTTTCTACACTCAAAGCTTCCTAAAACTTAAAAGAAATATGCTCAATATTATAGAAGAGGATTTCTCTGATTCTGGTGTGATTTTCAATTCTAACTAAGCATCCTATTTATAGGAGAATGGAAGGATACTATTTAGAAATATAATCATGGATTGACAAGACAATCACGGTCTTGCGCGAATTCTACCGATTTCGAAAAATTTGATTTACTATGCAGCACTATGCAATAAAATATTCTAATAAAATAAAAAGTTTAAATATAATATAATATATATATATATATTTAACATGCCTTATACTGACACTCTCTCTCTCTCTCTATATATATATATATATATATATATATATATATATATATATATATTCACATCTTTGGACTTATATATATATATATATATATATACTTATATAATCATATCCTCCCAAATGATTCCCCCCATGTGACATCGGATGCATAAATTATATATATATATATATATATATATATATACTAATACATCATTCCACCATATTCCACCATTCCACCATATTCCACCATTCCACCAATATTCCACACGTGACAATTCTAATTCCCCTCCCCCATTTCTTTTTTCTTCCACACGTGGGCCCCACGTGTTCCCCTCCCACCAACATGTCACCATTACAGGTGGGTCCCATCATATTATATATATAATGAATAACTTTCTACCGATAATTTTGAAAAATAGGTAAGTGGGGGGTTCAAATAATAAGCAAAATTTTACAACAAACACTTCATAAAAAAATCTCCTCAATATTTTTAACAACATTTATTCATCATTATTATTCGCAATATTTAACAACCAGATCATTCCCAGGAAAGAGGGGGCTTTTCGATAAGGATTTCTCCCTATTTGCGTGCAATTAGGTAACCAAACCTCTCCTTGACAGAACTTTCTAGACATCGTCAATAATGTAAATAATAATATGAATAATTGTATCGTCTCAATTATTGATTTAATAATATATAAAATATTGACAATAATTGAATCAAATAATGTGAGATACTATGCAAATTCACATGTAGCAATAATTGAGCATAAGCGAGTGACTTTTCACGTAAGCCTCGATAATCGATACGATTGTCTTCTTATCTGACCAGCATTATTCTTGTACTTTTCCCATAGGGTAGTTCAGCAGTTAATGGTAAAACTTTCGTAGTTATTTTCTTAAAAAAAAATATTTTATCGCTTTCTAACTCAAATGATAATTCCGTTGTAGGGTCCACTGATGATTGTCTTGAGTCGTCTGCGAATATTCCTGTTAAAGCGAATATTCCACAGAGCAATCGAATATTATATAACAACTTGCTTACTTTGCAAAATTTATAAATACTACCCACTGACTATATAACATTATATCAAATCCACACCTTAATATTAAAAAAATATATTTTGAGAATTAAATCTTTATTCATAAAATTTGGGGTCTTATGTAAGACCCCAACTTTTATAAATAAAGATAAATTTTCTATAAATATCATTTTGAATATTAAAGAGTGAATTTGATATAATGTTATAGTTATAGTAATATTCATAAATTTTGCAAAGTACGCAAGTTGTTATATTATATTCGATTGGTCTGAATATTCGCTTTAACAGGAATATTCGTATTTACAAAGACAATCATCGTGGACTCCACAACTAATTATCATTGAATAAAAAGTGACATAAATATCTTTTATAAAAAATAACTGTGAAAGTCTTACCGTTAAACCGTTGAAATACCCGGTGGTAAAAGTACAAAGAATAATGCACGGTGGTCAATAAGTAGCACACTGTATTGATTATCGATGCTACGTGAGAAATCACTCATTTTATTCAATTATTGCTACAATAATTGCTGCATAGTATCCCACGTTATTTGATTCAATTATTGTCAATATTTTTTATATTATTAAGTCAATAATTGAGATGACAAAGTTATTCATATTATTATTTGCAATATTGAATATGTTTATAAAGTTCTGTAGAGGAGAGGTTTGGTTACCTAATTGCGCGCCAATAGGGAGAAATCCTTAATAGAAAGCCCTCTCTTTCCTGGGAACGATCTAGTTGTTAAATATTGCGAATTATAATAATAATAATAAATGTTGTTAAAAATATTGAGGTGATTTTAATGAAGTATTTGTGGTAATTTTGGCTTATTCTATGGACCGCCATTTACCTATTTTTTAAAATAATCGGTAGAAAGTTATTTAGTATATTTTTTTTATATTATAAGGGTGGGGCCACATGTGGGGCCCGCGCGTGAATTATGGATCAAAAATAGAAATGGGGGGGGGTGAAGGATTACGGGCAAAGGAGGGGAGTATATATATATATATATATATATATATATATATATATATATATATATATATATATATATATATATAAATAAGTTTTATTTTTTATGAAAAATAAAATAAAATATATTTTATTTGCACAGTATTTTACTATGCAGTGCACAGTAAATCCTGTGAATCAGAAAGTTACGCCCGTGATTTTGTTTAATTTCAAACACTGTGTGTCCGTGATTTCTAAATTCAAATAGTATCCTTTCCATTCTCCTATAAATAGGATGCTTAGTTAGAATTGAAAATCACACCAGAATCAGAGAATTTTTCTTCTATAATATTGAATGTATTTCTTTAGAGTTTAAGGAAGCTTTGAGAGTAGAAAATAGTTTAAGTTTTCTTCAAGAATATCCCCTCTATACCAATTGGAATACTCTTCTTTTTAAGGTAAGGGATATTATTTTTATTCAGTATTCATATGAAATAATATTTTCTTCCATACTTTGTAGTATGTAAGTAATATTATTTCGTTTCAGATTTCGAATTCTACACTCATTTTGTTAAAGTTTTGGCATCTATACTCCATAAAATTAGTAGAATATCCTTGAAATTTGCGTTTCATCCAGTATCTTTTCATAAAAATATTATTCTGAGTATTCTTAATAAGTTTTAACTTTTTCATGCTGGAGTACTATTCCCGGGGTTACCATTCCTGAAGTTACTATTCATAGGGTACTATTCACCTAGGATACTATTTATGACAAAAATATATTTCTTTTCAATCAAATCATTTTTGATACAATTTTATTCTTGAATTTTACTCCACAAAGCAGTATCATGTTGACAATTTAGACATTATTGAATTCTGGATAAATTAAATTATAAATCTTTAAACATTTATCCTTTGTTTTCTTTTAATTGAATTCTTATATCATTGTCATCATCCTCGTGTTTATATTATGATGAAAAATCATCTATGGCCCGTAGTGCATAGATGGACTTGGTATGATTATAACTAGGAATTATTCAGTATAATCATGACCGTAAAATGATGTGGTAAAAGTCCTCATTGGCCCTTAGTGCATTGATAGACAGTTGTTGGCATGATCATGACCATTGATGAAAACATGAATATCCTTTGCCCGTAGTGCATGGATAATTCGTGGTCGTGATACTAATAAATATCCTTGGCCGTAGTGCAGGGATGATTCGATGATGTAGATTATTTATTAAGCTGAGTCTCAGCAATAAAATTGATGATAAACTTTTTAAATCATAGAAGATAGTAGATATCATGCTCCACTTGACTCTTCTAATGGATTGCTTGTTCCGCTGCAGTTAAACTTGATGTCTATTGTATTTTATTAGTTTAACACTGTTGAAGGCTAACGATAAATTATTCTGCATTATCTTAGTTATAATATTTCTTACTGGGCTAGTTGAGCTCACCCTTTGATTTCATTGTTCTCTTCAGAAAAAGAGAATATAGTTGGGACTAGTCGGGGAACGGAGTGACTGTCCAGATGTTTGCATTAATAGTCCTCATTATTTTGTGAAATAGTGTGAAAATAAATGTAATAATATTGAATTTGAGTTTGGATATTGTCTAGAAGACAATATTCATGTTGAAACTCTCAGCTTATGTTTTGTCATACTTTACACGACATTTGTATAATTAAGTTGTATTTGAATTCTGTACCATGTATTTGGCAACTCAGAATGGGAGATGTATACCTATTTTGGGGGCGTCACATCTTACAATTTACATGCATGGAAATTAAAAGGCATAACGCTAAGAAGTGATATTGTCCTAACCTCTCCTGAAACTCACAACTTTATCCTCTAGATCTACGCCTTCCTGGCTAACTGAGGCAATATAGTCCAGTTGTCAGTGGTTATGTTGCCTTCGTGGTTCGTAATAAAGGTTACCTCCTGGTTATGAATATCTTCAGTCATGGCCATAACTTGATCATTTCTTGATTCAGCACATCCCTTAAGGATGCTTAAACTGTACCCATCGCAAAATGGGATGAACTCTTGATTCCTTGATGGGTTGGCTTCCCCGACAACTTCACCACCTTTTTCTTCATTTGTTCCTTCATCTTTTTCATGAGCTTAAGAGGATTTAACTATGAAGTCTCTCTTGAAATGTTGTTGTATTTCTCGCAAGGAACTTTCCTTTTTGGCTTTTTCTACACTAAGAAGGATCAGTATTTCCTACTCATCATCCAGGAGGGTAGAATTAGGAATGTGGTTGCTGACTTTGGGCAACAAGATGTTTGATGGTGACAGATGAATTTTCTTAGGGGACTCTCTTGTCTCCTCTGTCACTCCCAGCATTAGGATCAGTCCACCTTGTGTTCCGCCAGGATTGGTGCTCATAGCCGTCACCTCCTTTGAACTACCTATCTCGAGTGGACATCTTAAGCTCTTTATTTCCCTTTCGCCTTTTCTGGTCATGGGGATTTCTATCGTCAATTCTTTATTTTTAATGAGATCCTGGATGTTGTGTTGTAGATGCCAACATTCCTCGGTCGCATGTCTAAGTGCTCCAGAATGATAAGCACACCTTTATTTGAGATCATAATGCCTTTCTTTGGGATTAGCAGGTGGAGCAAGCTCAGTGATCTTTTTCTGTGCAACTAACAGTGCTAACACATTTTCCAACGAGTCCCCCAAAGGCATGAATACCCTTCTCAGCCTACTCTCCCCGACTCTCGGTGTCGTAGGAATTCGAGGGTTTGCCAGTGTTTGGAATGTTGTTTAATATTTCCTCTTTAGGAATTCGTATTCCTCCGGGCGATTTTTCCGCTAGCTAGATTTTTTAGTAATTTTATCATTCCACTTTTCTTGTTCTTTCAGCCTTCTTGGAGCTTCTTCATTTAGCTGGCTCATCCTGGAGGGATATAAGCTTGAATTCTAGTTAACCTCTTTTTTCTCTTGGCTTTCTGATAGTTGAGTGAAAAGTTGCCTTGTAACCTAATGTTGGTGCACTATCAGATTAGCCAACAGAGTTACTTGATGTTGGATCAACTATAATTTTTGACTTACTGTCCTATATTCCTCCAAATTTTCCCACTCTATGACATTTATTCTACTTCTTTGGGGGTATTCCTCTATCCTTCGTATGTACTTACGATTTGGGTACATTTCAAAACTTCATGACCCGATCATGTTCACTCCGTCTGTATCATGTTGCATCAGAAGGTTTGTGTTGACATTTAGATGGTCAGGTTGTTGGACCAAAACATCGCCACTTTCAATTAGATTTTTAATTTTATAATTTGAGGACCAACAATCTTGTGTATCGTGTCTCGAAGACCTTGAGTGGTAAGCACATTTCTGGCTTAGATTGTATCTTTTGCTTATTGGATCCAGAGGTGGAGCTAATTCGGTAATTTTCTTCTTCTTGATTAATAACTCCAATACATCTTCCAGGGAATCGCTTAGTGGAGTGAAAACCTAATTTTTTGTTCTTTTGAATTTTCTCTTTCTGTCCTGGCATTGGTTAAATGCAGCCTATTGTTGAAATGGCAGATTGCCTTGCTTCTTCCAAATGGGGGAACTATAGGTTGGTCTCCTAGTTTGCCCCTATAAAACAGAGATACATTTTCATTGCCTTTATCGGGTACCCTTTTAGGAGTGCTTGCATAGTTGTCAGACTGTATATGTTCGGCGACTAATTCTAAGGTCGTGAGGTCTTTAATCTTGCCCGCTTTCAGACCCATCTCTACCATTTCACCATGTTTGATCATCTCTAAGAATGGCTTGCCTATTCCTGCTAAGATCCTTTTTATAGTAAGGTGCCTCTTGGATGTCTATAAAAGTCATCACCATTTCAGTTTCTGACATAGGCGGGCTGACCTGTGCTGCCAGACGTCTCCATCTTTGAGCGTATTCTCGGAAAGACTCAATACTCTACTTTTGAACTTTGGTAATTTGATATCGGTCTGGTGCCATTTGTGACTGAAAATTGTACTGATTTAGGAAGGCGTGGGCTAACTCTTCCCAGTTATGAATTTTGGCATTGTCCAATCGAGCATACCAAGCTCTAGCCTCTCCAGTGAGGCTTTTTTGGAAAAGCTGCATTTTGAGGCTTTCATCTTTAGCATAAGACCCCAGCTCGCTAATGTATACTTTCATGTGCGTATATGGATCGTCTACCCCATTGTACTTTTCAAACTCTGAGACTTGAAATTTTTCAGGATATTGAGCCCTTGGGAATATGCAAAGATCTGAATATGCGACATTTCCATAGTTTCCAGTCCCTTTGATTGATCGAATGGTTTCCTCCATTTGTTAGACTTTCTTTCTTATGTCCCCAGTTTCTCGATCTTCCCTGAGGTTTATGATTTAAGGGGTTTTGTTAGTTTTTTATTGGAATGAGGTTTAGGTATATGTACTTCCCCCTTTTGTCAGCACTTTGAATGACACCCTGTGAGTAGGATTTTGGTTGATTAGGCACTGTCTATCCCTGAGTGTTTTTACTCTGTTCTTTCAGGAAGATAACCAAATCTGTTATTTGCTTTTTGAGTCCCTCAAACTCCTCTCGGGACACAGAATCAGGATCAGATTGGACATTTCCAGCCATGTCAGTGGATAAGCTTTGTGCCTTCCTCAATTCTGATCTAGTAATGGGATCGATCCTACATTCAATTGAAAGGGAAAGGCATGAAGAGACTTTCCTTCGCATTTGGTTTATCACAGGCTGACCTATCTTAGGGTTACTCTCACGGGCTTTTCAGCATGAAGGTTCCCAGATCATCTCAATCTACTAGATGAGAAGTTAATCTGATCTTTCAATTGGAGTGGATCTGAGTGGCGTCTTTCCTGAGCCTTGCGGGATTAGTCTCCTCTTGAGTCCAGTAATGAGCAACTGACGGGATTGCCTCCTAATGGAGGGACCACACAACATACATCCATCCCGTCTTATCGCATGCAAAATGATGACATTGTACGAAGCACTAATATAAAATGTGGTAAAAGAGACATTCACATCTATTCAATGTAAAGACATCATTTCACACACATGCATAAAGAAGGGAATCAAAAAGATTAAAATCCGGCTTAAGCCTTCTACTGTCCCCAGCAAAGTCACCAACTGTCGACGCCGAAAAGATTTTATCTCCCTCTTCCTATGTGTTTCTAATCCTTTATGTTTTTTATGTGAGTTTGTTTGATTTGAAGGATGAGATTTTCAGGAAAAAGACCGACATATAATATCGACGATTTGAAAAGATTTATTTAATTGGTCCGAATTAGACAGAGCCGCCAGTTGTTATGAGTTAAATGGTTGTACCAACTCAACCGAGTTTGAAAGGTTTTGCAATATGGCCCAATTATTGGACTCTGTTTAGTTGGTCTTAGAAACTGAGATTCACAAAGTTCGGGGTCTTGATTAAGCGGGGAGAATGTGTTAGGCACCCCCCGACTTCAGTGAAATAAGGTTACCGCGCTATTTGTTCCCTAGTTTATGTGTATGTGTGTGTGCATTACAGTTAATTGGGCCTAAGTGCTTTATTTGGAAGTAGTGCTATACCTCTTTTGCACCTATATACAAAGGGTTTGACTTATTGAAAAGTTTAATTTTAAGAAAAATATACAGAAATGATGTTTTGAAAAAAGGTTTTCAAACCCATATGCTCACATAGTAATTGAGGCCTTTGATACTTCCATTTTATTTCGTATTCGGTTTATTTTGATTTTATTCTCGAGATGCGAAGCATCTTCGACAAAATAATATATATAAGTGACGTGCTCCTTATGGGCATGAAAGCTATCAAAGTATGCCCGAACACCACACATAAGATTTTCACTATTACGAAAACCTTAAATCCGGATAACCGTTTAAGGTCCTATATTTACAAGTACAAATTTTCAAGCTAGCTGTGTGATGCCCCCAAAATATTTCCACACAACCTATTCTATGTCGACAAATATATGGCACAGAAAACGACTACAACATTATTACAATTGTCGTGCAAAATACGACAGCACATATGTTGTGAGTTTTAATACAAATATTGTCTTCTAGACAATATCCAAACTCAAATAAAGTCCTCATTACAATTATTGATACACTATTTTACAAAATAGTGAGGACTGCTAAAACAATTGTCTTGAACCATCACTCCACACCCCGACTAATTCCCACTATATTCTCGCCTCCTGGGAAGAAAAATGGAACAAAAAAGAAAAGGGTGAGCTCAACTAGCCCAGTAAAGAATATTATGACAAAGATAATGTAGAACAAATTATCCTTAGTCCTCAACAGGAAAAAATCTGATAGAATATAATAGACAACAAGTTTTAGATCAACAACTGCAACAGAAACAACAATTCATTAGAAGAGTTAAGTAAAGAATGAAGTCTACTATCTTCTATGATTTAAAAGTCCATCATCAATATTTTATCCCTGTAACATCAATCAATATACATCTTGAATCAAATATTCATCTTTGTACTACGGGCCAAAGATATTCATTCGTATCACTAGTTGGTCATGTTCATCTCAACACCTGTCCATCTTTGCACTACGGGCCAAAGATAATCATCAGGTAATCATTCGTCGATGCACTACAGGCCAAAGATATTCAGTTATATCACCATTTAGTATTGAGGATGATAAAAATATTTTCAAGAAAACGAATCTAGAGAGATAAAGGACAAAGACTATTGATTCATACTTTAGTTTATCCAAGTTAAAAGATACTCCATAATAATCAATTGTGGATCAAAATTCAAGAATGAAGATCAAAACATGGATACAATCAAAGGTAGGAATCATAACAGACAACTTGGACAAAGAAAAGAAAATTTAATTTTTTTGTGAATAATTCTGTATACGTGAATAGTGTCGTATACGTGAATAGTAACCTCGGCACAAAAAAGTAAAAATTTCATAAGAAAAATCATACTTTATGGATAGTACTCGTGAATAGTACTGTATTCATGAATAGTTTCGTATACGTGAATAGTGTTGTATATGTGAATAGTAACCTCGACATGAAAATGTAAAAATTTCATAATAAAATTCATAGCAATATTTCGGTGAAATTATATTGAAAGAAATAATATCATTTACAAAAAAAAAACATCTCTTACCTCAAAAGAATAGTACTTCTAACAGGAATATCGGATATAATACTGAAAGAAAACTGCACTATATAGCAAAACTAAAGATATCTAAATACTCAAAAAATATGCTCGATATTATAGAGAGAGAAACTTCTGATTCTGGTGTGGTTTTCAATTCTAACCTAAGCACCCTATTTATAGAAAAATGTTTAGAACACCAAAGCAGAAAATTTAATAAAATATTATTATTTATTAAAAAAATTCCTATGCATACTTTGAAAATCAAATTTTAGCATTTACCACAAGTAAAAGGACAAGTGTGGGGCCCACCAACATTTAAAAAATGTTTTTATTTAAAAAAATATTTATAAATCCAAAAATTAATTATTCTGGAACTTCAATAATTCATAATAAATAGCCATTTAATCAGAAAAAATCGAATCTTCTAACAATTCCATAGGAAATTTAATTCTCTACAACTTTGTAGAAGAAAGTTTTTCTAAATTCTAAAGGAAAAATGACCAAAATCCACATTCGGAAGATTTTGCAGGCTATAATTAAATTTTAGTTAAAAATGGGGCCCACCAACATATTTAACATGTTTTTTGTAACAAAATACTCCGGACCCAATTTGCTCTTTTCCTCCTCATTTATTCATATATTGTGCATTCATTGTAAAAATATCACCATTATTATATTATTATATTATTATATTATTACATTATACACTTATAATGTAATATTATAATAATATATTTGAATGAATTATTTTATCTAAGAAGATAAAATATCAACTCTTAATAATTGTCTCTTTAAAAATTTCTCCATTAAATAAATATTTTCTTATCATTTTATCAATAATTAATTATTCACAAATAATATTACAGAATCACAATAATGACAACCAGGTCGTTCCCAGGAAAGAGGGGGCTTTCCGATAAGGATTACTCCTTGCTGACGTGTAATTAGGTGACCAAACCCCTTTCCTAGACAGGACTTCCTTAGATATTACCAATAATGCTACCTAATAATATTATTCAAATAATATGAATTATTGATCTGATAATGGGAAATACTGTGCACTGACAATTATTGAATCAATAATATAAAATATCAACGTAGCAATTATTGAATCAATAAAATAAATATTGAACAGTAATTACTGTAATAATTATTTAGTAGTGACTTCTTACGTAAGAATCAATAATTAGAATTATTATGCAATATCGTGTGCTGCTGTGCAACACTGCGTATTACTGTATTTTAACCACCGAGTAATTCAACAGTGTTAATGGTAACAATTACGCCGTTATTTTTAGAAAATTCATTCTTGTCATTTTTTTCATCCGATAATTTTTTAGTTATTTGCCCCACAATGGTCTCATACTGCCGTAAATTTAATATTCCCGACAACAAGAATATTCCACGACCAAACAAATATTCCCCGACAACAATGAATATTTTATAACCACTTGCTTATTTAAAATATTTGCGCATTTTACCCATAACTAACCACATTAATCAAATCAACCCCTTACTATTTCAAAATAATAAATAGAGGAAATTTCATTTTATTCATAAAAGTTGGGGTCTTACAAGCTATATAACTGAAACAAGTCTATTTTCGGAACCAGATTTAGATCTATTGATTGAATCATCAACTGTGACGCCCCCAAAATAGGTATACATCACCCATCTTGGGTCGCCAAATACATGGAACTGAATACAAATACAAACTTAATTATACAACACGAAATGGTAGCGTTTTTACGAAATATTGTCTCATGTAAATAATATCCAAACTCAAATTCAATCATCATTACATTTATTATCACACTATTTCACATAATAGTGAGGACTACTAAAATAACCATCTGGACAGTCAATCCATTCCCCGACTAATCCCAACTATATTCTCATTTCCTGAAGAGAACAGTGAAAGAAAAGTGTGAGCTCAACTAGCCTAGTAAGAAACATTATGACTAAGATAATGTAGAATAAATTATCCTTAGCCTTCAATAGTATAACAACTGATAGAATACAATAGACAACAGGTTTTAGATCAACAACTGCAGCGGAATAAGCAATACATTAGAAGAGTCAAGTAAAGCATGATATCTACTATCTTCTATGATTTAAAAGTTTCCCATCAATTTTAGCGCTGAGACTCAGCTTAATAAATAATCCACATCACTGAATTATCCATGCACTACGGATCGAGGATATTCGTGTTTTCACCCATGGTCATGATTATGTCAAACAACAATTCATCTTTGCACCCTTGGCCAAAGAGAACGCATAGTTATGATCATACCAACATCTGTCCATTAATGCACTATGGGCCAATGAGGACTTTTACCACATCATTTGTAACATTACGGTCATGATTATACCAAATAATCTCTGGTCATAATCATACCAATCAACAGTCTATCTATGCACGTAAGCCACAGATGACTTTCATCACAATATAAGCATGAGGAAGACAATGATATAAGAATTCAATTAAATGAAAGCAAGGATAAATTTTAAAGATTTATAATTTAATTTATCTAGAATTCTATAATATCCAAATTGTCAACATGATACTGCTTTGTGGAGTAAAATTCAAGAATAATATTGTATCAAAAATGATTTAGACCAAAAAAAAAATCAATTTTTGTAATGAATAGTACTCCGGATGAATAATACCCTAGTGAATAGTACCCTGTAAATAGTATTTTGGGAATAGTACTTTTTGAATAGTACCCCGTGAATAGTACTTCATAAATAGTACCCCGTGAATAGTACTTTGTGAATAGTACTGTATTTATGAATAGTACTGTATTTATGAATAGTGCCCATGAATAGTACTCTGTGAATAGTACCATACGTATGAATAGTGCCATATAAATGAATAGTACCCATGAATAGTACTCCGACATGAAAAGTTTAAAATTTAACAAGAATGTTCATAAAAATATCCTTATGAAACGATACTAGATGAAGCGCAAATTTCAAGGATATTCTACTAATTTCACAGAGTATAGAAGCAATACTTTAACAAAATGAGTGTAGAATTCAAAATCTGAAACGAAATAATATTACTTACATACTACAGAGTATGGAAGAAAATATTATTTTATACGGATATTGAACAAAAATAATATCCCTTACGAATACGAAAGAAATAATACCCCTTACCTTAGTAGAAGATTGAATACTGCAATAGTGAAGTAGCAGAACACTCTTCTTCTTTCTCTCTATAGCTTCTCTCTCTACAGCTTCTCTTTCTAGCTTCTCTCTCTATAATTGCTCTTGTGAGTCATAGTGAATTGGTGAGAATGAAAGAAGAATGAGCTTCTATTTATAGGAAAACATAGTTTTCATAATTGCACGATTAGGGGCTCAAATTATTACAGTATAGTACCTTCATCTTTTCCTCCATTTTTAATTTAGCCTTACAAGTATTATCAAACTTGCACCACCTCCCCTAATAGTACATGCATGTGAATCAATAGTACATGGATGTGAATCAATAGTTTTATACATGTGAAAAAAAATAGTTACAATATTGTACCTTCATCTAAACCTCTATTTTTAATTTAGTCATACAAGTATGATCAATCTTGCACCACCTCCCCTAATAGTACATGCATGTGAATCAATAGTACACACATGTGAACAAATAGTTATAAGCATGTGAATTAATAGCAATTAATTGCTCATTTATCCGATTAATTATCCGATTGGTCAATTTAATCTCCAAAAATCAATTATTATCGAAATAAATGTCGATTTCCACTAATACTAATAATCCCAACACAATAGAAATATCAATTTGATCTTTAATCAACACGAACTTACTCATCATTAATATTATAACTCACAGTATTTAACAACCAGATCATTCCCAGGAAAGAGGGGGCTTTCCGATAAGAATTTCTCCCTATTGGCGCGTAATTAGGTGACCAAACCCCTTTCCTCGATAGAACTTTCTAGACATCGTCAATAATGCAAATAATAATATGAATAACTTTGTCATCTCAATTATTGATTTAATAATATAAAATATTATGCAGATGATACTATGACAATAATTGAATCAATAATATGAGAGATATTATCAAAGAATTCTTCATAGTAAATAATTGAATAAAACTGAGTGACTTCTCACGTAAGCATCAATAATCAATACAGTGTGCTACTATGCAACCATGAGTATTACTGTACTTTTACCACTAGGTATTTCAACAGTTTAACGGTAAAACTTTCGTCGTTATTTTCATAAAAAGATATTTCTGTCGTTTTCTCATTCTGACAGTAATTTTGTTGAGGGGTCCACCAATGATTGTGTCGTCGTACGAATATTCCCTGATAAAATGAATATTCATCGACCAATCGAATATTTTATGACAACTTGCATACTTTGCAAAATTTATAAATACTACCCACAACTATAACATTATATCAAATTCACACCTTAATATTAAAAAAAATATTTCGAGAAATTAAATCTTTATTCATAAAATTTGGGGTCTTACATCAACCCTTTTTAATACCTAGGCACACAAAATATTGTTTAAAAACTAAAAAGAAAACTAGATTTAAATAAATCCTAGTCATTCTAGCTCAACGGTTCTAGTTTCACAACTTTTAAACCGGTTAAAAGCTAGATATGACTAGATTTAGATAAATCTAGTCAGTAAACTTTAAATATTGCATATTTACATTAAATGAACGGTTAAAACTGATATTTAATCACAATGATTAACTATATATATATATATATATATATATAAAGATTATATAAAGATTAAATATTATATATATAAGCAAGAAAAAGCCACAGATATGTGGATCGTAGATCTGTGGCTTTTTCTTGCTTTAATATATATATAAGTATATGTAAGTATGGGACCGCATCCAAGGCAACCAGTTGTTGGGAACAACCCAAAAAATCATAGCACAACAGCTTATAAGTATTAATAATATTACAAAATATTAATACTTTTGTAATATTTATAATATAATTACTTTTGTAACAAATTATAATACAAAAATGAATACATTTAGCAAACTGCACCATGTAAAAGAGTAGCAATTTTTTTAATATATAAAAAAGGATGTGTAGGATTCTGTAATAGTCATCTTGGTACAGAAAATAGTACATATAACAAATTACTCTAGCCGTTACAAGTCGTTGTGCCATAACTTTTTGGGTTGCTCTCAGCAATCGGTTGCCATGGATGCGGTCCCATGTAAGTATATATATATACACTTAATATACTTATATATATTAAAGCAAGAAAAAGTAGCAGATCTAAATGGATCTTACAGTTAAGCATGAGAATGGCTACCAAATAACTTTAAGCACCTTTAGGAACAACTTCCACCGGTTAAAACTTGATATGTTGTAGTATATAAGTATATGAGTGTTTACAAAGAAGATTTACAAAGATTGAACAGAAGAAAAGCTGTCTTTTACTCTCAAATGACCTGATTTCTCTCTTTATCTCTCGGACCCTTCTTTCTCTTCTCTCTTTTATTCTTCTCTTAGAAGCAAAGGGGGGAGGCCATATATATAGGCATGGGCTTCCACGCGTATACCTGCGGAAGTCCCTTGGTGGGCCCCACCACCTAGAAGTACGTGCAATCCCGATCAACATGTAGTCTATTAAAATGCTTGTAACTTACAATCCAGGAATTCAATGGAGATGTGTCATACCATTCCAAAAATCTCTTTCAAAGAGCTACGCAATGACATGGGTCTTGCCCTTTTTTAAATCCTGGAAGATGGGTTCATGACCGAAATGGTATCTTCAGGTCTTCCTAGGCAGTCCGTTGAGCTGTTTTGTGTAGTTTGCACTCGAAAGTGCTACAATGGCTCTTTGTGACCCTATTTGCATATGTGATGGGGTTGTTGACGTTTAATTATCAAAATGACCTTTTTTCCCTCCCGGGGGTTATATAAAGACTTGATCATCCACCACGAAGCACCTCCACGGGGGATTAGAAATATAAATATATAAGAGCGGTATATATATATATATATATATATATATATATATATATAATTGCTTACTGCTTTTCATATAAACTGCGACATCATGTGGGCCTAGGAATCATGTGATCATAGATTCAGTCTACTGAATCTAGATTAGGTTCCCGTGATGGACATTTTCAGCTGTAAGCATCTTGTAAATTATTCACGGTGTTTGAACTACCTGAGATGGCTTTTCATGCCCATGAGGAGTTTGGCACAGCTATATATTATTTTATTGAAGATGCTTTGCATCTCGAAAATAAAATCAACCAAGCCGAATATTTAATAATAAAATGGAAGTATCAAAGGCCTCAATTACTATTGAGCACAGGGTTTGAAAACCCTCTTTTACAAAATCTCATTGATATATCTTGTTTAAAACTGAATTTTTGTACAAATTCAAACCCTGTGTATAGGTGCGAACGAGGCATAGCACTACTTCCAAATAAATTGCACATTGATCCACACACACACACACACATTCATATAACAGTTTCATGAAAAGTAGTGGTTATCGTGGTAACACGGATGTCGGGGGGTGCCTAACACCTTTCCTCCGCATAATCAAGCCCCCGAACCCAAATGAATCTTGGTTTCACAGACCTGTTTTGCAATGTCACATCACTGGGTTAATGTGTAAACCTTTTCTCGGTTGCGTTGGTGCAACCAGTTAAAAACACCAACTGATGACTCTTATAGTCAAATCGTCGACATATACATGTCGGACCTTTTTCACTTGTTTTTTCAAACAAATCTCACCTAACATGAGAACACCAAAGAACAAGAACAGAAAAGGGACAAATAAAAATCCCGACGTCGACAGTACTGGATACAAATACAAACTTAATTATACAACACGAGCTGAGAGTTTTCACACGAATATTGTCTCATAGACAATATCCAAACTCAAATTTAATCTTCATTACATTTATTATCACACTATTTCACAGAATAGTGAGGATTACTAAAACAACCATCTGGACCGTCAATCCATTCCCCGGCTAGTCCCAGTTAAATTCTCATTTCCTGAAGAGAACAGTGAAAGAAAAGGGTGAGCTCAACTAGCCTAGTAAGAAATATTATGACTAAGATAATGCAGAATAAATTATCGTTAGCCTTCAACAGTGTTAAACTGATAAAATACAATAAACATCAAGTTTAATTGCAGCAGAACAAGCAATCCATTAGAAGAGTCAAGTAGAGCATGATATCTACTATCTTCTATGATTTAAAAGTTTATCATCAATTTTATTGCTGAGACTCAACTTAATAAATAATCCACATCACTGAATTATCCATGCACTACGGGCTAAAGATATTCATTAGTATCACGACCACGAATTATCCATGCACTACGCAACTAGGATATTCGTGTTTTCACCAATGGTCATGATCATGCCAAACAACAATTCATCTTTGCACCCTTGGCCGAAGAGAACGCATGGTTATGATCATACCAACATATGTCCATCAATGAACTACGGGCCAATGATGACTTTTACCACATACCGAAAAATCCCTGGTCATAATCATACTGATCAACAGTCCATCTATGCACGTAAGCCACAAATGACTTCCATCACAATATAAGCATGAGGATGATGACAATGATATAAGAATTCAATTAAATAAAAGCAAGGATAAATTTTAAAGATTTATAATTTAATTTATCCAGAATTCAATAATATCCAAATTATCAACATGATACTGCTTTGTGGAGTAAAATTCAAGAATAATATTGTATCAAAAATAATTTGGACCGAAAAAAAATTATTTATTGTCATAAATAGTATTCCGAGTGTGAATAGTACTCCAGAAATAGTACTTTTTGAATAGTACTCCGTGAATAGTACTTTGTGAATAGTACCCCATGAATAGTACTTTATAAATAGTACTTCGTGAATAGTATTTTGTGAATAGTACCATATTTATGAATAGTACTGTATTTATGAATACTTCCCATGAATAGTACTCTGTGAATAGTACCGTACGTATAAATAGTGTTGTATAAATGAATAGTACCTATAAATAGTACTTCGAGATGAAAAGCTTAAAATTTAACAAGAATGTTCAGAAAAATATCCTTGTGAAACGATACTAGATGAACCGCAAATTTCAAGGATATTCTACTAATTTCATAGAGTATAGAAGCAATACTTCAACAAAATGAGTGTAGAAGTAGGGATACGAAATGAAATAATATTACTTACATACTACAGAGTATGGAAGAAAATACTATTTCATACAAATATTGAACAAAAATAATATCCCTTACGAATACGAAAGAAATAATACCCCTTATGAATATTGAACGAAAATAATATTCCTTACGAATATTAAATGAAGACAATGAATATTGAACGAAAATGATATTCCATACGAATATTGAACGAAAATAATATTCATATTCATACGAAAAATAATATCTCTTCAAAATATGAAATAAATAATACCCCTTACCTTAGTAGAAGGCTGGATACTGCAATAGTGAAGTATCAGAATACTCTTCTTCTTTCTCTCTATAGCTTCTCTCTCTACAGCTTCTCTCTCTAGCTTCTCTCTATAATTGCTCTTTTGAGTCTTAGTGAATTGGTGAGAATGAAAGAAGAATGAGCTTCTATTTATAGAAAAACATAGTTTTGATAATTGCACGTTTTGGGGCTCGAATTATTACAGTATAGTGCCTTCATCTTTTCATCCATTTTTAATTTAATCCTACAAGTATTATCAAACTTGCACCACCTCCCCTAATAGTACATCATGTGAATCAATAGTTTAATTCATGTGAACAAATAGTTATATGCATGTGAACTAATAGAAATTAATTGCTCTTTTATCCTATTAATTATCATATTGGTCAATTTAACCTCCCGAAATCAATTATTATCGAAATAAATGTCAATTTCCACTAACACTAATAATTCCAACACAATGGAAATATCAATTTCATCTTTAATCAACACGAACTTATTCATCATTAATATTATAACTCACAATATTTAACAACCAGATCATTTCCAAGAAAGAGGGGGCTTTCCGATAAGGATTTCTCCCTATTGGCGCGTAATTAGGTGACCAAACCTCTTTCCTCGATAGAACTTTCTCCCAACTTGTTTGCTTTGCAAAATTTATAAATACGACCGACAACTATAACATTATATCAAATCCACATCATAATATTCAAAAATATATTTCGAGAAAAAATTAATCTTTATTCATAAAAGTTTGGGACTTACAATTAATGTAGTGGAGAAGGCCAATTTGGGTCACCCGGGTCTACCATGGGGTGTGCCCCCATGGGTCACATTTTATATGATGAGGTGATGAGGTACAATCCCAAGAACCCGAAACCAAACATTCATATCAAGGTAACCAATTCAGTATTATTAGGTTACCAATTTATTTTGAATGTGATGTTGTTGGTAGCCAAACCTTAGTGCAGTGGGTATCCAAACCTTCATACCAAGGTAACTAATTCAATTTTATTAAGTTATCAATTTATTTTGAATGTGATGTAGTTGGTAGTCAAACCTTCATGCAGTTGGTTGCCAAACTTTCAGACCAAGGTAACCAATTCATACTGCAGGTGTGGAGGTAGATTGGTTACCTTGGTATAAAGGTTTAGTTACCTTGGTATAAAATTTTGGTTACCTTTTTAATTTTTAAGAAGGTTTGGTTATCAACATTACATTACACATCACTCTTTTATCTCTCTCTTTCCTATGCAGTGTTCTTATTTTCTTTTGGACATGAAATTGGAATTGGAATTTCTGGATATGAATAAATTGTGAAAAATCAAATATCCAGCTCCTTTCTACATCTCATCGACCATTTTGTGGCTCTGTCTCACCGGCGAAGGGGATGAGGAAGATGACCGGCGAAGGGGAGGAGGAAGATGACCGGCGAAGGGGAAGGGGAAGATGACGTTGCCAAACTTTGAATAATTAAATTTAAATTATTATTTTGAATTTGAATTTATTTTTGTTGTTAGATCCATGATATTTAAATTTGAATTATTAATTATGACAATTATTTCTCCTTGATTTTAGGTTTCCTTATTATTGTGAATTGAATCCTATACTAATTCCCTAAATGAAGGAATCCTAATTGCACTAATATTGTAAATAAATATGGAAAAGTGTATTATTTTTATAATTATTTTGTGGATGCATTAATAGTGTAATTATATACTAAATGTTGTATATTATTATAAAAGACCCTTAAAAAAGAAAGTTAAGAATTTATTAAATTAATTATGGCCCTATGCCCTATAAATGACCTTGACAATCCAATCTTCCAAGGGCTTCATTGGCCAGCGGAGGAACTATATTAAGGCCCAACTCGTTCCAATAAATGAATAAGTGTAAGGGTTCTTTACATAAGTATACAATAAATAGAAAGTAATTACAAAAAAAGTACATCAACCAAATAATTACAAAAAGATTGTACATATTACAAAAATAATACAATTCACATTAATAAGGAAACCTAAAATCAAGGATAAATAACTTCCATAATTAATCATTCAAATTCAAATATTTGGATCTAACAACAAAAATAAATTCAAATTCAAAATAATAATTCAAATTTAAATATTCAAATTCAAATCTTCATCTCCTCACATACACTTTGAAATAATAGTCCATCGCTACTACACCTCACATACTCCGCCGCTACACCGCCGCGAATCTCAAAACACCATCTAACGTCAGCACCTTTAATGCAGTATAATCCCAAAACACCATCTACATGAAAAAAGTAGACTTCAAATTAAGAGAACAAGTGCTTTTTCCTTCTTTGCAGTGTTAGAAAAGAAGTTGCCAAGAAATAATAGGAGAGTAACAGAACAACAAGTTTCCGATTCCAAATTCTAGACAATAACCCCATAAACAGGATTCCATTCATCGAGTATGATACCTCTGATTTGCTTAGTTAAGCCTTTTATTTTAGAAAGAACGGAAGGAGGAGGTGGAGATGGCGGTTCTGAAATTAGTTACCTTGGTCTGAAAGTTTGGCAACCAACTGCATGAAGGTTTGGCTACCAACTGTGTTACATGCAAAATAAATTGGTAACCTAATAAAAAGCGAATTGATTACCTTTATGCAAAGGTTTGGCAACTAACTGCATGGAGGTTTGACTACCAACTGCATTACATTCAAAATAAAATTGGTAACCTAATAAAACTGAATAGGTTACCTTAGTATGAAAATTTGGCTACCAACTGCATCACATTCAAAATAAATTGGCAACCTAATAAAACTGAATAGGTTACCTCGGTTAATGGAGGCGGAGGTGGTGGAAGCGGTCATAATGGAGGCGGCAAAGGAGGAGGTGGAGATGGCGGTGAAAGGCGACAATAATAGAGGTGGAGGTGGTCATAATGGAGGTGGTGGAGGCGGATGAGGAGGCGACCAAAATGGAGGCGGCGTGGGAGGAAGTGAAGGTGGCGGCGGAAGGGGAAGCGGATCGGAAGGAGATGGCGGCGGATTTTCCGGTGACCGGCTCAATTGGGCCAGACGTGAAAGTGACGACGGTGGCTATGGTTTGGTTATATATATATAAACTGCAGTTGTTATAGATGAGAAGAGAGAGAAGAAGTCATGGGTATAACTAATCCATAAATTAATGAATCCTAATTGAATACTAATTCCTTAAATTAAGGAATCCTAAATGCACTAGAATTATAAATAAATATGGAAGTGTATTAGTTGTGTAAAAATTTTATGAGGACACTTTTGTTGTAATTATTTTTAAAAATGTAATAGAATATGTAAATCACCCTAAGTATAACTACGAACTGATGTCCTTCTACTCGTTTTCTTTAAAAGGAGTATCAATAATATTTGACTATATCTTTTAAAGTTAATTTGTGATATATTTATAATTTAAAAATTAATATAATTCATTTTCGTAAAGTCGATATAGTCGTAAATATTACTCTATTTGTCCTCAAAGAGTCCTGTTATGTATTGTGATAAGTTTACGTCGAATTATAATTGCAAAATTTATCAATATATGAGATTGATATAAATTATAGGAAGACTCCATTTATTACACATCTCTCTAAAATAAATACCACTAATATTTATTCACGTAGTTGCCAACCAGAAAGTCAAATTAAACATTCGCAATATATATTATTTTTATACA
Source organism: Panax quinquefolius (assembly GCA_020205615.1). Classification (NCBI taxonomy): domain Eukaryota; kingdom Viridiplantae; phylum Streptophyta; class Magnoliopsida; order Apiales; family Araliaceae; genus Panax; species Panax quinquefolius. The sequence goes on along the minus strand of CM035168.1, from coordinate 22,167,326 downwards.
TTAATTTACAATTTTAGAAAATTTCGAATTGGGCTTCTTAAAGTTAAAATGAGACTACTTTGTTTAAAATTTAAAATAAAATAAAAAAGTGCATCATTTTATAGTTAGATTGTTTGGGTATTATAAATACGTTTTTCAATATCTTTCTCTAGTTTTTTTCTCTCTTTTATCACTCTATGCCTCTAAATTGTATTCACTACTCTCACTTCTTTCTCTAAAAATTTCTTCTTCCTTTCACTTTCAATCTAACAATTTTTTTGTTCTTGAAAAGATTTTATCGCCACTCGCTTCTCTCTCCACAAATGTCCTCTCCCTTTTTTAATTTTTATTTTCTAATTTTCCCTATTAGTTTTGTCCAAAAAATATTCTCCTTTATCAAATTTTCTTTCTCAAATTATTTTCTTTTCTTTCTTTTTTTTTCTTTTTTCCTATGTTTCACTCTTTTAATCCTTTTCTATCTTACAACTTATTATATTGAAAAATTTTATATTCCCCATCAATGTTTTCTTTCTAAAATTTTAAGGCTATGTTTGTTTTTAAGTATTATACTTGGGATAAGATTAATAATCTCAAGTGTCTTGTTGTTTTTAAATTTAGATTTGTGACTATTAGTCTATTAGTCTAGGGATTATAAAATGACTTAATAGTCTTTAGATTATAATTATAATTCTGGGATTATAATACTAGGATTAATAGTCTTGGGATTATAATCTCATGGATTATAATATTTGCAAACAAACATAGCCTAAGAAAAAAATCTTTAGCGACAATAAGCCACTAGAGAGAAACTTTTAGACATCGCCAAATATGACTCTACTCCATTACACATTTCCTTCAATTATATTCAATATATCAATTATTTAATCTTAATAATTTTGTTAATAATGATCAAAATATGTTAATTGATAGTTGATGATATTAAGATCAATCTTAAAAAATTATAATTATAAAAAAAGTTTAAAAGAATTTTCATCCATTGAAATTTTAATGAAAAATTTACATATTCATCAAATGGTGAAAAATTGTCGAATTATTTTTATTTTTGAAAGAATTATGTTATTCAATATAATAAATTAATTAATTGGTATCAATTTCAATTATATTATTCATAGTTATAAAAATATAATGTATTAAATAGAATTAAAGAGAAGGTGTAATGGAGGTGATCCAAATCAGAATTTGATAGGAATATATAAGAGCCGAAAGGGAGAGGAGTGAAATGTTGGAGGTGATTAAATATTTTAAAAAGTGATAGGAGTATTTTTATTGAGATATAATGGGTTGGACGAGAGACAAGAATTTAAGAAATAAAGTGATAGAAAAGGAAAGTTATAGAGCAACATAAGGTATACAAATTAAAAGATTCTCATTGGTCCAATTTTTTGTACTACTAAGAAAAGAAAAGTGATATTTCCACGCAAGATATTTTGGTTATTTCTGAATGTAGCCCCTACTTACCAATTGAATTCATTCATTTACGCCCAATTTATCCCTGATTGACATAAAAATTCTGTTCTATATTACCAAAGTTTTCATCCAAATTATAATTGTAATGTATGTGCATTTATAGAATAAATAAAATTTAAAAATGATCTTAATTTAATTTATTTTATCTTATCAAATAAATTTTAATATATCTTATCAAATAAATTTTAATATTGGTATATTGGTCGCAATCCGGAAAAAAAAAAACAGCAAAATAGTATGGAAATACATCACCTATTCTTGTTATAAAAAAAACACAGCTACAAATTCAGTAGATCCGTTCCACAAAACAACCACACCAATTCTTCTTCACCCAAACGTTCAACAAAACAACCACAACAATTGTTAGTGAAATTATAGGTCAAAACTCATATAATTGAATACATATTTGAACAATTTCAAACATATAATATAACAATATATAAGTTATTTATATGTATGCGATTATGTGAAGGATTTTAACCTATAATTTCACCTATATGTTAAAAGTGAACAATTTTATAAATTGTTTAAACTACAATTGAGAAAAATTAGTACTTTGGGGCTAAAAATAAAATTTTGTAAAATTTTGAGGAATATTTTTACAGTTAACCCTATTTAATGTTATAACCAATTACAAAACATATACATAACTAATTTAATGATAACACATCATTTGCCACATCTACTAATTAACAACTTATTATTTTTAAGAGTAGACATGAAAATAATTGCATCATTAATCTATAAACTCTCCAACGATCGCCCATATAATTTTATTTTTTTGACAGAAAAATCCTCAAAAGATTTATTTAAAAACATAAAACATTGAGAGTGTTATAAAAGATTATTAAAATTAAGAATAAAATGATTAGAGAAAAGAGGCATGTCTTATAATATTTTTATATATATCTCATTCTCTATTACAATGCTCTTATTTATAGATATATGGACTTGAAAGTTTCAAAACTCAAAAGTCATGAGTTTAAAACTTAATGAACATGAGAGTTACTTAATGAACTTGGGAGTTCCAAAATACCAAAGATCATTACAATTAAATATAAATCTAGACATCCATAAATATATATGTTATAATTTTATAACACTCCCCCTTGGATGTCTATTGTATAACCATACGCATAGAAAACTGCCTCATTAAAAACCTTACCAGGAAAAACCCAATGGAAAAAAAAAACCTTGGTTAAGGGAAAAAGAGTGCAGTGCGTATAAGCTCCCCCTCATGAATGTATCATTAAGTCCTCCAGCTATCTCATTCCAATATTGCGACGCAATCCTTCAAACATTGTAGTTGATAGTGCTTTACTGAACAAATCTGCTAGATTATCTCTTGATCAAATTTGTTGAACATCAATGTCACCACACTTATCAAGGTCATGTGTGGAAAAGAATTTTGGTGAGATATATTTTCTTCTATCTCCTTTGATGTATCCTCCTTTTTAATTGAGCTATACATGCAGCATTGTCTTCATACAGAATGGAACAATGGATGGGGTCCTTTTATAGCAATTTTCTAAGAATATGCCTCGTTAAAAACCTTATTAAATAAAAATCCAGTGGGAAAAATTTTGGCTAAGGAAAGAGTACAATATTCTTGTATAACTTCTAGTGCCTTGAGATTGCCTCATTAAAACCTTACAAAGGAAAATCCAGTGGGGAAAAAACCTTAGCAAAGAAAAAAGAGTACAATCAGCACATATCCTTTTTACTCCCCTTCATAAGTACATAAAATTTTCATTGTTCATGGTAAAAATATCATTAAGTCGAAGCATGCCAATATTGTGCACCATCTTCTTCAAAATCATAGTTGGTAATGACTTAATGAATCTATCAACCAAATTATCACATGATCATATATGCTTGATATCAATATCGTCATTCTTTTGGGGCTCATGTGTATAAAATAATTTTGGTGCAATATGCTTGGTTCTATCACCCATGATATAGCATCCTCTAATTTGAGTGATACAAGTGACATTATCTTCATATAATATCGTTGGACTATTTATGATTGATGATAATCCACAGTTCACACAAATATGTTGAATTCCTGATCTCAACCAAATACATTCACAACATACTTCATAAATTGTGATAATCTCTGCATCAGCAGATCCAACTTACTGTGGTTTTGATCCATATTGCTTGTAAGCTAACTGCAAATGCTATATCAGGTCATGAGAAATTTTATAATATATATCAAAGCACCAATTGTACAAAGATATGGTACTTCAGGACCAAGAGTTTCTTCATTATTTTCTTGTGGTCAAAACGGATCTTTCTTGATATCAAGTGACCAATCTATAATTGAAGTACTTAAAGGATTAACATTATCCATGTAAAGTTACTTCAGGACTTTTTCTGTGTATGTTGATTGGTGAACAAGAATTCCATAGCTCAATTTGTAGGCCAAGACAAAAAATTATCTTACCAATATCTTTCATCTCAAATTTGTTGTTTTTGTCGACTTTTTTGGAGCAAGATCTTTCATCAATAAATACAGTAATAATAGCAAATCCATATTATGATCTTTTGATAAAAATGCATGCAAAAATTGGATTATTCTCAAATCCTTCTTTCAAAAGATATCTACTCAGGCGATTATACCACAATATGCATCTGGATTGCTTTAACTTATATAAAGATCTTTGTAACTTAATAGAATACATACTTCGAGATGTAGAATTATATACTTCAGGTATTTTATATTCTTCAGGAATTTTCATGTATATATGATCATTATCTAATGATCCATACAGATATGTTGTAACAACATTCATTAATCGCATATCCAAATTTTTCTTTTGCTACCAAGCTAATTAAAAATTTGAATATAATTAAATCCATTACGAGAGCATATGTTTCTCCATAATTAATACCAGGTCTCTGCGAGAAACCTTGTGCTACAAGTCGCACTTTGTACCATATAATTTCATTTTTCTTATTTCGTACAAATATCCATTTGTATCCAACAGGCATTACACCTTCAGGTGTTCGGACTACAGGTCCAAAAACTTCACGTTTACTTTGTGAATTTAGTTCTACTTGAATCGCCTCTTTTCACATTGGCCAAATATTTTTACATTCATCAACAATTTGTGGTTCATATTCATGATCATTACTTCTGGTAATATCAAGAACAACTTTATATAAAAATATGTTGTCGACAACAATTTTATTTCTATCCAATATATTCATCTCCTATATATACATAATGTATCGAGATCTCGTTATTTTTAGGTACATGATCCTCTTCAGGGTCTCATCATCTTCACGAGATAACTCTTCAAGAGTTTTATTTACAAGAGATTTTTGTTCATAAGTTTTGCATAGATCAATAAATTTTGTAGCCTATTTCATGGGTATAGCCTCTTTATAGGCTGCAACTTATTTTTCTTGTACTTTCTTCTTCTAGGAAATTTTATTTTTTAACACTGATCATTCTTCCATGTTTCAAGTGTGACTTTAATTCAATTTGCTACTGTATTAACTGATTGTCCTACAAGGACTTCAATCTCTACTAGAGTATTAGCAACTAAAATGTGAGATATCACACTTTTCTTATTATCAGTGAATAATTCTGGTAATTGATTTGCAATTCATTGCAAATGAATAATCCTTTGAACTTCTAGTTTATATTGATTTGTATGAGAATCAGTATTAAATAACGTTGAAACATTCCAATTAATCTCCCATCGTGCTTCAGGCAACGATCTAACGTCGTGCTTCAGGCAACAACTTTTGTGACGCCCCCAAAAATAGGTATACATCATCCATCTTGAGTCGCCAAATACATGGTACAGAATATAAATACAAACTTAATTATACAACCGTCGTGTAATATACAACAATACATAAACTGAGAGTTTTAATAGGAAAATTGTCATCTAGACAATATCCACACTCTAAGGAGTCCTCATTACATTTATTATCACACTATTTAACAGAATAGTGAGGACTACTAATGTTATCATCTGGACCGTCACTCCTTTCCTCAACTCGTCCCAGCTATATTCTCATTTCTTGAAGAGAACAGTGAAAGAAAGGGTGAGCTCAACTAGCCCAGTAAGAAATATTATGACTATAATAATGCAGAATAAATTATCAATAGTCTTCAACAATGTTAAACTGATAAAATACAATTAACATCAAGTTTAACTGCAGCGGAACAAGCAATCCATTAGAAGAGTCAAGTAGAAAATAAAATCTACTATCTTCTATGGTATAAAATGTTTTCATCAATTTTTATCGCTGAGACTCAGCTTAATAAATAAAACACATCATCTAATCATCCATGTACTACGGGCCAATGATATTCATTAAATCATCAATGGTCATGACTATACCGAATAATCCCTAGTCATAAGCATACCAAAAACTGTCCATCAATGCATTACAGGCCACTGAGGACTTTTACCATATCATTTATAACATTACAGGTCATGATTATACCGAATGATCCCTGGTCATAATCATACTAAGTCCATCTATGCACGTAAGCCAAAGATGACTTTCATTATAATATAAGCATGAGGATGATGACAATGACATAATAATTCAATAAAACAAGTTCAAGAATTAATTTATCCAGAAATTAATAACGTCCAAATTGTCAACATGATACTTTTTTGTGGAGTAAAATTCAAGAATACTCAGAAGAATATTTCCATGAAAAGATACTGGATGAAGAGCAAATATCAAGGATATTCCACTAATTTCATGGAGTATAGAAGCCAAAACTTTAATCAACTGAGTATAATAGAGTATATGAAACTACAAATGGATTTTCACCTGCTATGCGGTAATCCACGTATACAGATCATTTCCATAATTTAATAAGGAATGAAAACAAAGGATCATTCACCATGCATGTGGTAATCCACATAGACAAAGTTATTTCAACGTAATAATAAAGAATGGAATAATGTATGATTCACCATGCGTGCGATAGATCGCATGATAGGTTATTTCCAATGTAATAATAAATAATGGAACCAGTCCCGTAGAACGCATGAAAAGGATATTCCGGCGAGAATAATAAAGAATGGAATAACAACAGAAATCACCATGCATGCGATAGACCGCACAGACAGGTTATTCCAACAGAATAATAAATAATGGAACCAGTCCCACAGAACGCATGCAGATAGGATATTCGACGCAATAATAAAGAACGGAATAACAATGAAATCACCACGCATGCGATGTATCAAGATTGCAGACGTGTTATTCCAATGAATAATAAATAATGGAGTCGTCCCAAAGCGCCTTGCATTTACAAGATATTCCGACAGAATAATAATGAACGAAATAATAGAAGAATTTCACCATGTATGTGGTACTTCGCATAAACAGGTTATTCCAACATAATAATAAAGAATGGAATAACATAAGAATTTCACCAAGTATAGGGAGTCCTCACATACAAAGTTATTCAATGAGAATAATAAAGAATGGAATAACAGAAGTTCTCTTCATGAATACGAAAGAAATAATACCCCTTACGAGTACAAAAAATAATATCCCTTACCTTAGAAGAAACTGGATATTGGAATAGAGAGGTAGCTGACTTCTCTTCTTCTTTCTCTCTATAATTTCTCTCTCAAGAGTTTCAGTGAATTCGTAAGAAATAATGAAGGAATGAGCTTCTATTTATAGGAGAATGGACTGAATAGTAACTACTTCATGAACGGTCTAGATTGATTTACTTTTAAACGGACGGTCCATATTGATTTACTATTAAAACTTAAAAGTAACGGTCTATACTGATTTACTATTAAAACTTTAAAAACCAATGATCCATATTGATTCACTATTATAACTTTCCACCAGCGGTCCATATTGATTCACTATTATAACTTTCCACCAGCGGTCCATATTGATTCACTATTATAACTTCAACTAACGGTCTGAAAAATTAGCACATCTCCTCATGGAATAATATTGTACCCAAAAATGATTTGGACCGAAAAAAAATATATTTTTTGGGTGAATAGTACCCCGTGAATAGTAACTCATGAATAGTAACTCGTGAATAGTAACTCGTGAATAGTACTTCGACACGAAAAGTGTCCCGAATACCCGATTGAACAATATAACCTCCAGACATCAATATTATCGATATGAATATTGATTTCTACTAACACTAATAATTTCCACACAATGGAACTATCAATTTCATCTTTAATCAACATGAGCTTATTCATCATCAATATTATAACTCACAATATTTAACAACTAGGTCGTTCCCAAGAAAGGGGGGACTTTCCAATAAGGATTTCTCCCTATTGGCGCGCAATTAGGTGACCAAACCTCTCCTTGACAGAACTTCTAGACATTGTAAATATTGTAATTTAATAATATGAATAATTTTGTCGTCTCAATTATTGATTTAATAATATATCATATTATGCAGATGATACTGTGACAATAATTGAATCAATAATATGAGAGATATGATGCGTGAATTCTCGTAGCAATAATTGAGTATAACCGAGTGACTTCTCACGTAAGCATCAATAACCAATCACCGTGTGTGCTACAATGCAACCACGCCAGACATCAGTACTTTTACTCTTGGGTAGTTCAACAGCTTTTAACGGTTACACTTCCGCCGTTATTTTTATAAAAGATAATTACATGCTTTTTTACTACTACGACAATACTTCCGTTGTGGGGTCCACCAATGATTGTGCCGTCGTACGAATATTCCCCGACCAATCGAATATTATATAACTTCTTGCTTACTTTACAAAATTTGTAAATATTACCCACAACTATAACATTATATTATATCCACACCATAATATTCAAAAATATAATTCGAGAGAAATTAATCTTTATTCATAAAAGTTGGGGTCTTACAATCTCCCCTTCTTATGAAATTTCATCCTCGAAATTAGGGTACGTACCTGATATATCGAAGAGGTGAGGATATCTTTACTTCATCTCAGATTCTAACTCCCAGGTCATTTCTTCCACATCGTGGTTTCTCCACAAAACTTTGACTTGAGGTATAACCTTGGAGCGTAGAATATGATCCTTCTTATCCAAGATTTTAACAGGTAACTCTTCATACGTTAAATTTTCCTCTATCTCGTCCGGTTCTAATTCAATAATGTGGTTCGGGTCTTTCACATATTTACGTAACAAAGATATGTGAAAAACATTATGAACACGAGACATACTTGGCAGTAAGGCGAGTCTATAGGCCAAAGTTCCTACTCGTTCAAGAATTATAAATGGGCCAATGAATCGAGGATTGAGCTTTCCTCTCTTTCCAAATCTTGTAACTCCTTTCCATGGAGCAACACGTAACAACACATAATCTCCAATATCGAATTCCACATCCTTTCGATGAAGATCAGCATAACTCTTTTGTCGATCTTGTGAGGTTTTTATACGTTGTCGGATCATTTGAATCTTTTCTGTAGTCATACGTACCAAATCCAGTTCCAACAACGTTGCTTCACCCACCTCATCCCAGCATACTGGCGAACGACACTTTCTTCCATACAACGCCTCAAATGGAGCCATGCCAATACTTATTTGATAACTATTGTTGTAGGAAAACTCCACCAATGGTAAGAACTTGTCCCAACTTCCCTTGAAGTCAAGGACACGGAGTCTTAATAAACCTTCAAGAGTTTGAATAGTCCTTTCCGACTGTCCATCCGTTTGAGGATGATATGCCGAACTAAATCGTAAATCCGTGCCCATAGCTTTTTATAAACTAACCCAAAATCTTGAAATGAATCTTGGGTCTCGATCAGAAACTATGGATACTGGCATACCATGCAATCTTACAATCTCGTTTATATACATACTAGCAAGACGTTCAAGTGTATAAGTTTCTCGTATCGGTAGGAAATGAGCAGACTTGGTCAATCTATCAACAATGACCCAAATTGCATCTATGCCTTGAGAAACCTTGGGAAGACCAGTAACGAAATCCATGGTAATGTGCTCCCACTTCCATTCTAGAATTTCAAGTGGTTGCAATGGACCTTTTGGCACTTGATGCTCCGCCTTGACTCGTTGACAAGTTAGACACCTTGAGATAAACCCCACTATCTCTCTCTTTATATTGCTCCACAAAATGTATGTCGAAGATCATGATACATTTTGGTACTCACAGGATAGATTGCAAACGGTGTGTTGTGCGCCTCCATCATGATTTTATACTTCAGGTCAGAATTTTTAGGAACACAAAGTCTGGAGTTGACTCGAAGTATTCCTTCTTCATCGATTCTTGCTTCCAGAATAGCACCTTCTTCCATTTTCTTCTTCATATGCATCATCTTCAGGTCTGTAGCTTGAGCAGCTTTAACTTTATCAATTAAAGTCAGTTCTACTCATATATTCGCCATCATCATATGGGTCCCTGGAGTCTTTAACTCTATCTCCATCCTTCGTAAGTCATACACAATGGGCCCTTGCGTTGATAATAATGCACTAGTGCCTATATATGATCTTCTACTCAATGCATCAGTTGCTACGTTCGCTTTTCCAGGATGGTATTGGATGGTATGATCATAATCTTTCAATAGCTCAAGCCAACGTCATTGTCGCATGTTGAGTTCCTTTTGAGTGAAGAAATATTTGAGGCTTTTATGATCCGTATAAATCTCCACCTTCTCTCCATACGGTAAATGCCTCCAAATCTTAAGCCTAAAAACGATGATGGCCAACTCTAGATCATGAGTAGGATAATTCCTCTCATATTCTTTGAGTTGTCATGATGCATAGGCTATGAATTTCCCATGTTGCATGAGAACACATCCTAACCCTTTGCCTGAAGCATCATTGTAAATGACAAATCCCTCCATGCCAGATGGTATTATCAGAACATGTGCTGAAATGAGCCTACTCTTGAGTTCATGAAAAATCTTCTCACATTCCTCGCTCCAACCGAAATTTGTATCTTTCCGAGTCAGCTGCGTTAATGGAGTAGCGATTCGAGAAAACCCTTCTACGAATCTCCGATAATAACCAGCTAAGCCAAGAAAGCTACGTACTTCGGTCACTGACTTAGGTTGCTCCCAGCTTTGAATTGCTTCAATCTTTCTTGGTCAATGATATTCCATGATTTGATATCACGTGCCCAAGGAATGCAACTTCCTCGAGCCGAACTCACATTTCTTCAACTTGGCATATAACTTGTTTTCATGAAGCTTTTGAAGTATCGACCTCAAGTGTTGCTTTCATGGTCTTCACGGGTTTTGGAGTATATGAGGATGTCATCAATAAAGATTTACCACAAAGTGATCCAAATATTCCTTGAATACTCGGTTCATCATGTCCATAAAGCGCAAAGGGAGCATTAGTCAATCCAAAAGACATGACTAGGAATTCATAATGCCAGCTGGGGAGTTACGAAAGCGCCTTGGAATGTCATCGGTTTTAATCTTTAACGCCCACTAAAAATTTGTGAGCTCCTCACCATTTATAAACTCCAAAGAATAGGCAAAAGCATTGACAACCATCCTCACTATTACTAAACCTCAAAACCTAATAAGGAGATTTGAAAGAATCGTGTGTTCATCGTTGTCTAATAAATAATATAAAAATATTAGTGTGATATTGTTTTAATTCCTCTCATTGCCTTTTCTCCTTGATATACACCGCCTCATGTTATAGGTTGTTGTCTTGATTCTATCCTTCTAGTTGATTGAATTATATAATCATCCAAAAGCTATGAATTTCGACATATGTCATCCTCTTGTTTCAAAGATCTTGATCCTCACCATATCCGCCTTGACAATGACATCTCTCAAGGATGATGAAAATAACGAGATGATTGAAAATTCTGAGATCATGCCAACTACTGCTAGTTTAAATCAGGTTAGTTATAAAAGTTAAACTTCAAAAATGGTAGGATTAAATCGTTTGTTTTCATCTTGTTTTCATTTGTTGAAGAATTCCTTCTTTTGGTTTTTATCCTATTTTAAGTGGAAATGAAATTTTCAGTTTACAATCTTAAAATCCTGATTGAAGATATTTGGTAGAGATACTGATGTCATTGAGTATGCTCAAGCTCCGTGTACTCCTGGATTACTAGAAGAGCCAAATTTGTCCAATATTCAAGAGACTTCCGCGTGTGATGATCATTTGGAATCCGAAAATCCAAGTTTAACAGAATTTGCAGTGAAAGATAACTTGGAAAATGCTTCCAGCAAATTTGACCTTATTCGCAAGAATGAAATGGATGGGTCTTTGCTCAGTGATGTGAATCCTAATCCAGTTCTTTCTATTCTTGCCAAGGAGAATGGTTGCCTTGCCAATGACATGGAATCTAATCAAGCAAACCCATGAGAGTTAGCTCTACTATAGCGACCATGGAATAAATATCATCGAGCTAATCTTGATTCACCATCTTTAATCCCTACGCCTTTGGGGTGATCAAGTAAAAGTCAAAACTATGACGCCATACTTGTAAGATAAAACTTTTCGCTTCGATATTCAAGACAAGGTGGAAGATCCGCAAAATGGAGTTGTCATCAATGATGAGCTGCATACTTGATTGCTAGCTTAAATAAAGTTAATCACGACTAAGGCCTATAGAACTAGTTGTCTGGGTCAACTTGATCAAATTCCACCAGACTTTATCCCTACCCCTCGGAGGGCTTTTGAGCGAGAGGAAGCCCCTGAGCATTCGAAAGTGATTCCTGATAATACTCATTCTTTTTGAATTTATAACCTTTTAAAGTTAAAATGTATCTGCAGTTCTTATTATGTTGTATTTGTTATTGAAGGTTAGAGCGGGAGTGTAGATGGCCTTGATTGATGCAATTGCTAACAACATTGGCATACCTTTGTGGAGACTATTTGGTGAAGCTTCAAATTCAATAACCAATTGATATATGATTCGCCTCCTTTCCAAGTTCTTTTACTTTAAAGTTTTTTTATGCATAAGAAATTGTACACATTTTCTAATTTCTTTATCTTTTTTTCAAACTTACTTAGGTGCCAGTGGGGTTGAATAAGTATGTTCACATTAATATTAGTAAATATGAAAAATTGTAACTAAAACAAGGAAATTTTTTTGACTATATGCATTAAAATTAATATCAAACATTATTATGTGTAGATTCCAATTGTTTCCTCTTCCGAGTCGCCACTTGGCTTCAAAGTATCGTAAGAAAGGATTCATGACCTTAAAGCTTAAGGTGGGTAAGAATCTAAATGCAGACATTAAAGTGCTTCAAGCCATACGCATGGCCCACCCTGATTGCTTGTTTATCTTAGATGCTTATGAAGGTTACACCTCTACGGAAGCTATTCAAGTTCATGAAACATTACATGGTAAAGTTTATATTAATTGAAATATAAATGATAAGCAGGCATCAATTTGAATGAAAGGTGTGACGACCCCAAAATAGGTCCATTCCATCCAACCCATTCTGAGTCGCCAAATACATGGTACAGAAATAACTACAACTTTATTATCACAACAATAAAACTGTGAGTTTAAATACAAATATTATCTTCTAGACAATATTTATACTCAAATAAATCCTCATCACATTTATTGATACATTATTTTACAATAATGGTGAGGACTACTAAACAACTCTCTTCATTCCATACCCCGACTAGTACTCGCTACATTCTCGCCTCCTGAGAAGAAAAATGGAACAACAAGGAAAAGGGTGAGCTCAACTAGCCCAAGAAAGAATGTTATGACTAAGATAATATACAACAAATTATCGTTAGTCTCCAACGAGGAAAATCCGATAGAATACAATAGATAACAAGTTTCGGATCAATATTCGCGTGAAATAATAATTCATAGAAGAGTTACGTAGAGAATGAAATCTACTATAATCTATGAATTTAACGAATCCATCATCAATATTTTATCCTGTAACATCAATCAATATTCATCTCAAATAAAATATTCATCTTTGCACTACGGTGCCCAAAGATATTCATCAATCGGTCGTGTTCATCTCAACACTGCTCATCTTTGCACTAAAGGCCAAAGATATTCATCGATCGGTCATGTTCATTTAAACACTGCTCATCTTTGCACTACTGAATAAAGATATTCTTCTAAATCATTCATCTTTGCATTGGTTTTATCCACGTCCAAAAATACCTCAAAAATAATCATAGTGGTGTAAAATTCAAGAATGATCAAAACATGGATACAATCAAGCTAGTATCCAAAATAGATATTTTGAATGAAAAGAAAAATTTTCATTTTTCTATTGAATAGTCTTGTGTATTCGTGAATAGTGTCGATACGTGAATAGTCCGTATAATCGTGAATAAGTAACTCAGACACCAAAAGATAGAAATTCCACAAAAAAAAACATCTTCACGCTTCATGAATAGTACTGCGTGAATAGTAACTCGTGAATAGTAACTCATGAATAGTAACTCATGAATAGTAACTCATGAATAGTAACCAGAGCATGAAAAAGTTCCAAATTTGATAAAAAGTACCAACCAATATTTCAAAGATAATGATATTGAAGAATTAATATCATTTGAGAAGAAAATAACATCCCTTACTATCCCTTATCTCAAAGAATCGAAGATTTTAAGGAAAGGTCGGAAGTGATCTTTGAATGAAACTTATCTTTAACAAAGAACTCTCAAAGTATCTAAATACTCACAAAATACGCTCAATAATATAGAGAGAAAGAGAAAACTTTGTTTCGGTGTGATTTTCAATTCTAACTTAGCCCTCTATTTATAGGAAAATGTTAGCCGTAGAAGCAGACTTGACACTTGCTACTTGATGGCTTTACCTGCTACTATTGCCACCCACCACATTTGAAATAAAATTCAGCACATTTTTTTCACCAACCACAAGTGGGGCCCACTCAATTCTAGAATTTTCCACCAAAATCAATTATAAACCTAATTTCCGAATTCGACACCTCTTAAAATTCACAACAAATCATTCGTGCATTTTTAACGGTTCAAAATTTGTGGACATATACTCAACTTATGTATGTATAACATACCCAAAAATTACCACAATCCAAATCTATTTGGATTAAAAATTATAACCCCATGAATATATCTCAAAACCCCGATTTGATTTTTAATACCTCCAATCCAGATAAAATCTTGATAAAACACCTCAACATTAATTCCTTCATTAATAACCACATAAATAAATCCATCATTTATATTCATATAAAATAAATATTTCCTTATCATATGAATCAATAATTAATTATTCACAAATAATATTACGTAATCACATTTATGACAACCAGGTATTTCCCAGGAAAGAGGGGCTTTCGATAAGGATCTCTCCTTCTTGGCGCGCGATTAGGTGACCAAACCTCTCCTTAGACGTAACTTTCTAGACATTGCCAATAATGTTATCTAATAATATTATTCAAATAATATGAATTATTGATCCGATAATGGGAAATCTTGTGCGATGACAATTATTGAAACAAAGAATAATATAAAATACCAACGCAAAGAATTATTGAATCAATAAAATAAACTATTAAACAAGAACTCATCGTAATAATTATTGAGTAGTGCCTTCTTACGTAAGGATCAATAATTCAACAATACTGTAATACCTGCAAAGCTTCTTGTGCAACCACAGCGTACATCAGTATTTTAACCACCGGTATTCCAACAATCTTAACAGTATAACTACGGTCTTAATTGAAGAATAACTACGCCTGCTATTTATAACCACCCAAACTTTATCGTTTTCCTCATCCAATCGCTTTTTCCCGAGTTATGGGGCCCATACATGGTCAAATACTTGGCAGTAATTTAATATTCCCCACGAAATGAATATTTTATAACCACTTGCTTATTTTGAAATATTTATGTATTTAACCCTTTACTATCCACATTAATCAAATCAACCCTTACTATTTCAAAATAATAAATAAAGGAAATTCCTTTTTATTTAAAAAATTTCTGGTCTTACAACCTCCCTCCTTATGAAATTTCGTCCTCGAAATTGACGTGACGATACTGTGTTTCAAAAGGTAAAGATACCTCGCTTTCATTTCCGTTTCCAATTCCCAGGTCATTTCCTCTATAGCATGATTCCTCCACAAAACTTTAACTTGTGGTATGACCTTTGCGCGTAGGACATGCTCCTTCCTATCCAAAATCTTGACAGGTATCTCCTCGTACGTTAAGTCTTCGGCTATCTCGTCCGGTTCTAACTCAATGACGTGGTTCGGGTCGTCCACATATTTACGTAACATCGATACGTGAAAAACGTTATGAACACGCGTCATACTTGGTGGTAAAACGAGTCTATAGGCCACAGTTCCTATTCGATCGAGAATTTCAAATGGATTAATAAATCGAAGGTTTGAGCTTTCCTCACCTCACCGATTCTCGCTTTTGAAATAACAACTTCTTGCACCTCTTTTCAAATTCATCAGCTCCGGTGTGTAGCTTGAACAACTTTAACTTTATCGATTAAAGTCGATTATACTCGTATATCATCACGTGGGTACCTAGAGTTTTCATCTCCATCTCTATTATTTGTAAATTATACGAAATTAGTCTTTGACAATATCGTACTCGTACTTGTATACGATCTTCTACTCAACACGTCAAAACCACGTTACGCTTTTCCGTGGATGGCATGGTCAGAACGTGTGTTGAAATGAGTCTCCTCTTGAGTTCTTCGAAGCTCTTCCCACATTCTTTACTCCATTCGAATTTTGTATCTCTACGAGTCAGCTGCGTTAATGGAATAGCGATTCGAGAATATCCTTCAACGAATCTCCGATAATAACCAACTAAGCCTA
The DNA here is from genome assembly GCA_020205615.1 of Panax quinquefolius. Lineage (NCBI taxonomy): Eukaryota > Viridiplantae > Streptophyta > Magnoliopsida > Apiales > Araliaceae > Panax > Panax quinquefolius. The sequence continues at coordinate 22,151,085 of CM035168.1, read as the reverse complement.
GAAAGCTACGTATTTCGATTACCGACTTAGGTTGTTCTCAACTGTGACTCATATCCCAACCTTGGATAACACGTTACAATGACACCTATCAGTTTACTATCACACGAATATGGTGTCCCCTACGGAGAGTCTGGCTTCGGTGCATTCCACAAAGGAAGTCACCAGATAAAGGCTCAGGTACCAAATTCTATAGTTGAATTTTTAACTCCACGAAGTTCAATAGAGCCATTCGATATGAGATTTTAGAAATGAGTTTTGTCTCGGTTCAAAGTCGATACAAATTTTAATATCGAGCTTTGGGAGTAAGCGAAATTCTTCGAGAAAATACGTCGGGAAAAATCAATAACAACAAGAATATTATTCAAATCGACGTGTCTTTATTCAAATCCATAACATGGACTAAGAAAACTTGACATCCATAATAAACGAATGACTTCATGGCTTGATATGAAAATGTTTGACTACAATGGTTTGATTGCTTGAATTGAATAACAGTTGCTTAGGAATATGAAAACTAACAACCTTACAAAAGCAATCAATTTGGCATGATGAGTAGTTAACCTTAAAATCACATCAAAAGCAAATATCTCTATAGAAATAAGGTTAACGGTGTAATGTGATAGTGCCAACTCGAATCAAGCAAGATTTCTAAACAACGGATGTAATGAAAGTTTCTCCTAACGAGTCTCCATAAATAGGTCAAAGTCTAATTTCTCCGTAGTCAAGTTCAAACGTTGAGCGCAAGCAAAGAGATAAAAGAATGGGTAGAACCGATATCTAGTAAGGTATATACTTCGCAAGAATTTATAATTAACTAACCCGTGCTAACTTCGTTCGGGTTCCTCGCATTTTGACCGGTCCACAACAAACGCCTTCCCTAATCGTTGACTTTAACTTTTACGGGGCCGATCTTTTGAGTCACCGCCTCATTGCACTAGGTTTCGATATCGTACAATCTCGAGCGATATGTCCTTCTTTTCCACAATTATAGCATACCTTAAACTGTTGTGGGCAGTTTGGGCTGATATGTCCCTCTTTCCCGCATTTGTAACATACGACCGATGGTCTTTCTCCTCCCTTGGAACTAGTTGCTACTGGCGCTGACGTCTTCACATGGTCGTTATTGAATCTCCTCTTTTTAAAATCTCCTCCCAACTCGCTTCTTCTATTTTCATGGCCACGATTACCACCAGAGTGGTTACCGCCTTTGTCCGTATTCTTCTTTCTCCACTGGTTATCGTTATTCTGATGATCGCTATCTTCTAGATATAATCAAGTTTATGGACCCTCGGTTGAACGTACTCGTTATCTCGCTTCTAACAATCGAGCCTCATTGACAACATCTGAATAAAGAGAAAATTATGAGAAATGAGATATCGACGTATGCCGGGTTTCAAACCTCTCGTAAACATCCGGCGTCATCGTTCCTCATTCTCCACCAAATGAGGTGCAAACTGGATAACTCCGCGAACTTCGCCTCGTCATCGGGACAATAATCCATGTTATTCTCGCTCGGTCTAATAAACTCCACTTCCTTCATATAGACGAATACTTTCGGGGAAGTACTTGTCATTGAACTGCTTCTCAAACGTCTCCCAAGACATGCTTTGAGTCGCGTATGGATGGGTACGCTTCATGATTCCCCACCAATGTCTGCCTTCGCCACGGAACATAAAAAGTAGCGAATGGAACTTTATGTTCCTTCGTGCATCCCAAGACATCGAATATCTTGGTAATTTGCTTGACCCATGTTTCCGACATGATCGGATCCGCTTTCCCAATGCGTGGTCCCAACTCTTTGAATCGGGCATGTGACCACCGTGAATTACTATCATTTCCTCCTATATTTTGAGCACGAGTCTCCTCAAATGCGATTTTGCATGAATCGCAAAAAGCTTCTAAACATCCCCTCGCTCATCATCTCGCTCAGTGGTGTTATTCACAGGAGGTACATTGCCAGCCTGTTGCACGTTCTCCTCGTTGTTAAGTACAGGCATCTCCACGGTCTCATTTACTCCACTATTAATATTCTCAGTCGACATTCTCAAATACTGTCATAAAATAAGGGTTAATTAAGGAAATCAATCACATAATATCCCTATATACTGACCAACTAACAAATAAGCTTAGGTAGGACACACTAGCGAAGGATTTACTCGTCTCTCCCCTCCTAGTTCTATTCCCCGATCTCCGCCAGAGAGATCATATCCTAAGCTTTGATACCAACCGTGATTTACCCCAAAATAGGTCCATTCCATCCAACCCATTCTGAGTCGCCAAATACATGGTACAGAAATAACTACAACTTTATTATCACAACAATAAAACTGTGAGTTTAAATACAAATATTATCTTCTAGACAATATTTATACTCAAATAAATCCTCATCACATTTATTGATACATTATTTTACAATAATGGTGAGGACTACTAAACAACTCTCTTCATTCCATACCCCGACTAGTACTCGCTACATTCTCGCCTCCTGAGAAGAAAAATGGAACAACAAGGAAAAGGGTGAGCTCAACTAGCCCAGTAAAGAATGTTATGACTAAGATAATATACAACAAATTATCGTTAGTCTCCAACAGGGAAAAATCTGATAGAATACAATAGACAACAAGTTTCAGATCAATATTCGCATCGGAAATAATAATTCATAGAAGAGTTACGTAGAGAATGAAATCTACTATAATCTATGAATTTAACAAATTCATCATCAATATTTTATCCTCAGAACATCAATCAATATTCATCTCAAATAAAATATTCATCTTTGCACTCTTCAGCCAAAGATATTCATCAATCGGTCATGTTCATCTCAACACTGCTCATCTTTGCACTAAAGGCCAAAGATATTCATCAGTCGGTCATGTTCATTTAAACACCTGTTCATCTTTGCACTACAGGCCAAAGATATTCTTCAGAAATCATTCATCTTTGCATTGGTTTTATCCACGTCCAAAAATACCTCAAAAATAATCATAGTGGTGTAAAATTCAAGAATGATCAAAACATGGATACAATCAAAGCTAGTATCCAAAATAGATATTTTGGACGAAAAGAAAAATTTTCATTTTTCGGTGAATAGTGTCGTATTCGTGAATAGTGCCAGATATCGTGAATAGTCCGATACGTGAATAGTAACTCCGACACCAAAAGATAGAAATTCCACAAAAAAAAAACATCTTCACGCTTCATGAATAGTACTCGTGAATAGTAACTCGTGAATAGTAACTCATGAATAGTAACTCGTGAATAGTAACTCATGAATAGTAACCCCGACATGAAAAAGTTCCAAATTTGATAAAAAGTACCAACCAATATTTCAGCATAATGATATTGAAGAATTAATATCATTTGAGAAGAAAATAACATCCCTTACTATCCCTTACCTCAAAGAATCGAGATTTCTAAGGAAAGGCTCTAGTGATGTTTGAATGAAACTTATCTTTGAATAAAGAACTCTCAAAGTATCTAAATACTCACAAAATACGCTCAATAATATAGAGAGAAGAGAGAAAACTTTGTTTCTGGTGTGATTTTCAATTCTAACTTAGCCCTCTATTTATAGGAAAATGTTAGCCCGTACCGGCGGACTTGACTCACTACACGATGGCTTTACTTGCTACTATTGCCACCCACCACATTTGAAATAAAATTCAGCACATTTTTTCACCAACCACAAGTGGGGCCCACTCAATTCTAGAATTTTCCACCAAAATCAATTATAAACCTAATTTTCGAATCCGACACCTCTTAAAATTCACAACAAATCATTCGTGCATTTTTAACGGTTCAAAATTTGTGGACATATACTCAACTTATGTATGTATAACATACCCAAAAATTACCACAATCCAACGGTCGGATTAAAAATTATAACCCCCGCAATATATCTCAAAACCCCGATTTGATTTTTTAATACCTCCAATCCGATAAATACTTGATAAAACACCTCAACATTAATTCCTTCATTAATAACCACATAAATAAATCCATCATTTATATTCATATAAAATAAATATTTCCTTATCATATGAATCAATAATTAATTATTCACAAATAATATTACAGAATCACATTTATGACAACCAGGCTGTTCCTAGGAAAGAGGGGGCTTTCCAATAAGGATCTCTCCTTACTGGCGCGCAATTAGGTGACCAAACCTCTCCTTAGACAGAACTTTCTAGACATTGCCAATAATGTTATCTAATAATATTATTCAAATAATATGAATTATTGATCCGATAATGGGAAATATCGTCGCGATGACAATTATTGAAACAAAGAATAATATAAAATACCAACGCAAAGAATTATTGAATCAATAAAATAAACTATTAAACAAGAATCAACCGTAATAATTATTGAGTAGTGCCTTCTTACGTAAGGATCAATAATTCAACAATCTTGCATGTAATACCGCGTACTCTTTGTGCAACCACAGCGCCAGACATCGTATTTTAACCACCGGTATTCAAATGCCTTAATCTGTAATAACTACGGTCTTAATTCAGTAATAACTACGCCAAGTTATTTATAACCACCCAAACTTTGTCGTTTTCCTCATCCAATCGCTTTCTTTCAGTTATGGGGCCCATACATTGTCATTTTCTTGCAGTCGCCGCATCGAATATTCCCCCCGTAAATGAATATTTTATAACCACTTGCTTATTTTGAAATATTTGCGTATTTAACCCTTTACTATCCACATTAATCAAATCAACCCTTACTATTTCAAAATAATAAATAAAGGAAATTCCTTTTTATTTAAAAAAATTTCGGGGTCTTACAAAAGGGATATGATTAACACCCTGAATACATAGTACAGGACCTTACTTATAATTTAAGTTATAAACTTCTCTCTCCCCTCCAGCTCCCCTTGCTTGATATCTGTTTGAATCATTTTAACCTTTTTATAAAAAAAATATTCTTTTTTGTTCTTTTAACAAGTCAATTTTATTATTATTTCATTGCGTAAATGAAGGTGACTCTAGTTCTCTTTGAAGCGACCCATTCATAGAGATGATTGGGAAGGTCTTGGTCATGTTACTCGCATTGCAAAAAAGACAAATATGGAGTATCTGTTGTCACGATGAAAGTTGTCGAGGTTTAGCCGATGTTAAGAAAATAGTTGTGGGAAATCTAGCATCTCTATTTACCATGACAGTGGATTAGCTAACCGAAAAGATGCATGACAAAATTAAGACGACGCCACCTTTTATAAATCATGCAATTAGTATCATGGGCTATTGCATTGGTTGCACTACACAAAATTAAGAAAGATAAATGTAGCAAGTTCCTTAGATTCCGAGAATTTGGTGGTTGTGCGACTTGTTCTTATCTCTTACTCAAGTAACTCTTGAGGCCCATTTTTAATTACAAACCATGAATAATTTAGTATATCCGATTATGTTGACTTCCTTAGTCTTGTTGTGTCCACACCGTCACCGGTATTTCATTCGAGGAAGACATGCAGAGTCCTCGACTCTCCTAATGGTATCAATGACCCACTTCTAAATGGAAATTTTGAAAAGCATCAAGAAGAGAAAAATAACATCTGTCCGTGTATGGAAAAGCTACATTTCTACAAATAGTAACATTTTCTTGGTTCAATCAATTGTGTAGTTTACCGGATGCCGATATATACCTACTCGATGATCCTTTCAAAGGTCAAAGTGGATGTACATACATACATCTGACTCTTTGAGGTTAGTATTTCTACCAAATCCATGTTCTAATTTTCCAATACCCTCCTCGATATGAAGCGAAAATATGGAGATTGAGCAATCGATGTTTCTTCTATATGTAATCGCTTCAGAGTGCCTAATGGGGATTCTTAAAGAGAAGACCATAGTTTATATTCTTGATCAAGTTGAGTTTCTTTCAAAGAAAGAACCTCATCCTCGCACGCCACCTTGATTCTTAAATTTTATTATTATTTGGAGAATTTCTAGCAACATTTATATTAAAAATTTATATCCGGACCTACCAAATTATAACTCTTCAAGGCTCAACAGGTGATGCAAAATAGAAGAATTAAGTAAGCTGGTTCATTTGAAGAACTTCTTAAGCAGAATATCGGATTTGAGGTTCTAGTTGGAGCTCATAGCCAATCACTTGATTGTCGACATTCAAAACTTCTGAATTTTCGTTATGGTCATATTTAAAAAGTTGGATATTTTGTTTAGAATGTTATACTTGATAAATTATTGATGTTAAGTAGAATGAATGATATTTTGGATTTTAATTTTTCTATTTTGGTTAAATATGATGGAAAATAGAAATTTAGTTATTCTATTATTGGTGTTTTTTTATCATTACAATCATTTTGGTTAAATATTATTGGTGTAATTTTTTTTTATTTCTAGATCTATAATTTTATATTTAGTTTTTTATTTAGTCACAACAAATAATTTTGTCACTATTAATCTCTTTCTGTGACAAGATCTATCGTCATCATAAGCATTCAATTAGTGACATTGAAAAATGTGTCCTAGAAAATAACTCTTTGGTGACAAATTATTTTATAATATTATTTAAAATATGAAATGACAACGACATAATTGTCATGTTAAATATATTATTAGGTGACGAATTGTTCTGTCGTCATTTATTTTCTTATTTTTGGTGACGATAAACACAATAACATGACTAAAGAATAATCATAAATATGACAATATTGTCGTCATTAAAATTAGATAATTTAAATTGAGTAACATATTTTCGTCACTAAAACAATATCATTTAATGACAAAAAATGATTTTCGTCATTTATTGCACCAAGTTTTGATGACGAAACATAATATAGAGTGACAAAAGTTTCATTCAAATAGTGATGCTATTAACGTCACTAAAAGTAATTAATTATAGTGACAATGATGTAAATCGTCACCATAAGTCAAAACATTTAGTGACGACATCAAACATTGTCAAATATACTTAATACCACGCTCATACGGTGACGGTCTATGTGACGATTAACAATCGTCACTAAATGTTTTAGTGACGAAAAATGAATTTTATGTGACAAATTTTAGCGTCATTTTTTGTGTGATTTCTTGTAGTGCTTGCAGGACTAAATTAAAAATGAAGAAAAAGAGGAAGGTATTATATTATACTGTAATATTTTAATCCCCAAAACGTGCAATTATAAAAACTATATTTTCCTATAAATAGAAGCTCATTCCTTCATTATTTTTCACCAATTCACTAAAGCTATAAAGCAATTATTATGATGTAAATTATAGAGAGAAAGAAGAAGAGAAGTCTGCTACCTCACTATTTCAAAGATATCTAGTTTTTCTAAGGTAAGGGGTATTATTCTTTCGTATTCATGAAGAGAGTTATTTTCTTTCAATACTGTAAGGGTTGTTATTCCATTCTTTATTAATATGTTGGCATAACTTTGCTATCATGCAAGTACCGCATACATGGTGAAATTCTTCATTATTCCATTCTTTATTATTCTGTTAGAATAACCTGTCTGTGCAGTCTATCGCATGCCTGGTGAATTCTGTTGTTATTCCATTCTTTATTATTATGTTGGAATAACCTGTCTATGTGAAGTACCGCATTCATAATGAAATTCTTCTGTTATTCCATTCTTTACTATTCTCATTGGAATAACTCGTCATACATGCTGTGATCTATCGCATGCCCAGTGAATTTCATTGTTATTCCATTCTTTATTATTCTGTTGGAATAACCTATCTATGTGGATTACCGCATGCATGGTGAATGATCATTTGTATTCATTCTTTATTAAATTGTGGAAATGATCTGTCTACGTGGATTATCGCATGACGGGTGAAAATCCATTTGCAGTTTCGTATATTCTATTATACTCATCTGGGATATCATTTCTTTTGTACTCGTCATGTAATATCATTTTCTTTGGTATTTTTCTGTTACGAGTTACTATTTACGGGTTACTATTCACTCGATTACTATTCACTCTAGTATCATTCACTCGGGTATTTGAGGCACTTTCGTGTCGGGGTACATTTCACGGGGTACTATTCACCAGAAAAATATATTTTTTTTCTGTCCAAATTATTTTTGGTACATGAATATTATTCTTGAATTTTACTCCACAAAGCAGTATCATGTTGACAATTTGGACATTATTGATTTCTGGATAAATTAAATTATAAATCTTTAAAATTTATCCTTGAACTTGTTTTATTGAATTATTATGTCATTGGCATCATCCTCATGCTTATATTGTGATGAAAGTCATCTTTGGCTTACGTGCATAGATGGACTTGGTATGATTATGACCAGTGATTATTCGGTATAATCATGACCGTAATGTGACGAATAATGTGGTGAAAGTCCTCAGTGTGCATTGATGGACAGTTTTTGGTATGATTATGACCAAGGATTATTCGGTATAGTCATTACCATTGATGATTTAATGAATATCATTAGCCCGTAGTGCAGGAAAGAATCGATGATATGGTTTATTTATTGTCGAGTCTCAAATGATAAAGTTGATGAAAAACTTTTTAAATCATAGAAGATAGTAGACTTTATGCTCTACTTGACTCTTCTAATGGATTGCCTATTTCGTTACAGTTGTTGATCAAAAACTTGTTGTCTATTATATTCTATCAGTTGTTATACTGTTGAAGGCTAAGGATAATTTATTCTGCATTATCTTAGTCATAATATTTCTTACTGGGCTAGTTGAGCTCACCCTTTCTTTCATTGTTCTCTCTCGTGAAAATGATAATATAGCCGGGACGAGTCGGGAATGGAGTGATGGTCCAGGATAAATGGCTTTAGTAGTCCTCACTATTCTACGGAATAATGTGATAATAATTGTAATGAGGACACCATTGAGTGTGGATATTGTCTAGATGACAATATTCTTGTTTAAACTCTCAGCTATGTTTTGTCGTATTTTTACCCGACTGTTGTATAATTAAGTTTATATTTGATTTATGTTCCATGTATCTGGCGACTCAGAATGGGTGATGTATACCTGTTTTGGGGGCGTCACACATAAGTTTTCCAAAACTTCTAGCTATGCTAGATTCGAAATTTTGACATCAAGCTAAATACGCATTATGTGCTTTTGAATATATATATATATATATATATATATATATATATATATATATATATTTGTAATGATTTTTGAACGGTTTAAAGAATAGTCTATGCTACTTGTTTCAGCTAGACGATAATGATTTGAAATATCAAAAAAAAATATTTTTATTTATCACTTATGTACCTTGTAACCTGGTGCAGAGATGATAAAAAGTTGATAGAGTTGTAAATACATGAATACATAGTGTTGAATTTGATCCAAAAATCGTTGTCCCACTATTGTATGATGTGTTATGACAAAGTAATACAATGACGGTATCCTCAAATGGACTGTTAATACAGTACGACATCATGACGTTATTCTCAAAAATATTTTCAAAAATTTAATTTGCTAACAGCATTTGGCTATACACATTCGTAAATCGATTGAAATTGATTATTGATACGAGTCTACGCTATTCGATTCAACCAGACTAATGTTCCTAAAAAATCTAAGCGATCTTTGAAAACTTTCCTGAACCAATTTGTTTTGGTGCGAATTTCAATAAAGACTGAGGTAAGAAATTTTGTGCGCCTAAGGCGAAAAAGAAGAACGGGGAAAAATTGTTCCGACCAGCAGTACTTGGCCAGTACAGGGCATACCGGGCTGATTACCCTCTATGTCCGTAAGTTATGATGGTTTGCGGATGAATTTTTATAAAACCTTTGCGAAAATGACAGACAATAGTCTATATAACTCCTCAGCAATATTTGAAAATTTTTACTCTTGTGAGTGGTGTATTGGGTAGCATGTGATGATGTGTATGAATGGTGTAAGTAGTATGGTGTAAGGTGTAAGGTGAATTTCGGGGACGAAATTCTTAGGAGAAGGGGTGAATGTGACAACCCGAGAATTTAGAAAATTTTTAAAAATCATAATTGATTGATTTAAGGTTCAATATTAGAACCTAGACAGAAAATAAGTATATAGAATTGGCAGTTCTGTAAAGAAATTTTAAGGATTTCAAAATTTTTGGACAAGACTTGAATAATTTGATAAACTGTAAGTGATAGTCTGGTAATGAGGTATAAGATTTTGGTGTATTTAAAATTCTTGTGAAGAATTATCAAGGTTAAGTATCTAAGTGTATACGAGTCGGTATATGTGAACAGTAAATTTCTATGTGTATAATTTGTGGATAAGGATCAAATTTTGATCAGATAAGTTACACAGGTGACAAACCCTAAGTATATCTTAAGAACGTCAACGTTCAGTTATTAAACCCTAATTAGAGATTTTATGTGTACATTTGTGATTTAAGATCAAGGAATTTATTGGATAAGTTATAACTTTAGTAAACCCTAAAGTTAGGTTAAAAACATTATGTTTAAGTTAGAAAACTCTAATGAACTCTTACAAACCCTAACGATACGTCCAAAAACCCTAATTTTAGTTTCGGGAATTCGAAACCCTAATTTGGATATTTAAAACCCTAATTTGGATATTCAAAAGTTAAGTTTAAATGCCTAAGTGTTATAAGATATGGAATAAATGAGAAGTGTCGAAGATGTCCTTCAAATTATAGGGGAAAAGACCAAACTACCCTTAGTAGGTGTGAAATGACCAAAATGCTCTTTTACTTAAATCTCAAGTAAAAGATATACCAAATCTTGGTGACTCAATAACAGGATGACTTTTTTGTCTTGGTACCAATCTCCATACTTTGCTTCTTTCAAACTGATTAAGTTCTTCCTACATAGCTTTTATCCAGCTGGAGTCTTCCAAAGAATCCTCTATCTTCTTAGGTTCCATTTGTGACAGGAAACTTATATAGAAACATTCATTTTGGGTGGCAGCTCTTGTTTTGACTCTTGCACTCGGATCTCCAATGATTAAGTCTTGAGTGTGATCTCTTACCCATCTACTTCCTGTTGGGACATCTGTCCTGATGCCTTCTTGTCTGAGGTCTTCAAGATCTATATCTGTTTCTTGGTGTGGAGATTCATTGTCTTTCATAGGCCTCTCTACGATCTCATTTCCTTGTTCAAGGATTTCACTATCTGAAACTACGACTGTAGTGTTGAGCTCGACAACTTCGTTCGTAGTGTCTGAACTGTCGATCGTAGTGTCTTGCAGTACTATTTTGTCTAAGTCTGTCTCATCAAAGATGATGTGAATTAAGACTTTGACACTTAGTGTCTTCTTGTTGAACACTCTGTAGGCCTTATTGTCTGTGGCATATCCAAGAAAGATTCCTTCGTCTGACTTGGGTTGAAATACTGCTTTCCATTGTTAAGAATGTAGCATACACAGTCGAATACATGAAAGTAACTGCCACTTGGCTTTCTTCCTTTCCACGGTTAAATGAGGGGTCTTCTTAATCGTAGAGTGTATGAGTGATCTGCTTACGAGTGTAGCATGCGGTGTTGGCGCCTTCTACCCGTAAGTATTCGTGTAGATGGGTTCTTTCTTAGTAGAGTTCTTCCAACCTCTATTAATGTCCTATTTTTTCTCTCAGCTACTCCATTTTGTTGAGGAGTTCGTGGAGCTGAGAAGTTATGACTGATGTCATTGTCTGTGCAGAACTGGTCCATTTCTGAGAAGTCAAATTCTATGCCATGATCACTCCTTATAACCTTGATTTTCTCCCCTTTCTCGTTCATCACTAGTCTGAACATCTTGATCAGTTGGGAGCTTGTTTCGTCCTTTGAGGTTAGAAAGAATACCCATGTGAATCTGGTGTAATCGTCAACTATGACCAGTGAGTATCTCTTCCCTCCGAGGCTCGTTGTTGTAATTGGCCCAAATATATCCATGTGGAGCAACTGCAGGGGCTTGTCAATTGAGTTGGCAGTTTTGCTCTTTAATGAGCTTCTGGTCTGCTTTCCAAGCTGACAGGCATTGCACAGCCTTTCTTTAATGAAGCTGAACTTAGGTAAACCTGCAACTAGATCTTTTGAGGCTAGTTTAGACATGCTCTTGAAGTTGAGATGAGACAGTCTTCGATGTCATAACCAGCTTATTTCTTCAGATGCTTTAGCCAGAAAGCATATTGTCTCGTCTGAGCTTAGTTGACCAAGATTTACTATGTAGACATTTCCTTCTCTTGTTCCGGTTAACTTTACAGCAGATGTCTTCAGGTCTCGGACTTGACATTGATTGTTGAAGAATGTTACTTGATGACCCTTGTCGCAGAGTTGGTTGATGCTTAGAAGATTGTGTTGTAGTTCTTCCACATAGGCCACTTTACTGAAGGATACTGCATCATTTCCAGCTGAGCCATATCCTCTTGTCTTGCCAGAGCCGTTGTCTCCAAAGATGACTGAGGGACCCTCCTTCTCTATGTAGTTAGACAGAAGGGCTTTGTTCCCAGTTATGTGCCTTGAGCATCCATTGTCCAGATACCAGGTTGTGATCGTGGATCTCTTTACCTGTGGTAACATTAAACCTTCATTTTGGTACCCATACTTGCATGGGTCCTACTTTGTTAGTACCCTTGGGGACCCAAATCTGCTTGATTTTGGGTCTTATAAGCACGGAATTATAATGGTACTTTGTAGCCTTGTGACCAACTTTATAACATATAAAACATCTAATATGATGCATGTTTGTGTGTGTGTGTGTGAAAGTTCTTCCTCCATTTGGACTTTTGTGGATCTTTAGTCATCCTACTATTAAGTTAATTTTCCTTCCTCCATGTATCCTTGTGTTTCATGATTTGTGAGAAGTGTACCTTACCTCTACTGTACCTTCCCAGTTGGTTCGTAGAGTTGATCTTCCTTGACTCTACGATCCTTCGAGGTTGATGAGTAGTGGCTGGGTTACTCTTCTCTTTTCTAAAACCCAGGCCAGCATGAGATCCCTTACTCCTTGGAATATGGATTGAATGAGTAGAGCCGGGTTTGACTGGCTCATCCTTCTGTGAGGATTTCACAAATATAATGCCTCTACTAAAACTTGAAGCATTACTAGTGCTAGTTTCCTTTACCTTTTCCACACATGGCTCTGAGGCAGATTCCCCAAAGCCTAAACCTGTTCTGTCAGAGACACTTCTCTGGCTAGAGATTAGGGAGTCAATGGATGAAGAGGATTTATTCTATGTAGAGATTGTCTTTTCTAGTTCCTCAATTTTAGAGGTTAGACTTGACTCTCTTTTTGTATTGAGCTCATTAGTCTGTTTCAAGAACTTATTCTCATCTTCAAACTTGGAGAGAGAATCAGTACTTAGAAGGGCTATTTCCAGTTCTTCTTGAACTTTTTCTTTCTCCTTTTGAAGAAGTGAATAGTCCTTAGTCAGAACTCTAAACCATTTCATGTATTGATGTAAATCAGATGTTATGCCATGCAGTGCAGTTCTTAAATCATCAATTTCTACATCAGGAGAGTTGAAGTCAAATACCTCATCTATACTTACTTTATGTATGTTGGAGTTCTGTTTGTCCTTTGAATTTTTGGCCATCAGGAAAAGATTTGCCATTTGAGGATCTTTATCATCATCTCCAGAATCCGGAATTGAGTCATTGTCTGAGTCACTCCACGATCCTCCAGCTACAAGGCCTTTGTCTCTCTTCTGAGGCCTTTTGTTGCCTTTGTATTCCTTCTTTTAATGTGATTTCTTCTTTAGTTCTTCTCTGAGAGGTTTGTTGCAGTTAGCAATGAAGTGGTTGAAAGTAGTATGCACACAAGCCAATCATGTTTGATGATAAAGCATATACTTTGTAACAATCTTATTCATTTATTAATAAAATGTATTAATTTATTAAAGGCTTTTAATTATCTACATGATGCTGTTTTATAATATGTGATAAACCCATAGTTTTAAGCAATGCTTTTAGAATAATGATGATGATCATTTTAATGAGATCTAAATTCTTAGAAAGCTTAAAAATAAAATAGTTCCCAATCATTGGATTACTAAATTGGGGATTAGTGAATCCGGATAGATTGGTACATATACGTTGCTTGCTCATTGGATGAGGATGATTGATCTCATGATCATTTGTGTGGAGACACTAAAGCAAGTATGTAGGTGCTTATTAGAGAATAAGTTCATTTGAACGTTGGCTCGCTAAGGAATACCTAATGGAGTTTTATTTGCACCACAATAGGAATTCTGTAGTGATAGTAGTACAAGTAATCCTTGGACTTGAGATCATCATAGTATCTTGTGTATGATGAGTTATACTTTGACTTATTCCTTAAGACCCTTAGGGTATATCAAAGGGTATGCTTGGGTATAATAAGTTGTACATGGAGATAATGTATGATCAATAAAGAATCTACCACTTCTAATAAAAGAAGAGAAATGTCCTATGTGATTCGATAAATGACAACCCAAAGTAGTCCTTGGCGAGCGAATGAAATTAGAAAGGAGTTTCTAATTTGCATTATTTGAGTTGTGCATTTAAGAGTCGAAATACATATAAATAAATAAAATAAGACTTGACAAGAATTCCATGTCTTATATTTAATTGGGACATTGTATGGTGGAAGGATTGAATTATGTATCAGTAACTATTTACTCAAAGGTTCTTTTATGATTAATGTTGAAATCTATATTATCCGGAAAGTCGTTGATCGCTTAGGGAGGCTTATCCTTATTGTAGAATAAATATTATTTATTTAAATAAATTAATTGTTTAATTTATTTATTTAAATAAGATTAAATTGTTCTAATTGATTTATTCACAACCTAGGTTTAATATGGAGAACCTAAAGGGTCACACCATAAAAGGAAGAATAATTATTTAAGAAGTTAATGGCATAATCGTAATAATATGTTAAGTATATTTAATTTAATCTATGGTGATAGAATAAATTAAATAGCTTAATATTATTATTTAATATTTTAGAAATATTAAATATAAATTAATAAGAGGAGTCTTATTAATATTATTACAATTATTATTATTTTAATTTCTAAAAGAGTTTAGGAATTAATTTAATATAAGTACTCTCATTTATTCCTAATTGGATTAGGAAGGAAAATTAGTTAAAGGAGTTTAATTAATTATCCCTAATAAGATTAGGGAGCTTAATTAATTAAAAGAATTTAATTAATTAAATAAAACCCAATTCCTTAATTGTTAAGATGGGTTGCCCACATCTATAAATAAGAGGAGTCTTATTATGGGTGGTGGGGGTTGTTGATTTTTCAACATACGTAATAATTCCAATTTGTTGGGAGAGTACCCTTTTTCTATAGAGATAGGAAAAACTAGGGTTTGAGCCAATACACCCTCTTCTTGAATCATTATTATTCCTTGGTGGATCACCTCTGAGGCCAAACATATGGGTGGCTAACGTTGATCGAAGGAAGGAACAAAACCGGTGGATTCAAGTTGACGCGAAAAGGATTTGGAGGTGAACTTGTACCTGAGGAAGCTCGATCTTCAAGGGTATGATTTTATTCTTTATCTTTTCGTTTAATTAATAATTATGCATAAAGGGTGATTCGGGTATATGGTTTGTAAATTTTTTTTAAACTCTGATTTTACACGCTTCCGCTTAATTTTTGCAATTTGATTGCGTTATGAATATTACAAACCTAACAGTGGTCAGGTTTCTTGAAATTGTAGCATAGATCATTCATTTGCTCATGGCTGCCGTAGTTGTTGACTTTCTTTGGCTTGCTGGTTTTGCCTTGACGCATGAACCTTTTGAGTCTCTTTACCAGAATTGCAAAGTCCTCATCATCATCTTCATCATAGTCAGAGTCAATTTCAGTGTTGACCTCGGAGGTGCTTTCTGTTTCTTTAAGAGCAACACCCTTATCCTTCTTTCTTCCTTCGGATAGAGTTTCTGCTCGTTGAGTCAGCTCCAGTTTGTATGTAAGAAGGTTGCCATATAACTGTTGAACAGTTATCTCATGGAGATTCTTTGATTCTCTAATAGCAGTGGTTTTGGCATCCCACTTGCTTGGTAAGGCTCTCATGAATTTTATGATTAGATCTTTGTTTGGATAGATCTTTCCATAGGCTCATAGAGAGTTGAGCAGAACGTTGAATCTCTCGTAGGTGACAGTGACGTTTTCTCCTTGAATGTGTGCAAACATTTCATATTGTTGTGTCAAAAGAAATTGTTTGTTTTCTTTGACTTCTTCCATTCCTTCATGCATTATGAGCAGTAAATCCCAAACCTCCTTTTGCGATTTTGCTGTTGACCACATTTTCGAACAGATCATCTTCTAAGTATTGAAACAAAATGTTCTTGGCCTTTTTACCGAGTTGAACAGCTCTCTTCTCGTTGTCTGTCCATTCTCCTTTGACCTTGATCTGTATTCTGTTTGGATCGTCTGTAGTTGGTGCAAGCTTTGTAGGAACGTAGGGCCCATTCTGAACAGTTTCAAATAGATCTTCATCTATTGAATCCATGTATGCTTGCATCCAAACTTTCCAGTTAGCGAATTTATCTTTGTTACACATAGGTGGCTTGCTGCCTCCTTCGGTCTTTGATTCGCTTGGTAAGTGTGCCATTGGATTTACTCAAGCTTTGTAGGCTATATAATAGAACCTGCTCTAATACCAATTGTTAGTTTCCGGAGACACAATAGTTATCTAGAAGGGGGGTTGAATAGATTTTTAAAAATCTTTTCATTTTACTTTGTCAGTTTTGATAATGATTTAAACACTGGGGAATTAAGGTTTGTTTGATCTCCCTTTTTAGATATAGTGAGTTAATGAGAGTGAGGCAGTTATAACAGTTATAGAAGTTATACAATAGACACAACAGTTTTAAGTGGTTCAGAGCACCTAAAGATTCTAGTCTACTCTTCTACTCCTCGAGTAGGAAATCCACTAAGAATGTCTTTTATACTTTCTAAATCTCACAGATTCCTTCTAGACCAGCAGTCTAGGAACTTCTTAGTTCACTCTTAAACTCCTCAAGTTCATCAGAATTGGTTCTTCATAGTTCACTTAAAACTCTTCAAGTCCTTCTGACTTGGAACTCTCACATCAATTGATTGGTAGTTGTTGAGTTCTTGGTTGGTTCTACTCAGTTTCCGTTAAGCTCTTGTTCGAAAGAACTGAGTAGCTATGCAAGCTTTCTCTTTTTCTCAGATCGTAGAGTTGAGCGTTGAGTATTCTTTCTTTTTGTTCAATTGCTTGCTTAGTTGAATCATCTGCAGATGTCTTGCATATATGTGATCTTTGAAATCTGCCCATTGAATCCATCCGTTGAAGCATTTAATGCGTTTGACGTTTCTGAACTTTGATGGAGACTTTTCTGCATATATTATGAATTGCATTCTGGCCCACTGACATAGCAGACTGCTTTCTCACCTAACATTTGAAAAGGTGTTTTCCTCTGTCCCATGGTCCTTTCCTTAGCTTCTTTAATACGTCTCTTTGTTGCATACTAAGGATATTTTTATGCCATTGGGACTGGTGATTACTTCAATGTTTATAACCCATTCCACATTTGTTAAGATTTTATCTTTGAACAAATGATCAAGGCCCATAACTTTTGACATAGCCAGATGATACTCTACGATTCTTATAGTGGTGTCTTGCCACCTTGGTGCTTGATGCAACCAAACAAGAACACTACGATTTCTCTTAAGGACTGGCACACTACGATCTTCACTTGCTTGTCTTGCAGACTCTACATTTCCGAGAGCACACTACGATCTATGAGTTGGCTTTGGCAAACGTCTGGACGACTCTACGATCTTTGAAGAGGCCCTTCAAGGTAGTTATACTACGATCATTAATGCTCTACGATTTTGCCTTAGCTTCTGCAGACTCTTGATCAGCTTATTAGACAGCAGATCTGTTTGAAGCCTATCTATTACATTTCAAGATATAGATCAACCTAACATCTTTGATCTCTTTATCTATACATTCATTTACAGAATGATGAACATTGAAAGCTTAGATCAACCTAACAATTTTGATCTATCACTAAGTCCTTGTACATATATTCCTTGAAGGACTTCACATATAATCATGAACGTTTACTTTAAACATCAAATCAAGATATGCATTCTTCCAACATCATATTGTATCAAAAATGATTTGGACCGAAAAGAAATCAATTTTTATCATGAATAGTACACCGGGTGAATAGTAACCGAGTTAATAGTACCCGTGAATAGTAACTTTGGGAATAGTACCCCGTAAATAATACTCCGGTATGAAAAAGTTAAAACTTATCAAGAATGCTCAGAATAATATTTCCATGAAAAGATACTGGATGAAGCGCAAATTTTAAGGATATTTTAATAATTTCATGAAGTATAGAAGCCAAAACTTTAACAAAATGAGTGTAGAATTCGAAATCTGAAACAAAATAATATTACTTACATACTACAGAGTATGGAAGAAAATATTACTTTATACAAATATTGAACAAAAATAATATCCCTTACCTTAAAAAAGGAGACTATTCCAATTAGTGTAGCGGGGATATTCTTGAAGAAAACTTGAACTGTTTTTTACGCTCAAAGCTTTCTTTAACTCTAAAGAAATACGCTTAATATTATAGAAGAATAATTCTCTAATTCTGGTGTGATTTTCAATTCTAACTAAGCATCCTATTTATAGGAGAATGGAAGGATACTATTTAGAGAAAAAAAATCACGGACGCCGACTGATTTTCTAATTTTTTTTTTTGATTTTACTATGCAAACACTATGCAGACACTATGAAAATACTATGCACAATAAAATATAATATATTCTATTATTCATAAAAAAATAAAACTTATTATATAATATATATATATATATAACCCGTGAATTCATCAGCAACTCCCACCCTTTTTTTCTTCCACTCGTGGGCCCCACATGTGGCTCCCACCTTTATTATATGAATAACTTTCTACCGATTATTTTGAAAAATGGGTAAGAGGGGGTCCATGTAATATGCAAAATTTACACAAATACTTCATAAAAATCCCCTCAATATTTTTAACAATATTTATTCATCATTATTATAACTCGCAATATTAACAATCAGATCGTTCCCAAGAAAGAGGGGGCTTTCCAATAAGGATTTCTCCCTATTGGCGCGCAATTAGGTGACCAAACCCCTTTTCTCGATAGAACTTTCTAGACAATGTTAATTATGCATATAATAATATGAATAACTTGTCATCTCAATTATTGATTTAATAATATAAAATATTGTAACAATAATTGAATCAAATAACGTGAGATACTATACAACAATTACTGTAGCAATAATTGAATAAAATTGAGTGACTTCTCACGTAAGCATCAATAATCAATACCGTGTGCTACTATGAAACCACACGTATTATTATACTTTTACCATGGGGTATTTCAACAGTTTAACCGTAAAACTTTCACCGTTATTTTTATAAAGAGATATTTCTGTCGTTTTCTCATTTAGACAATAATTTTGTTGTGGGGTCCACCAATGATTGTGCCGTCATATGAATATTCCCTGTTAAAACGAATATTCCCTGACCAATCGAATATTTATAACAACTTGCATACTTTGAAAAATTTATAAATATAACCCACAACTATAACATTATATCAAATCCACAAGATAATATTCAAAAATATATTTCGAGAAAAATTAATCTTTATTTATGAAATTTGGGGTCTTACAACCTCCGATTCTTATGAAATTTCGTCCTCAAAATTAGAGTACATACCTGGTATGTTGAAGAGGTGAGGATACTTTAATTTCATTTCAGATTCTAACTCCCAGGTCATTTCCTCAACATCGTGGTTTCTCCACAAAACTTTGACTTGAGGTATAACCTTGGAGCGTAGAATATGTTCCTTCTTATCCAAGATTTTAACATGTACCTCTTCATACGTTAAATCTTTCGCTATTTCGTCCGGTTCTAACTCAATAATATGGATCGGGTCTTCCACATATTTACGTAACATGGATACGTGAAAAATGTTATGAACACGAGACATACTTGGTGGTAAAGCACAGTTCCTACTCGATCAAGGATTTCAAATGGGCCAATGAATCAAGGATTGAGCTTTCCTCTCTTTCCAAATCTCATAACTCTTTTCCATGGAGCAACACGTAACAACACATGTTCTCCAACATTGAATTCCACATCTTTTGGATGAAGATCAGCATAACTCTTTTGTCGATCTTGTGAGGTCTTTATACGTTGCCGGATCATTTGAATCTTCTCCATAGTCATACGTACCAATTTCGGTCCCAACAATGTTGCTTCACCCACCTCATCCCAGTATACTAGAAAACGACACTTGCGTTCATACAACGCCTCAAATGGAGCTATGCCAATACTTGCTTAATAACTATTGTTACATGAGAATTCCACCAATGGCAAAAACTTGTCCCAACTTCCTTTGTAGTCAAGGGCATAGAGTCTTAATAGATCCTCAACAGTTTGAATAGTCCTCTCTGATTACCCGTCCGTTTGAGGATGATATGCCGAACTGAATCGTAAATCCGTGCCCATAGCTTTTTGCAAACTAAACCAAAATCGTGAAGTGAAGCTTGGGTCTCGATCAAAAACTATGGATACTTGCATACCATGCAGTCTTACAATCTCGTTTATGTACATACAAGCAAGACGTTCGAGTGAATAAGTTTCTCGTATAAGTAAGAAATGAGCAGACTTGGTCAATCTATCAATAATGACCAAAATTGCATCTATGCCTTGAGAAACCTTAGGAAGACCAGTAACAAAATCCATGGTAATGTGCTCCCACTTCCATTCTGGAATTTCAAGTGGTTGCAATTGACCTTTTGGCACTTGATGCTCCGCCTTGACTCGTTGACACATTAAACACCTTGAGATAAACTCAGCGATCTCTCTTTTCATATTGCTCCACCAAAATGTATGTCAAAGATCACGATACATTTTGGTACTCCCAAAATGGATTGCAAATGGTGTATTGTGCGCCTCCATCATGATTTATACTTTAAATCATGGTCGTTAGGAACAAAAAGTCTGGAGTTGACTCTAAGTATTCCTTCTTCATCGATTCTTATTTTCGGGATAACACCTTCTTGTACTTTCTTCTTCATACGCATCAGCTCCGGATTTGTAGCTTGAGCAGCTTTAACTTTATCGATTAAAGTTGGTTCTACTCGTATATTTGCCATCATCGCGTGGGTCCCTAGAGTCTTTAACTCTATCTCCATCCTTTGCAAGTCATACAAAATGGGCCTTTGCGTTGACAATATCGCACTCGTACCCGCATATGATCTTCTACTTAATGCGTCAGCTACCACGTTCGCTTTTCCAGGATGGTACTGAATGGTATGATCATAATCTTTCAACAGTTCGAGCCATCTTCATTGCCGCATATTGAGTTACTTTCAGGTGAAGAAATATTTGAGGCTTTTATGATCCGTATAGATCTCCACTTTCTCCCCATACAGGTAATGCCTCCAGATTTTAAGTGAGAAGACAACAGCTGCCAACTCTTGATCATAAGTAGGATAATTCCTCTCATATTCTTTTAGTTGTCGTGAGGCATAGGCTATGACTTTCCAATGTTGCATGAGAACACATCCTAACCCTCTGCCTGAAGCATCGCTGAAGATGACAAATCCCTCTGAACCAGATGGTATTGTTAAAACAGGTGCTGAAATGAGTCTCCTCTTGAGTTCTTGAAAACTCTTCTCACATTCCTCGCTCCAACCGAATTTTGTATCTTTTTGAGTCAACTGATTTAATGGAGTAGAGTTTCGAGAAAACCCTTCTACAAATCTCCGATAATAACCTGCTAAGCCGAGAAAGCTACGTACTTCGGTCACTGACTTAGATTGCTCCCAGCTTTGTATTGCTTCGATCTTCGCTGGTCAATAGATATTTCGTGATTTGATATCACGTGCCTAAGGAATGCTACTTCCTCAAGCCAGAACTTGCATTTCTTCAACTTGGCATAAAGCATGTTTTCATGAAGCTTTTGGAGTATTAGCCTCAATTGTTGCTCAGGATCTTCAAGACTTTTGGAGTAAATGAGGATGTCATCAATTAAGACGACCACAAAATGATCCAAATAATCCTTGAATACTTGGTTCATCATATCCATGAAGGCAGCGGGAGAATTAGTCAATCTAAAAGACATGACTAGGAATTCATAATGCTCGTACCGAGTTCTGAAAGCAATCTTTGGGATGTCATCTGTTTTAATCTTTAACTGATGATATCTGAAACGAAGATCGATCATTGAAAAGAATTTGGCGCCTTGCAACTGGTCAAACAGGTCATCAATACGAGGCAATGGATACCTATTTTTGACGGTGACATGATTCAACTCCCGATAATCAATACAAAGTCGCATACTCCCATCTTTCTTCTTTATGAATAGAATAAGAGCACCCCAAGGAGACTTACTAGGACAAATGAAACCGATGTCTAACACCTCTTGCAGTTGGGTTTTTAACTCCTGAAGTTCAATAGGAGTCATTCGATATGGGGCTTTGGAAATGGGTTTTGTATTGGGTTCAAGGTCAATACAAAATTCAATTTCACACTCTGGGGGTAGGCCAGGAAGTTCTTCAGGGAATACGTCAGGAAATTTATTAATAATAGAAATATCATTCAAATCTGACGTATTTTTGTTTAAATCCGTGACATGAGTTAAGAAAGCTTGACATCTGTTATTCAATAAACGAATAGCTTTATGGCTTGAGATGACAGTGATTGACTTTAATGGTTTGGTTGCTTGAATTCGCATAATAGATTGGTTAGGAATATGAAAGCTAAAAACCTTACGAAAACAATCAATTTTTGCATGATGAGTAGTTAACCAATCAATCCCTAAAATCACATCAAATGCAAGTATTTTTAAAGAGATAAGATCGACGGGTAACGTGCAGTTGCCGATTTAAATCAAACAAGATTTATAAACAGTGGATGTAATGAAGGTTTCTCCCAACAGAGTTTCAACAGACAAGTCAAAGTCTAATTTCTCCAGAGTTAAATTTAAACGTTGAGCACAAGTAGGAGAAATAAAAGAATGGGTAGAACCGGTATCAAATAAGGTATAGACTTCGTTAGAGTTTATGATTATCTTACCCGTGATGACCTCGTTCGGGTTCCTTGCTTTCTGAGAGGTCACAACAAACGCTCCACCTTGAACTAATGGTTTTGACACCTCTGAGACGGCCTTTGGTGCCTCCATCCTGATTGGGCTTGACTTTGTTGCATGACAAAATCAAGCTAGGTGACCTTCTTTTCCATAATTGTAACACGTTTTGGACTGCTTCATGGAATTTGGACTGATGTGTCCCTCCCCTCTGCATTTGAAGCATATGATAGGCGGTCGCTTTCCTTCCTTAACAACGGTTGCTGGTGTTGACGTCTTTCCATTATTATTGAATCTCCTCTTCTTGAAATTTCCACTCTTATTGTTTTGACCATGATTACCACCGAAGTGGTTACCATTTGTGGCATGTTGATTCCCTCCACATTTGTTGTCACCGCTTCAATGACTGCTACCACTGGTATTATCATTTTGTCGGCTGCTCTCTCTTGGTTGGGTTGACTCATTATCGCACTCCAATAACTGAGCCCTATTCACAACATCTAAATATAAGCAAAGTTTGTGAGAAATGAGGTAATGATGTATCTCGGGTTTCAAACCTCTTAGAAAAATCCACATCATTCTCTCTTCATTATCAACCACGTGGAACGCAAACCGGGACAACTCAAAAAACTTAGCTTCATACTACGACACGGTCATATTATTTAGCTACAGCTTGATAAATTCCACCTCCTTCATATGACGAATACTTTCGGGAAAGTACTTGTCGTTGAACAGTTCTTGGAACTTCTCCCAAGACATTTTGAGTTCGACAGGCTGAGTACGTTTTACTGATTCCCACCAGTAATCTGCCTCTCCTCTAAACATGAAGGTGGCAAAGGGAACCTTTTGCTCCTCAGAGCATCCCAAGACATCAAATATCATGGTGATCTGCTTTTTCAATGTCTCTGCCTTAAATGGTTCTGGCTTTCCCCAAAACTCCGATGGTCCCAGCTCCTTAAATTGCTTAGCGGTGACCATCCGTGAGTTGTCAGTGTTTCCACCTATATTTTGAATAGGAGCCGCTCTCGCCTGATGTTGCATGAATTACATAAATCCTCTGAACATCCCATTGTTCATCATTTGGTCGGTGTTGTTATTTACCTGAGGATTATTATATTCTTGATGCACATTATCCTGGGTATTGATTGTTGGTGATTCAACGGTCTCATGTGCTCCATTGCTATTCTCAATATTCTCGGATGTCATTTTCAAACACTGTCACAAAATAAGGGTTAATTGACATGCTACATATTAACCCTATATTCTGGCTGACCAATTAAATAACAAATAAACTTAGGTAGGTCATACTAG
The DNA here is from genome assembly GCA_020205615.1 of Panax quinquefolius. Classification (NCBI taxonomy): domain Eukaryota; kingdom Viridiplantae; phylum Streptophyta; class Magnoliopsida; order Apiales; family Araliaceae; genus Panax; species Panax quinquefolius. The sequence goes on along the minus strand of CM035168.1, from coordinate 22,126,729 downwards.
CGAAGGAATTACCCGTCTCTCCCCTCCTAGTTCTAGTCTCACATCTTAACTAGGGATCATATCCCTAAGCTTTGATACCAATTGTGACGCCCCCAAAATAAGTATACATCACCCATCTTGAGTTGCCAAATACATGGTACAAAATTCAAATACAAACTTAATTTATACAACTTCTAAGTGTCGTGCAGAATACGACAAAACATAAGTTATGAGTTTGAATACAAATATTGTCTCCTAGACAATATCCAAACTCAAATTCAATCCTCATTACATTTATTATCACACTAAATAGTAAGGGCTACTAATGCACCATCTCAGACCATCACTCCGTTCCCCGACTAGTCCCGGCTATGTTCTCATTTCCTGAAGAGAACAATGAAAGCAAAAGGGTGAGCTCAACTAGCCCAGTAAGAAATATTATGACTAAGATAATGCGAGAATAAATTATCGTTAGCCTTCAACAATGTGTTAAACCGATAAAATACAATAAACATCAAGTTTAACTCTTGCGGAACACGCAATCCATTAGAAGAGTCAAGTAGAGCATAATATCTACTATCTTCTATGATTTAAAAAGTTTATCATCAATTTTATCGCTGAAACTCAGCTTAATAAATAATCCACATCATCGAATCACCCCTGCACTACGACCAAGGATAATCATTAGTATCACGACCACGAATTATCCATGCACTACGGGCCAAGGATATTCGTGTTTTCATCGATGGTCATGATCATGCCAACCACTGTCCATCAATGCACTATGGGCCAATGAGGACTTTTATCCCATCATTTGTAACATTACGGTCATGATTATACCGAATAATCCCTGGTTATAATCATACCAATCAACAGTCCATCTATGCACGTAAGCTACAAATGACTTTCATCACAATATAAGCATGAAGATGATGACAATGATATAAGAATTCAATTACAAGAAAGCAAAGGATAAATTTTTAAAGATTTATAATTTAATTTATCCAGAATTCAATAATTCCCAAATTGTCAACATGATACTGCTTTGTGGAGTAAAATTCAAGAATAATATTGTATCAAAAATGATTAAGACTGAAAAGAAATTAATTTTTGTCATGAATAGTATCCCGGGTGAATAGTAATTGAGTGAATAGTACCCCGTGAATAGTAACTTCAGGAATAGTACCTCGTAAATAGTACTCGGGCATAAAAAAGTTAAACTTATCAAGTATACTCAGAATAATATTTCCATGAAAAGATACTAGATGAAGCGCAAATTTCAAGGATATTCTACTAATTTCATGGAGTATAGAAGCCAAAACTTTAACAAAATGAGTGTAGAATTCGAAATCTGAAACGAAATAATATTACGTGCGGACAGAGTATGGAAGAAAATATTATTTCATACAAATATTGAACAAAAATAATATCCCTTACCTTAAAAATGAGAGTATTCCAACTGGTATAGCGGGAATATTCTTGAAGAAAACTTGAACCGTTTTCTACGCTCAAAGCTTCCTTAAACTCTAAAGAAATATGCTCAATATTATAGAAGAAGAATTCTCTGATTCTTGTGTGATTTTAAATTCTAACTAAGCATCCTATTTATAGGAGAATGGAAGGATACTATTTAGAAAATAAAATCACGGACTACACAGTGAAAAGAAAAAAAAAATCATGGACGACGGCTGATTTTCTAAATTTTTTTTTTGGATTTTACTATGCAAATACTATGCAAAAACTATGCACAATAAAATATAATATATTTTATTTTTCATAAAAAACAAAACTTATTATATATATATATATATATAACCCGTGAATTCATCAGCAACTCCCACCCATTTTTTCTTCCACTCATGGGCCCCACAATGTGGCCCCCGCCTTTATTATATGAATAACTTTCTACCGATTATTTTGAAAAATGGGTAAGTGGGGGTCTATATAATAAGCAAAATTTACACAAATACTTCATAAAATTCCCTCAATATTTTTAACAACATTTATTCATCATTATTATAACTCGCAATATTAACAACCAGATCATTCCCAGGAAAAAAAGAGGCTTTCCAATAAGGATTTCTCCCTATTGGCGCGCAATTAGGTGACCAAACCCCTTTTCTCGACAGAACTTTCTAGACATTGTTAATTATGTAGATAATAATATGAATAACTTGTCATCTCAATTATTGATTTAATAATATAAAATATTGTAACAATAATTGAATCAAATAACGTGAGATACTATGCAACAATTACTGTAGCAATAATTGAATAAAACTGAGTGACTTCTCACTTAAACATCAATAATCAATATCGTGTGCTACTATGCAACCACGTGTATTACTGTACTTTTACCACCGGGTATTTCAACAGTTTAACGGTAAAACTTCCGCCGTTATTTTTATAAAAAGATATTTCTGTCATTTTTTTATTCCAACAATAATTCCATTGTGGGGTCCACCAATGATTGTGTCATCGTACGAATAATCACTGTTAAAACGAATATTCCCTGACCAATCGAATATTTTATAACAACTTGCATACTTTGCAAAATTTATAAATATAACCTACAACTATAACATTATATCAAATCCACACCGTAATATTCAAAAATATATTTTGAGAAAAAGTAATCTTTATTTATGAAAGTTGGGGTCTTAAAGATGGGAAATAATTTTATTGAAGAATTTTAGATAAGTGTGTCGTATTTTATACATCATTTAACCGTTGATTTTGGTGAACCGAATAGGGTGAGGTGAACCCAACTTTGGAAGGGTGTTTGCCACTATCATACAAGATGTCTAATGACGTACGACTTCATGTTATCATAAGACAGGGTTGTGCACATCCACTTGTTGATTATATCTACGAGCACTACCTATATAATCTTAATCTTGGAGTTTGGTTGAAATATAATTCTCAATTGGAGACAATTGAGATACTTATATGTCAAAAAAAGACTCACCATTGGAAAGAACATGATAGCAATCTTCTCATTTTTCTTTGGGGTCTATTGGGTCAACCAAGGATAATTCTTGAGTCATATGATATTTATTATAACTTAGATGCATGGCTTCCCATGTACGAAGGTTTTCTAGAGCATTTTTTAAAGATTTTAATTTCTAAAACAGTTATTGACAGTATATTTTTGTAAGGTACCATTGTAAGGTATCACTGTAAGGTGCTATATATCCAAGTAAAGGTATGAGAGACACAGTTGGTATCCACAGCATATGTGTTGTCATATTTCGCATGATAGTTGTATGAGGAAGTTTGTATTCGGGGGACGAAGTGATGGTCCGAAATGGTGGCTATACTAATCCTCACTATTCTATGAAATAGTGTGATAATAAATGTAATGAGGACTCCATTTGAGTTTGAATACTGTCTAGAAGACAATATTCGTGTAAAAACTCACAGCTACGCTTTTGTCGTATTGCATAAAAGAAGTTTGTATTTGATTCTGTACCGTGTATATCCGGCGACTCGGAATGGGTGATGTATACCTATTTTGGGGGGTGTCACAATTGCTTAACTGATTTATTTATTATTCTTGATATCTGTCATTTCAAGTATTTGATCATAAATTCATTTATTCATAAAATACTTATTACATAATATAAAAGTCATTTAAACTTTTATTTCACAAACTTAAGTGAATATATCTGCTTAAATAGAAGCATATTTGATTCAAAGCTTAAACAACTTATTTGCTTACTCAGAAGCATTTTCACTCTAAATATAAAATTTATTTAAACATTTATATTTAAACTTAAAGTGACTTTTCTTTACTCCAGAAAGAGTAAATAATTCTTTATAAATTGCATTAAAATTATTTATCTCCTTATACGTAAGTATTTTTGAGTAAAAGCTAAAATTGATCTATTTGCTTATTCAAGAAGCATTTTTTACAAAAAATATAAAAGTTATTTAAGCTTTTATAACAGAGCATAATTTTCATATTTGCTTACGCTTGAAGCATTATTTGATCAAAGCATAAATTTATATATGATTTCAAAAAAGCATATCTTTAAATATAAAAGTCTTTGGACGTATATATATATATATATATATATATATATATATATATATATATATTTGTTCTTAAATTAATATCCACTTATTTGAGAAGCAACCATTTTTACTAACACTACAAGAAAAAGGTCTATCAATGATTAATTATATCAAACGACCCATATCCTATTGTTGATATTCTTAATAATGTAGATATCAAGAACTTGACTTATATTCTAGTCGCTAATTGATATCAGCGACTGAATACGGTCGCTGATCGGTCGCTAGAATAAATTTCCCACCCAAAATTTGGCAGGAAATGTTGGCGCGTAGTTTTTTTGCAACCGTTTATAATCAGCGACCGCATCCGGTCACTGATAAGTCCATGTCATTAAAAATTAGCGACCGCATGTGGTCGCTGATCAACCTGAATGAAATCAGTATCAGGCATTCGCTCGACACAGAATAGAGAAGGAAAAAAAAGAGGGAGCTCCGAAATAGAAAGAAGAGGGAGAAAGGGGGGAGAGAAGAGGAGTTGTCGCTGCCGCCACCTGCCACCGGCCACCTACCACCTGTCGGCTGCCTAAGGAGATCAAAATTTTCAAACGAGTTGGGTTTCAAAGAGGGAGAAAGGGGGGAGAGGAAGAGGAATCTTCTAAACAAGTATTTATCTTCATTCATTGTAATTTCTTGAATCGTGTTTGAAATTGTATGTAAATTCTTTGGATTTGGCGATTGTGTGCATACCGTGTATTGGGTAATCATTTAGTCACCTATCGAATTGGGTAATTTGTTTTTGTTTTAAAGTAGGTTTTTGTCATTAAATCTGGTAACCCTAATCTGGGTATTGGGAAATTCATTTAGGTTTTTGTTGTAATTTGTTTTTAGTATCACAATTACTCCACACAAATAGAATTTGATTATTATTGCTTGCTTACCATTGTTGTGCTAGTGCTAGTGATAGTGATAGTATAACAAACTTGATAGCAGTATAGACTGACCCATGTTAAATTTGGATAGCAGGGCAGCAAAAAGAAAGGGTTCTAACTGAATCATAAGTGTCAATTTCATCTTATTAAACTGTTAACGCAAGGTAAGTTTTAAATCTTGATTTTTGAAGCAAAAATTAACTGTTTTATATAATATTTAGAGTATTATAATTGTGCTAATTGGGTTTTATGTTAGATGGAGTTTAGTTGTTATTAGGAGAAATAAGGGAGGAGAATGTGGTTTAAAACATGTGCAAAGGTTTATGAAGTCTGTCCATAAAGTTTGTGCCTATATATGACATTATTGATTGTATGCTTCATAGAACTATTAAGACCAAAATGAGCAATTGAGGTACTATAGTGATTAAGGTATCCTTCATATATGTTATAGAGTATACATGGAATGTTTTGCATAAGCTGCCTATCACATTAATCATATTGGTGCATGGTATTCTAGTGAGTATACTCTATATGTTATAGAGTATACATGGTACTGTAGTGAGTAAGGTATCCTTCATATTGTAAGTGTGGCTGGAAGTCTGTTTTAAAGTAAAAATCGTATTGGTGCATAGATTCGAAACTGTTTCGGTAAAGCATATTACTTTGTTAGCTACCTATCACATTAATTTTGCTTCCTTGTTGACCGTCGTCTTTAGTTCCTTCAAGTAGTAGTTGATCCTCAGGAATAGTGATATTCTCGGGATAATTCATGCGCAAGACAAACAATAAGCTAATTATAATTTCTTCAATTAATTTCTTTATTTGTTACGTCTTAATTGAATTAATTTTCAGCAAGTAGTCAAAGATCTCAATGACCTTTTAGTTACATAATTAGTGTAAGTCCTCTTAGACACTTCCTAGTTTTCTTAACAATAAGCTTTCCTAACATAACCATATATAACAGAATCATAATAATGGCATAATCATTAGTTTAATTCTTAGTTATAAAATAAGACTGCTAAACAGATGGAACCTACCTTTAATCATGAGGAATACAAGATCTTTCATAACTTAATCATAAAATAAGACTTATAAATGAAAATATAATAATATAATAATCATCTTAATTAATCTATGAATAATCCTGAAAGTATTGCAGAGATACAAAATAAAATCCCAATATATAATTGAATATCAAATACTCAAACATCACCTTGTATATTTCTCTTGGTTTGTGTCTTGGGTGCCTAGAAATGACCATATATGCATGTCGTCGTGTATGTGGCTAGTTCATATTATAGGGGAGACTCTGGCGAATTTTTTTTGGTTGGGTAGTTGTGAACATGGTACTGTATTAACGAACTAATCATATGCTTACAAGTATGCTCAATTTATATGTTTACTAGCTAGTATGCTCAAGTCATATGGTTACAAGTATGCACTTAAGTCATATGCTTACAAGTATGCTTAAATGTTAATCATATGCTTATAAGTATACTCAAGTCATATGGTTACAAGTATGCTTAAGTCATATGCTTAGAAGTATGCTTAAATGTTAATCATATGCATGCTTACAAGTATGCTCAAGTTATATGGTTACAAGTATGCTCAAGTCATATGTTAACATTTATAATGTTGTCTGTAGTAGGTACCATAGAATCATGGACCTCTATTCAGACCGTAGTTGGATGGCACGACGAAAGTCAAGTGCTCTGGTGAATGAATTTAAATTTGGTTGCCAAGTGTTTTTGGAGTATCGTATAGTCACCGGAATGTATGAATAGTAAATCATGAATCGATGTCCATGTTTGAAGTGTAAGAATGTAAATTATATGGATGAGAGACATGGTAAACTATCATTTACTTGTTTACGGGTTCATGAGAAATTACGAAGAATCTTTGGTGGGCACATGGGCGGAGAGAAAGATGGTGGCATCACACAAGTACACAATTCGGGCGATAGTACTCATCTTATGAATGAAATGGTTCATGATATTGCGGGGCGATTTTGATTGGGAACAAGGCAGAGAGCAACCTATGAATTACGATGTCAAAGACTTCTTTAAGTTGTTAGACGAGGGTAGCGAGCCATTGTGGCATGGTTGCACCAAACACACTACATTGTCTGCAGTGGCGACATTACTTAACATCAAGGCTGATCACAACATGAGCCATGAGTGTTTTGAGTCGCTCTTGAAGGCCATTAAGAGTATGTTGCCTGACGGTGAGAAATTACCTGGTAACTATTACTTTTGTAAGAAAATGGTGAAGAAGTTGGGTCTTGGATACCAAAAGATCGATGCATGTCCCAATGATTGTATGTTATTTTATAAGGAAAATGAACAGATGACAAGGTGCACATTTTGCAGTCATGATCGGTTTAGGCCTAATAAAGAGGGTGTGACTACAAAAAAATCAAGTATACCGTTTAAGATTCTAAGGTATTTTCCAATAACACATCGGCTAAAAAGATTGTACATGTCTTCAAGAATAGCTGAACATATGAGTTGGCATGCAAAATCTCCAGCTAAAGATGGAGAACTATCATCCCGCAGATGGGCAGGCTTGGAAAGATTTCAACTTAGCACATCCTGGATTTGCATTGGAACCTAAAAATATGAGGCTTGGATTGTCCGCCGATGGTTTCAATCCGTTTAGCCACTCAGCTGTTCCGTACACATGTTGGCCTGTGATTGTTACTCCGTGCAACTTGCCTCCTTGGATGTGTATGAAACAGCCATACTTGTTTCTTTCATTCATGGTTCATGGTCCTAAGAGTCCTGGAAAAGAACTTAGATGTTTACTTGAGACCTCTTATAGACGAGTTGAAGGTATTGTGGGAGGATGGAGTACAGACTTGGGATGTTGCAATGAAAACAAATTTCAACCTTAGGGCAGCGGTTATGTGGACTATAACTGACTTCCCAGCTTATGGTATGTTAGCTGGATGAAGTACACACGGGAAGTTGGCTTGTCCATATTGTATGGAGCATACAAAGTCGTTTAATCTATCAAAAGGTCGAAAGCCTTGTTGGTTTGACTGTCATCGTCGGTTCTTACCGGTAGATCACCCATTTCGAAGAAATAGAGAACACTTCAGGAAAGGGAAAGTAGACAATGATATGCCTGCACCGTGATTGTCGAGAACAGAGATGCGATATCGTATGATGAGATTGCCGGTTATCCCATTTGGTAAGGTTGACCACAAACATAATCAATGGGTTTGGCGAATCTCATAACTGGGTTCGGAGAAACATCTTTTGGGAACTGCCTTATTGGTCTACAAATTTGATTCGTCATAATCTAGATGTGATGCATATTGAGAAGAATGTGTTTGACAATGTGTTTAACACTATGATGAATGTTATGGGGAAGACAAAAGATAACGATAAGGCACATTTGGACATGAAAGATATTTGTAAGCGTCCTGGATTAGAACTTTATGGATCTCCTAATGGTAAGATTGTCAAATTGTATGCAAGGTACACATTGTCCAAAAAGTAAGTTGAAGATGTGTGCACATGGGTTAAGTCTCTGAAACTACCAGATGGATATACATCAAACATTGCAAGGTGTGTTACGGGTGGGAAATTGCAAGGGATGAAGAGTCATGACTGTCATGTGTTCATGGAGAGACTCATGCCTATAGCATTTCGAGATCTGTTTGATTAACCAATATGGGATGCTTTGACGGATCTTAGTCGTTTCTTCAAAGACTTATGTTCAAAATCATTAAATGAGAAGGACATGTCTGTACTTGAGAAGAACATCATAGAGATCACGTGTAAACTGGAAAAAATATTCCCACCTGATTTTTTAGACTCCATGGAGCATTTGCAAATCCATCTTCCCTATGAAGCTCGTGTTGGGGGTTCAGTTCAATATAGATGGATGTACCCTTTCGAGAGGGTGATGGGAAACCTTAAGAGGAAGGTGAAGAATAGAGCTTATGTCGAGGGGTCGATATGTAAGGCATACAGTTTCGATGAGATATCTACGTTTATCTCAGACTATTTTCTGGACGAAGTCTTGACAAAGGCCAATCGAGTATCGAGACATGATAATGGGGAAATGTTGAACTAAATGGTTGGCTCTCGTATTTGATGCATCGGGCGTAGCTTATGGAAAAGGGAAGCGCATATTCCTCTCTAAAACAAGAATTACATGTTTATGCATACTTACATTCTTCTCGATTACGAGGAGGTTGGATTAATTTGTGAGGTACACATGTAAACTTGATAATTTTCTTTTAAGTTGAAAATTTATTCCAATATGTTAATGTTTATAACATGGTATAGATTGTATGATGATGAGTTAAAAGTGAAGCATCCGGCATAAGCGATAAAGATATTCAAATCAATCGGGATAAAAATTTGCACTTTGGCTAAAGGACAAAGTAAGTTCAATTTTAAGCACGTAGTATATATATATATATATATATATATATATATATATATATATATATATATATATACTACACATGTTAACTATGACTTCATTTAATAAGATGGAGTTTTTGTAGGCTTTGGTGAGGATCAACAATTAAAGCTAATGTACAAGTCCTAGCTATGGGATTAGACGAGGGACTAAGTCGGTATGAATGGTTACAAAATAAATGGTTGTGAATTTCACGAGAAGGCATATAGGCGCGGTAAAAAACAACGAACTCGGAGTGTGTGTCCAGAAATTATTACAATGAGCTTGGTCGTGCCTTTTATGGGGAGTTGGAGGAAATCGTAGAGTTGTCGTACAAGGGCATGTACGGGGGTCATATTCACTTGTTCAAGTGCCGTTGGTTTGATTCAGAAAAAGCGATACGTGTTGACAGACATGGAATCGTCGATATTGACCTTCATAGGTCTGCGTACTCCAACGAACCATTTGTTTTACCAACTCAAACAGTACAAGTATACTACACTCCTAATCCTATTAGGAAAAGGGATAGACCGCCTATAGATTGGCAAGTTGTAATTCATACTCCCGCGCGTAGTCGTGTAGAATTAGTTGATGGGGAGATTTACCAAGAGCAAATGCTTCATAGTCAAACTATAATAAATGTGGAGGACGACAATGAAGTCATCCAGTTAGATGGTGGAGATGAACCACATGAATTAGATCCTGAGTCGATACTTGTGTCGGATGACATTGATCTTGAAGAGGAAGAGTTATTGGTGAATCGACCTTTGAATCTGAGCGGATGATGGTTATGAATCTGCAACACGATATCTGAATGATTACGAATCGAGACATTGACACTTGAACAAATGAAATGTATGTTTAGCATTTAATTACATGTTTTTATATCATTGTCATGTTTATGTACTAAACTATTTAAATGCAATTTTTGTTTATTGTCATTTTATATTCATATATATACATGTTTATATCAACATCATGTTTATGTACTAAACTATTTAAATGCAACTTTTGTTTATTGTCATTTTATATTCATGTATATACATGTTTATATCAACATCATGTTTATTGTCATATATACATGTAATCAAACATGACTCATAATAACATCTTGAAATTTGTAATATCTGATGATGGCTTACGAAGTAAGCGCAGAAAAAGCAGCGGCTTGGGTAGGGGAGCTAATCATGTGCCCAAGACCCTACTAATCCGGATAATCGGTTCTTATTGATTATTCGCCCTCCTCCGAAATACGCACGTCGTCCGCATATATCATTTATATATAAGCATTTAAGATTCCATTTATTGTATATTGGTAATGTTTTGATTGATATTATATTGGTAATGTATATGGGTCTGAATTTTTTACTGCTTTAATTTGCATTCAATCGTTATTGTTTTGGTCTTATTGTATTGAAAATTTGTATATTTCTCTTGGTTTGTGTCTTGGGTTCCTAGAAATGTCAATATATGCATGCCGTTGTGCATATGGCTAGTCTATATTGTAGGGGAGACTCTGGCGAATTTTTGTAAGTATTATAAGTATAAGTTTGAAAAATGTTCATAAGTATTATAACTTAGATGTAAATTGCTTTAATATATGCTAATTGATGTTGTATATTATAGTGATTTTTCAAATAATAAGATCGTCAAGTGCATATCACAACTGTGTTTACAGAATTGGCTTACACCTGTGATTACGTGGGCGAGCACACCTATCGCCCACAAGGATGTTGTTTGGGAAGAATTTTAGGTATGTTTTTTTTAATTATGACAGATAATATTAGTATAATATTCAAAGGATAATTATTTAGTAATGTTATTATTGTTGTTTTATTTGCAGAAACGGTATAGATGGGAGGACGCGCATGCTTGGTGATCTGAGACATTATTACAGCGGAAGTCATGCGGTCCGCACCAAAGACAATTTGAATAAAGAAAGACAAAAAGCCCTTCACAATGTCGAAATCGACCATCCAGGCCAGGGAGAAGATTACATGCACGAGCATAGCCCCTGGTGGTGCACTCGAGCCATATATAATTTGGGCTGAGATGTGTGCCCATGAAGAGCTGAGAGCTGGATGAAAAGATGAAAATGACCGCCACCACTGACGGATCCTCGGGTGTACCCGATGGCGAAAAAGGCTAAAGGGACATACAAGGCGGTAGTATTTCACGATTCTGACATATCAACTTTGCCGAGAATGCGTATTACAAGTTTTAATATGTTTACAATCATGAATTGTAGAAAATATATCACATTTTACTTAGTAATATTATGCTATTTTTTTTATAGGAGTCTCGGTCTCAAGGTCGGCTTATCCATTGGTGGATGTATGCGTGGCTACCGTGATGATAGTGCACTGAGGCTATCCAAATAGCGGTAATAAATTTTAACAACTTGATCTTGTTTATCAATGCTTACAGAATTAATTTATTTTTAACAACTTGACCTTGTATATTCATTCTTTGGATGTTTGTATGTTACTTAAACAAGTTTTGAAATGTTATTATATTTATTCAAATCATATTGGTTTTTAAAGGTTTATATACTAGTTTGGTGTATGTGTTGGTGGACGATGGATGTTTATATTGTTGTGTATGCTGTTGTTAGGTATGTGTGTTGGGATAAAGCAGGTACAAAATAGGTACAAGTTTTTGGGAATTCTGCAAAACAGCAAAAATTTATTTTTTATTTTTTCCATGCGGTCGCTGATCGTTATTAGCGACGGCTAAATATTTGAGGCTATCAACGATCGCATCCGGTCCCTGATCCCGGTCGCTGCCACGTGGACCACGTCAGCTTTGGCCCTGGACCATGCTGACTCAGCTTAGCGACCGGATTTGTCATTTCGGTCGCTCATATCGGTCGCAGATAGGTCGGTCTCTAATTATGGTCGCTGATGTGCATCCCAGCGACCAGAATTTGTGCGACGACTATCAGCGACCGCATGCAGTCGCTGATTAATATCTGCGACCGTCTGCGGCCACTGATAAACCTTTTTCTTGCAGTGTAAATTCTTATCTGGTTATTTGAGTAGCACCCATCTGTACTAAATTCTTATCTACTTATTTGAGAAGCACATTGTTGTAAATTTATTTTTTAAAAGAGAAAAGGTCAGAGTTAGTTTATTTTATGTACCTGTGAGAAAGACGAGTAATTCTTCGACCAAGACCAGAGTCTTAGAGAGGTCAGCGGGAAGTTGGGTCTCTAGTGTACTTATGAGGTGAGGAAGAAGTTGTTGTTTCAAGACCAGATCATAGAATAGAACTGAACTCAAAAGAAGTACAACTAAGCTTGAGGAGGGAGTTGGGAGCTTGTTATCCAAGATAGATTAGTTGGGAACAGTTGGAAATTTGTCTATAAAACTTTGTAAAGGCTTCTTCGCCTGTTGAAGGAGTATTTATTACTAATAGTAATAGGATCTCAAGTCCTGAAGAGGAGCTTGAGACTGGACGTAGCAGCATACCCGGGATGTATGTTGTGAACCAGATAAATCTTTGTTCACTGTGTGATTGAATTTTTACTGTCTTGCATATTAATTTCTAACACTACAAATTAATTATCCAAATTCAAAAAGGCCTAAGATAATTTTTTAAATCTGTAATAATCTATTTAACCCCACTTCTAGATTATTATTGGACTTTCAATTGGTATCAGAGCGGTGCTCTTTTAACTTGTTTGTTAAATAAATACAGGCATACCTAATAATAGATCCATCTATGGCCTACAATGCTACTGGTTGCGGAGAAGGACTATCAATGACCATACCTCCACTATTTGATGGTACAAACTTTGTCACCTGGAAGAGCAGATTCAAAATCTATGCCAAATCATAAGGAATCAAAGTTTGGTTTGTAATAGAATGAGGTGTAAAAGTTCTGACAAAAATCATGAGAGAAAAGATCATTGAGAAAGATGTTGATGAATTCACTACTGATGATGAAAAGGCTATGCACATTCCATCCATAGCTGAACAAGTGCTGACTAATGTCCTCATTGAAAAAGAATACAAAAGAGTTAGCAATTGTAAGAATGTAAAAGAAATTTAGGAAAAATTGATTTTAACCTTTGAAGGAACGAGTCATATCAAAGAAACCAGAAAAGATGCTTTAATCCAGGAGTATGAAAGTTTCAAACTGGAAGAAGGTGAAAAGATCATTGATATGGAAACATATTTTTTCAAAATCATTGATGAACTGGAACATCTGAGAAAGGCATATACAACTAATGAGAAAAATAGAAGAATTCTCAAAGCCCTTCCATCCATCTGGAAAATGAAGGTTATTGCTATTAAGGAAAGGCAAGACCTAACTATTTATCCTCTTGATAGCCTTATTGGAAATCTTCGTGCCCACGAAGTAGACATGTTAGTCAAAAAAGCAGGATTGGATACAGATATCGAAAAGAAAGGAATTGCTTTCAAAGATTTACTTATAAATCAAGAAAGATATGATGAAGAAGTTGCTAAACAAACTAAAGAGATTGCAAATCTGTGTTTAATGTCAAACAATGAGTCATCACCAAGATCTGAGGTAAATTTTGAACATCAATTATCTAGTACTTCATTTGTCATGCATACCTTATATAATATAAATGAAAAACACCATAAACTACAAGAAGCATATAATTGTTTATATGAAGATAATAAAATTATTAAAGAAGATTTTATTAAATTAAAATTTTCATTAGAAAATTAATTAAAATTAACAAAAAATACGAAATAGAAAATGCAAACTTGATTATAACTAATGAAAGTTTAAATGAAGTAAACTTGGAAAATGATTCCTTAAAAGAAGAATTAGAACAATTTAAAAGAATAAATAAAAATCTTGAAATAGAAAATTTAACACTTCAACGTAATTAATGAAAATACTCAAATAAAAATCAAGTGTTAAGTGAAGATATTAAAATCTCAATTTTAAAAATGCATCTCTAAAGATCGAATTAGAAAAACAAAATGAAGATTCTTCTTTAATAGATCAAATTAATATTTTAACTAAAGAACGTGACGATTTAAATTTTATAGTTCTTAAGTTCACAAAAGGGAAAGAAAATCTTGATGTCATGCTTAATCAACAAAGATGTGGATTTAACAAAGAAGGATTAAGATATATTGGAGAATTTAGTAAAAGAAAAAATAAAGGAAAAATGTTCTTACTGTAACAGAAATGGTCATTCTTTTCACATGTGTAATGCTCGAAATGGAAATTATAAAGGAAAAATGATTTGGGTGCCTAAAAGAACGTACATTGCACTAATTATTAATAGAAAAAAATATTTTTATAATAAAAGTCAAAAATCTTATAGAAATTTTCATCAAAGTTTTTTAGGATATAATAATAGAGTAAATCATGCATCTGATAAACCTGCTACTCATAAAATGCTTATTTCTACTACGATTGATTATCCTATACCCATTTTTGTAAAGGAAAACACAAATGTTCCTTATACAAAATGGGAAACTCACCCAAAGGACCCTTCTTATTAAAGGGTACCTGTTCTTGAAATTGATAAATGTTGCAGATATGTCTTGAAACTGACTCTAGTAAAATTAACTAACGACATCATTGTTGGGTCTATTGATATTACTTTGTGAAATTATTTCTCTAAAAGCATGAGTAAGGATTTTGAAATAAGCATGAAGGGGGAATTAAAAGTGCAAATGAAATCAGGTGAAAAAGATTTTGACTATGCAGGTCATCATAATTGTTCAAGTAAAAGTGGCATAAGTCAGTTTTCTCATAATTATATATATATATATATATATATGTCCATATAAATATTTTTAAATATATATAGGAATATTTTTTAAAGAATATATTTAATATTTACATCTATTTTAAATATATATATATATATATGTATATATATATATATATATATACAATAGATTTAATGTGGAATATTCATTTAAATTCCCATACATCTAACGGTAAATAATCTCCATTCTTGTATAGTAATTTTAGTCAATCAAAGGCAACCACACAAATTCAAATCATGTAGGAGGCAATTAATTTTAAAAAAAAAGAATTTTTTTTTCTAGTCTCTTCTTCTGCAGGTTTTGAAAAGTAATTTATACTATTCCCCCACCCTCCCCATTTTTTTATGATGACAAAGGGGAGAAGAAAAAATATTAATGGAAGAAGAAAAATATCACATGCTATATACATGAACTGTTATATATTGTCGCATGTTAGTTTTTCAAAAATTTAAATTTTTGATGATTGCATAAATTGAGGGGGAGCTTTTATGGAAAATATTTTTAGTTGATTATCATCATAAAAAAGGGAGAGATTTTTGGTCTCTAACTTTTAGATTTATTTTGATGATAACAATAATTAGTAAATAAATTAATTAAAAGGGTAGAATCCTCTCCATAGGATTTTTTATTATAATTGTTTTATTTATCTTATTTACTTTGACCAAAAATATTTTCTAAATCTTATTTAATTGATTTTCTTGATCTTGATTTTTTAAAGTGTTAAAACAAATAGGTCACTTATATTGGGACAATGCTTGCTAATGTGTTGAAAATGAATTGGGTCATGCATTTTGGGATAAAAATCATATGTTGATCATCAAATACTTATTTAAAAAGAAGATGGAGATTTTGATTAAATTATTTTTAACATGTGGGCATTTTCTATTTATTCTCAAATTAATTTTATTATTTTATTTCAAAATTGGGCCAAATTATTTTATTGCTTATACATACATACATACATATAATAATAATAATAATAATAATAATAATAATAATAATAATAATAATAATAATAATAATAATAATAATAATAATAATAATAACATGCATGCATATATAACATATATACATAATTAAGTAGTATATATATATATATATATAACCTTATCTGTATACATATATATGTAATCATTTAGTCTTATATATATGGGTCTCCATCCACAAAGAATTTCTTATAAGGTATCGTCAACAACCCCTTTTTTTAATTAGAAGTGCATTACATATCTTACCAGATATAAAAAAAAAAAAAAAAAAAATAACCGTAAGAGCCTCTTAGCTTTACACCAAAAAAAAAAAAAAAAAAAAAAAAAATGTCAATAAGTAAGAGCCTCTTACGACTACTGAAAAAAAAAAAAATCCATAAAGAAATGTTTGTTTTATAAAACAAATGTTTTATTTTGTTATAAAATATAGCAAATGTTTGTTTATTTTATAAAAATGTTTTTATTTTTGTTATAAAATATATTATAAAAACATTTGTTATAAAATATTTGTTTTTTTTAAAAACATTTTTTTTATTTTACTAAGAAAATAAAAAAAAAATGTTTTATAAAAAAAAATTTTTATAACAAATGTTTTATTTTATATTTTATAACAAAATTAAAATATTTTATAACAAATGTTTTTATTTTATATTTTATAACAAAATTAAAAACATTTTTATAAAATATTTGTTTTAATAAAACATTTTTTTTTTTATTTTGGTAAATAAAAATAAAAAAAAAATTTTTATAAAACAAATATTTTATAACAAATGTTTTATTTTATACTTTATAACAAAATTAAAAATTTTTTTATAAAATATTTGTTTTAATAAAACATTTTTTTTATTTTCTACTTAAAAAATAAAAAAAAAAAATTTTATAAAACAAATATTTTATAACAAATGTTTTATAATATATTTTATAACAAAAATAAAAAACTTTTTTATAAAATAAACAAACATTTGCTATATTTTATAACAAAAATAAAAATATTTGTTTTATAAAACAAACATTTGCTATGGATTTTTTTTTTTTTTTTTTAGTTCGTAAAGAAAACTTACTTGATGATATTTTTTTTTTTTTTTTTACAAGTTCTATTTGTCTGCACTTAGGTCGTCAAAAAAAGTTGTTGCATGCGATCACTACAACAACCTATTTCTTTGTGGATGGAGATAATATATATATATATATATATATATATATATATATATATATATATATATATATAAATTATGCATGCATGCCCCTTTAATAATATAATAATATAACAAGTGTGTGTGTCAGCATGTGCATAATATATATATTATAACGTATATATATATATATATATATATATATATATATATTAGTATATGTACTTTATATATATTTTATATATATAAATCATGCATGCATCTTACATACATATGCTGGCAAAACTTTGTGACATTTATTTTGGGACAAAACCGTGTGTATGCTGGCAAAATTTTGCTTAAAAAACCGTGTACAACATGTTGTCAAAAAAAGTAATAAATGCTATGTTGATAGAATTTGGCCCGGGCGAAATAAAAAGTTCATCCGCGTGAAATTATTTTTCATCATAGACCGTTGAATTCAAAAATTAATCATCCCAACCTTTCATTCAAAATTAGATTTCAAAAATTACCTTTTTATCCCTGACTTCAAAATTCTATAAATAAGAGGCCTTTTTTTCAATTTCAATTTGTCAATTCACTTTCAAGAAAAACTTATTTCTCTCTTACATAATCTCTCTCTAAGAAGCTTTCTCTCTCTCTTCTTATCAAAGTTCTAATCATTTAAGAAGAGAAAATTGGTCTAAGCATATTGAGATAAGTTGTTTGATTTAATTTAGTTGAATTATCTCTTGCTTATTTATATTTATAGATATACGAATATACATTATTATACAGAATTTTATATATCTATATTTCATCTATTTATCAAATAAAAGGATACTTGGTAAGCATGAAATTATGGAATACTGTCTCTGAAGAGGAATTGAACCGTCACGATTCCTTATAGTCTTGATAACCTTTTATTGATATTATTTATATAAATATCGTAAAATAGATCTGACACTTGATAGCTCAAAATAACATCTTAGATATTCCTCTAAAAGAGGAATCATCCAAACCAGTTTTGAGAATCATAGTGATCTATTGAAAATATTTTATAAATATCAATTGTGAAAATATAAATTTTGTCGTGACTTAGCATGCAAAGGCTACTTTCGGAGATATTCCTCTTAAGTGAGGGAATCAAACCGTATTTATTCCTTATAATACTAAGTGACTTTATTTATACAATCACATAATACATAAAATATTGTTATATATTATCTGAGTTAAACAAATATATTTGTTACATCAAGTATTACTTAACCGATTTATTTATTATTCTTGATATCCGTCATCACAAGTATTTGATCATAAATTCATTTATTCATAAAATATTTGTTGCATAATATAAAAGTCATTTAAACTTTTATTTCACAAACTTAAGTGAATATATCTCGCTAAATAGAAGCATATTTGATTCAAAGCTTAAATAACTTATTTGCTTACTTCTAAGTATTTTCACTCTAAATATAAAAGTTATTTAAACATTTATATTTAAACTTAAAGTGACTTTTCTTTATTCCATAAAGAGTAAATAATTCTTTATAAATTGCATTAAAATTATTTATCTCGCTTATACTGAAGCATTTTTAAGTAAAAGTTAAAATTGATCTATTTGCTTATTTAAGAAACATTTTTCACACAAAATATAAAAGTTATTTAAACTTTTATAACATAGCATAATTTTTATATTTGCTTACTTGAAGCATTATTTGATCAAAACATAAATTTATATCTTCTTTCAAAGAAGCATATCTTTAAATATAAGTCTTTGAAATTTTATATATATATATATATATATATATATATATATATATATATTTGTTCTTAAATTAATATACACTTATTTGAGAAGCACCCATCTGAACTAAATTCTTATCTGCTTATTTGAGAAGCATCCATCTGCACTAAATTCTTATCTGCTTATTTGAGAAGCACAATGTTGTAAATTTATTTGTAAAAAGAGAAAAGGTCAAAGTTAGTTTATTTTATGTACCTGTGAGAAAGACGAGTAATTCTTCGACCAAGACCAGAGTCTTAGAGAGGTCAGTGGGAAGTTGGGTCTCTAGTGTACTTGTGAGGTGGGGAAGAAGCTGTTGTTTCAAGACTAGATCATAGAATAGAACTAAACTCAAAAGAAGTACAACTAAGCTTGAGGAGGGAGATGGGAGCTTGCTGTCCAAGATAGATTAGTTGGGAACAGTTGGAAGTTTGTCTATAAAACTTTGTAAAGGCTTCTCCGCCTGTTGAAGGAGTATTTATTACTGATAGTAATAAGATCTCAAGTCCTGGAAAGGAGCTTGAGACTGGACGTAGCAGCATACCCGGGATGTATGTTGTGAACCAGACAAATCTCTGTGCATTGTGTGATTAAATTTTTTCTGTCTTGCATTTTAATTTCTAACACTGCAAATTAATTATCCAAATTTAAAAAGGCGTAAGATAATTTTTTAAATATGTAAAAATCTATTCAACCCCACTTCTAGATTATTATCGGACTTTCAGCTTTCACTTAATTGAATTCTTATATCATTGTCATCAATGCTTATATTATGATAAAAGTCATCTTTGGCCCGTAGTGCATAGATGGACTGTTGATTGGTAAGATTATGACTATGTATCGGTATAATCATGACCATTGGTGATAATACGAATATCCTTGGCCCGTAGTATATGGATGATTCATGGATGTGATAATAATGAATATTATTGGCTCGTAATGCATGGATAATTCATTGATGTTGATTATTTATTGAGTTGAGTCTCAGCGATAAAATTGATGATAAACTTTTAAATCATAGAAGATAGTAGATATCGTGCTCTACTTAACTCTTCTAATGGATTGTTTGTTCTGCTGTAGTTAAACTTGTTGTCTATTGTATTCTATCAGTTTAACACTGTTGAAGGCTAACGATAATTTATTCTGCATTATCTTAGTCATAATATTCTTTACTGGGCTAGTTGAGCTCACCTTTTGCTTTCATTGTTCTCTTCAGGAAATGAGAATATAGTTGGGGCTAGTCGGGAAATGGAGTAATGGTCCAGATTGTTGCTTTAGTAGTCCTCACTATTCTGTGAAATAGTGTAATAATATTTTTAATGAGGACTTCGTTTGAGTTTAGATATTGTCTAGGAGACAATATTCATGTTAAAAATTTCAGCTTATGTTACACGACAGTTGTATAATTAAGTTTGTATTTGTATTTTATACCATGTATTTGGTGACTTAGAATGGGTGATGTATACCTATTTTGGGGGCGTCAAAGTTGATATCAAAGCTTAGGGATATGATCCCTGGTTGAAATGTGAGGCTAGAACTAGGAGGGGAGAGACGGATAATTTCTTCGCTAGTATGACCTACCTATGTTTATTTGTTATTTAATTGGTTGGTCAGAATATAGGGATAATATGTGGCATGTCAATTAACCCTTGTTTTGTGGCAGTGTTTGAAAATGACATCTGAAAATATTGAGATAAGCAATGAAGCACATGAGACCGTTGAGCCACCAACGATCAATAACCAGGATAATGTGCATCAGGAAGGCAATAATTCTTAGGTAAACAACAACACCATCCAAATGATGAAAGATGGGATGTTCAGAGGCTTTCTGCAATTCGTGCAACATCAGGCAAGAGAGACTCCTGTGCAAAATACAGGTGAAAACATTGGCAACTCACGGTTAGTCACCGCTAAGCAATTCAAGGAGCTGGGACCACCAGAATTTTTGGGAAAGCCAGAACCACTTAAGCCAAAGACGTGGATTAAGCAGATCACCAAGATATTTGATGTCTTGGGATGCTCCGAGGAGCAAAAGGTTCCCTTTGCCACTTTCATGTTGCGAGGAGAGACAGATCATTGGTGGGAATCTCTAAAACGTACTCAGCCTGCCGCACTAAAGATGTCTTGGGAGAAGTTCCAAGAATTGTTCAATAATAAGTACTTTCCCGAAAGTATTCATCGCATGAAAGAGGTAGAATTCATCAAGCTGGAGTAAAACAATATGATCGTATCGCAGTACGAGGCTAAGTTTGCCGAGTTATCCCGGTTTGCATCCCATTTGGTAGATAATGAGGAGCGTATAACGCGAATGTTTCTAAGAGGTTTGAAACCCGAAATACGTTAATACCTCATTTCTCATAAACTTTGCTAGTATTCAGATGTTGTGAATAGGGCTCAGTTATTGGAGCGCGGTAATGAGTCAACCCAACCAAGAGAGAGTAGCCAACAAAATGATAATACCAGTGGTAGCAGTCATCAAAGTGGTGACAACAAACGTGGAGAAAATCAACATGCTAGAAATGGTAACCACTTCGGTGGTAATCCTGGCCAAGATAATTGAAGTGGAAATTTCAAGAAGAGAAGGTTCAATAATGTAACGCCCCCAAATTCAGGTACTTGAAACCCGGATTCAGTGCTTCACGATACTATTTCTATGAGCGGAAATAATACTAATAATAATAACAATAATATAAATATCAAACTTAACTTTCATTTACCAGAGTCTAATCCCAAGTACGCAACCTTTACTACATTCTTTACATGATAATACATATCATTATCATAATACAGTCTAACTATTACAAAAGATACCAATAATCATATTCTGTTTTCTTTCCTTTTCACTTGTTCTTGCCTGAACCTTCAAGTTGATCACGTTTAGCTGAAAACATTTAAATTTAAAGTAAGACTGAGCATTTGAGTGTCCAACAAGTAATAACAATTATAAATATAATTGTAAGACCCCAACTTATTATTAATAAAATTGAATTTCCTCTATTTATTATTTTGAAAATAGTAAGGGTTGATTTGATTAATGTGGTTAGTTATGGGTAAAATGCACAAATATTTCAAATAAGCAAGTGGTTATAAAATATTCATTGTTGTCGGAGAATATTCGTTTGGTTGTGGAATATTCTTACTGTCGGGGGAATATTCGTACGACGGCGCAGCCTTGTGTGGGCCCCATAACGAAAAGCGATTGGATGAAGAAAACGACAAGTATAAGTTATTTATAAATAAAGGCGTAGTTGTTACCGTTAATACTCTTGGAACACCTGGTGGTTAAAACACAGTAGAACATAGTATTTCTCTCTTTATATTGTTAAGCGTATTCTTGTGAGTATTTTGATACTTTGAGTGTTGCTATATGGTGCAAGATCCCTTCAGCACTATATCCAATATTCCAGTCAGAAGTACTGTCTTTTCGAGGTAAGAAATGTTATTTTTTTTTATAAATGATATTATATTTTTCAATATCATTATGCCGGAATATTGGTAAGATTTTTCTTGTGAAATTCTTATCTTTTAGTGTCGGGGTTACTATTCACGTATACGGCACTATTCACGAATACGACATTATTCATAGAAAAATTAAATTTTTGTTTTTTGTCCAAAATATCTATTATGGATACTAGCTTTGATTGTATCCATGTTTTGATCATTCTTGAATTTTACTTCACTATGGTTATTTATGAAGTATTTTTGAACTTGGACTGTTTAAAGTACGAATCCTTATTTTTGTTTTTTTGTTTCACTGGATTCATTTTCTTTAAAATATTTTTCATCATCCTCACCCCTAAATGATGATATTATCAATATCTTTGGCTCAGAGTGCAAAAAGATGGTTGATTTTCTTATGAATATCTTTGGCCCCTAGTGCAAAGATGTACAGGTGTTGAGATGAACATGACCAACTGATGAATATCTTTGACCTGTAGTGCAAAGATGAATATTTGATTCAATATGTATATTGATTGATGTTACAGGAATAAAATATTGATGATGGACTTTTAAATTCATAGATAATATTAGATTTCATTCTCTACGTAACTCTTCTATGAATTATTATTTTCGCTGCGAATATTGATCTGAAACTTGTTGTCTATTATATTCTATCAAATTTTTTTCCCTGTTGAAGACTAACGATAATTTGTTATATATTATCTTAGTCATAATATTCTTTACTGGGCTAGTTGAGCTCACCCTTTTCCTTTTTGTTCCATTTTTCTTCTCAAGAGGCGAGAATGTAGCAAGTACTTGTCGGGGTATGGAATGAAGGTTCTAGAAAGTCATTTTAGTAGTCCTCAATGAGGAAAACGTGCAACAGGCCGACAATGTTCCTCTTGTAAACAACACCACTGATCAGACGATGAACGATGGAATGTTTAGAAGCTTTTTGCAGTTCATGCAAAATCAGAAGAAGGAGGCTCGTGTACAAAATACAGGTGGAAAAGATAGCAACACACGATTTGTCACAGCCAAGCAGTTCAAAGAGTTGGGACCACCAGAATTCTGGGGAAAACTGGATCCGATTAAGGCGGAGACGTGGGTCAAGCAAATTACCAAGATATTCGACGTCTTGGGATGCACGGAGGAATAGAAGGTTTCATTCACCACCTTTATGTTCCGTAACGAGGCGATTCATCGGTGGGAATCAGGAAGCGCACTATCCATCCAAAAGACTTCAAAGATGTCTTGGGAAACATTTCAAAAACTGTTCAATGACAAGTACTTTCCTGAAAGTATTCATCATATGAAAGAGGTAGAGTTTATTAGACTAGAGCAGAACAACATGACGGTGTCCCAAAGACGAGGTGAAGTTCATGGAGTTATCCGAGTTTGCACCTCATTTGGTGGAGAATGAGAAACGCATGATAGCGGATGTTTCGAGAGGGTTTGAAACCCGGCATACGTCGAAGATCTCATTTCTCATAAATTTTCTCTATATTCAGATGTTGTCAACAAGGTTCAATTATTAGAGCGAGATAACGAGTACGTTCAACTGAGGGACCACAACCAGGGTCATACCGGTGACAGCAGTCATCGGAGTAACGATAACCAACGGGGAAAGAAAAATACGAAAAAAAGAGGTAACCACTCTGGTGGTAATCATAGCCATGAAAATAGAAGAAAAGAGTCGGGGGGAGATTTTAAAAAGAGGAGATTCAATAATGACAATGTGAAGACGTCAGCACCAGCAGCAACTGATTCTAAGGGAGGAGAACAACCACCGGTCGTATGCTATAAATGCGTAAAAGAGGGACATATCAGCCCAAACTGTCCACAATAGTTCAAGTTATGCTATAATTGTGGAAAGGAAGGACATATCGCTCGAGATTGTACGGTAGCAAAACTAAGTCCAGTGGGGATGGTGACTCAAAAGACTGTCCCAGAAAAGTCAAAGTCAACGATTCCTGGAAGAGCATTTGTCGTGATTGGTCAAAATGCGAGGAACCCAAACGAGGTGATCACGGGCAAGCTAATCATAAATTCTTGCGAAGTTTATACCTTACTAGATACCGGTGATACCCATTCATTTATCTCTCCTGCTTGTGCTCAACGTTTAAACTTAACTCCGGAGAAATTAGACTTTGACTTATCTGTGGAGACTCCGTTAGGAGAAACTTTCATTACATCCACTTTTTATAAATCTTGTTTGATCCAAGTTGGCACCATCACATTACCTATTGATCTTATCTCTTTAAAGATACTTGATTTTGATGTGATTTTAGGGATTGATTGGTTAACTACTCATCATGCCAAAATTGATTATTTTTGTAAGGTTGTTAGTTTTCATATTCCTAACCAACATGTTATGCGAATTCAAGAAACTAAACCACTAAAATCAATCACTGTCATATCAAGCCATAAAGCCATTCGTTTATTGAAAAATGGATGTCAAGCTTTCTTAGCCCATGTTATGGATTTGAATAAAGACACGTGAGATTTGAATAAAATTTCTATTGTTAGTGAATTTCCTGATGTATTTCCTGAAGAACTTCCCGGTCTACCTCCAGAACGTGAAGTTGAATTCTTTATTGACCTTGAACCTGGTATAAAGCCCATTTCTAAAACCCCATATCGAATGGCTCCTATTGAACTTCAAGAGTTAAAGGTCCAACTACAGGATTTGTTGGACATCGGTTTCATTCGTCCTAGTACATCTCCTTTGGGTGCTCCTGTTTTATTTGTAAAGAAGAAAGACGGAAGTATGCGACTTTGTATTGACTATCGAGAATTGAACCATGTCACCATCAAGAATAGGTATCCGCTACCTTGCATTGATGACCTGTTTGACCAGTTATAAGGAGCACAATTCTTTTCAAAGATTGATCTTCGTTCTGGATATCATCAGCTGAAGATTAGAACTTAGGATATCCCAAAGACTGCCTTCAGAACTCGGTACGGGCATTATGAATTATTGGTCATGTCTTTTGGATTGACTAATGCTCCTGCAGCTTTCATGGATATGATGAACCGAGTATTCAAGGAATATTTGGATCAATTCGTTGTGGTCTTTATTGATGACATCCTCATATATTCAAAAAGCCGTAAAGATCATGAGCACCATTTGAAGCTGGTACTCCAAAGGCTTCGTGAAAACAAGCTATATGCTAAGTTGAAGAAATGCGAGTTCTGGCTTGAGGAAGTAGCATTCCTTGGGCATGTGGTGTCAAAATATGGAGTATCTGTTGACCCGACGAAGATTGAAGCAATACAAAGTTGGGAGCAACCGAAGACGGTGACCGAAGTACATAGCTTTCTGGGCTTAGCTGGTTATTATCGGAGATTCGTGGAAGGATTTTCTCGAATCGCTACTCCGTTAACTCAGCTGACTCGGAAAGATAAAAAATTCGTATGGAGCGAGGAATGCGAGAAGAGTTTTCAAGAGCTTAAGAGAAGACTCATTTCGGCACCTGTTCTGACAATACCATATGGTTCGGATGGATTTGTTATTTACAGCGATGTTTTGGGCAAAGGGTTAGGGTGTGTTCTCATGCAACATGGGAAAGTCATAGCCTATACCTCGCGACAACTTAAAGAATATGAGAGGAATTATCCTACTCATGATCTAGAGTTGGCAGCAGTTGTGTTCGCGCTAAAGATCTGGAGGCACTATCTAAATGGGGAGAAAGTGGAGATATATTCAGACCATAAAAGCCTCAAATATTTCTTTACCTAAAAGGAACTCAACATGCAACAACGACGTTGGCTCGAGCTGTTGAAAGATTACGACCACACTATTCAATACCATCCTGGAAAAACGAACGTGGTAGCTGACGCGTTGAGTAGAAGATCATATGCGAGAACGAGTGCAATGTTGTTAACAAAAAGGCCCATTTTGTGTGATTTACAAAAGATGAAGATAGAATTCAAGACTCTGGGGACCCATGCGATGATGTCAAGTATACACATAGAACTGACTTTAATCAAAAAAGTTAAAGTTGCTCAAGCCACAAACCCGGATCTGATGCGTATGATGAAGAAAGTACAAGAAGGTGATATTCCAGAAGCAAGAATAGATGAAGAAGGAATACTTCGAGTTCACTCCAGACTTTATGTTCCTAACGACTCTGATTTAAAATACAAGATCATGATGGAGGCACACAATACACCGTTTGCAATCCATCCTGGAAGTACCAAAATGTATCGTGATCTTCGACATACATTTTGGTGGAACAATATGAAGAGGGATATTATAAAGTTAATCTCGAGGTGTTTAACTTGTCAACGTGTAAAGGTGGAACATCAAGTGCCTAAGGGTCCATTGCAACCACTTGAGATTCTGAAATGGAAGTGGGAACACATTACCATAGATTTCAATTACGGGTCTTCCCACCTGGTTTCTCAAGGTATAAATGTTATTTGGGTTATTGTTGATAGATTAACTAAGTCTCGCTTTCATTTCTTGCAGATATCGGAGACTTATTCCTTGAACGCCTTGCTCAGATTCACGTGAATGAGATTGTGAGATTGCATGGCATGCCAAGATCCATAGTTTTGGATCGTGACCCAAGATTCACTTCACGATTTTGGGTTAGCTTGCAAAAACCTATGGGCACCTGATTTATGATCTGGCCGGCATATCATCCTCAAACCAGACGGACAATCGGAGAGGACTATTCAAACTCTTGAAGATCTATTAAGACTCTATCTCCTAGACTTCAAAGGGAGTTGGGATAAGTATTTACCATTGGTGGAATTCTCCTACAACAACAGTTATCAGGCAAGTATAGGTGTGGCTCCATTCGAAGCATTATATGGACGAAAGTGTCGCTCTCCAGTATGTTAGGATGAGGTGGGTGAAGCAACATTTTTGGGACCAGAGTTGGTACGTATGACTACAGAAAAGATCCAAATGATTCGACAACGTATACAAATGGCACATGATCGATAAAAGAGTTATGCGGATCTTCATCGAAAGGACGTGGAATTTAGTATTGGGGATCATGTATTATTGTGTGTGGCTCCATGGAAGGGAGTTACAAGATTTGGGAAGAGAGGAAAGCTCAATCCACGATTTATTGGTCCATTTCAAATTCTTGACCGAGTAGGAAATGTGGCCTATAAACTCGCATTACCTCCAAGTATGTCTCGTGTTCATAATGTTTTTCATATATCTGTGCTATGTAAATATGTTAAAGACCCGAACCACGTTATTGAGTTAGAACCGGACGAGATAGCCGAAGAATTAACGTATGAAGAGGTACCTGTCAAGATCTTGGATAGGAAGGAGCATGTCCTACGCACAAAGGTCATACCACAAGTTAAAGTTTTGTGGAGGAACCATGCTATTGAGGAAATGACCTAGGAGTTAGAAATGGAAATAAAATTGAGGTATCCTCACCTTTTCGAAACACCAGGTACGTACGTCAATTTTGAGGATGATATTTCATAAGGAGGGGAGGTTGTAAGACCCCAACTTATTATTAATGAAATTGAATTTCCTCTATTTATTATTTTGAAAATAGTAAGGGTTGATTTGATTAATATGGTTAGTTATGGGTAAAATGCGCAAATATTTCAAATAAGCAAATGGTTATAAAATATTCATTGTTGTCGGGGAATATTCGTTTGGTCGTGGAATATTCTTACTGTCGAGGGAATATTCGTACGACGGCGCAGTCTTGTGTGGGCCCCATAACGAAAAGCGATTGGATGATGAAAATGACAAGTATAAGTTGTTTATAAATAACGACGTAGTCATACTCACTAATATCTTGTAGAACACCGGTGGTTAAAACACGAGAGAACATCGTATTGCATCAATTATTGATTCTTACATAATAAGGCACTACTCAATAATTGTTACAGTAATTACTGTTCAATATTTTATTTTATTGATTCAATAATTGCTACATTGATATTTTATATTATTGTTGTTTCAATAATTATCATTACACAGTATTTTCCTTTATCGAATTAATAATTCATATTATTTGAATAATATTATTAGATAGCATTATTGGCAATGTCTAGAAAGTTCTCATTTAAAGAGAGATTGGTCACCTAATCATAGCGCCAAGAAGGAAAAATTCTTATTGAAAGCCCCTTTTCCTGGAACTACCGGTTGTCGATTGTGATTTTGTAATATTATTTATGGATAATTAATTATTGATTTATATGATAAGGAAAATATTCATTTTAAGTGGATATAGATGGAGAAAAATTTTAATGTGACAATTGTTGAAAATTGATATTTTATCTTTTCTTATAAATTAATTCATTTAAGTATATTATTATATTTTAATAATATAATAATGGTGATATTTTTACAATGAATGTGGGATATATGAATAAATGAGGAGGAAGAGTATTTTTGTTACTAAAAATATTTAGAACATGTTTTTCATGTTTGTGGACCCCATTTCTTGACTCAAATTTGATTATAGCCTGTAAAATCGTCCGTATGTGGACTTCGGTCAAATTCTACTTGGAATTTGGAAAAACTTAAACTTACAAAGTTGTAGATAATTGAATTTCCTATGGAATGGACATAAGATTCAAATTTTTCTGATAAAAGGGATATTTATTGTGAATTATTAAAGTTCTAGTATATCGGGTCTGAATCGATTTTTGGAGTTTTAAATATTTTTATTTAGAAAAACGTTTTTGGTAATTTTATCACTTGTATGGATGATGTCTTGACCAAAAAAGTGGTCTAAGGAAAATTTATATAAATATAATAATATTTTATTAAATTTTCTACTTTGGTGTTCTAAGCATTTTCCTATAAATAGGGTGCTTAGGTTAGAATTAAAAATCACACCAGAAACAAGTTTTTTTCTCTCTCTCCCTATATTATCGAGCGTATTCTTGTGAGTATTTTGATACTTTGAGTGTTGCTATATTTAAGTGCAAGATCCTTCAAAGACTATATCCAAAGATTCCAAATGTAAGTACTATCTTTTCGAGGTAAGGGATGTTATTTTTTTTATAAATGATATTATTTCTTTCAATATCATTATACCTGAATATTGGTAAGATTTTTCTTGTGAAATTCTTGTCTTTTAGTGTCGGGGTTACTATTCACGATATCTGGACTATTCACGATATCTACACTATTCACTTAATCTGGCATTAATCATAGAAAAATTAAATTTTTGTTTTTGTCCAAAATATCTATTATGGATACTAGCTTTTTGATTGTATCCATGTTTTGATCATTCTTGAATTTTACTTCACTATGGTTATTTATGATGTATTTTTGAACTTGGACCATTAAAGTACTTAATCCTTATTATTTGTTTTTTTTGTTTCACTGGATTCATTTTCTTTAAAATATTTTTCATCATCCTCAGTCCTAAATGCTGATATTACTGAATATCTTTGGCCTGTAGTGCAAAGATGATTGATTTTCTTATGAATATCTTTGGCACGTAGTGCAAAGATGTATAGGTGTTGAGATGAACATGACCAACTGATGAATATCTTTGGCCTGTAGTGCAAAGAGGAATATTTGATTCAAGATGTATATTGATTGATGTTACAGGGATAAAATATTAATGATGGACTTTTAAATTCATAGATAATAGTAGATTTCATTCTCTACATAACTCTTCTATGAATTATTATTTTCGCTGCGAATATTGATCTAAACTTGTTGTCTATTATATTCTATTAGTTTTTTTTCCCTGTTGAAGACTAACGATAATTTGTTCTATATTATCTTAGTCATAATATTTTTTACTAGGCTAGTTGAGCTCACCCTTTTCCTTTTTGTTCCATTTTTCTTCTCAGGAGGCGAGAATGTAGCAAGTACTAGTCAGGGTATGAAATGAAGGTTCTAGAAAGTCATTTTAGTAGTCCTCAATGAGGAAAACGTGCAACAAGCCGGCAATGTTCCTCCTAAAAACAACACCACTGATCAGACGATGAACGATGGAATGTTTAGAAGCTTTTTGCAGTTCATGCAAAATCAGAAGGAGGCTCGTGTACAAAATACAGGTGGAAATGATAGCAACGCACGGTTTGTCACAACCAAGCAGATCAAAGAGTCATTTTAGTAGTCCTCACTATTTTGTAAAATAGTGTATCAATAATTGTAATGAGGACTTATTTGAGTGTTGATATTGTCTAGAAGACAATATTTGTTTTTAAACTTACAGTTTATGTGTTGTCGTATTTTGTACGACAATTGTATTAATAAAGTTGTAGTTGTTTCTGTACCATGTATTTGGCGACTCAGAATACAAGTGTTGATATTGTCTAAAAATATCTTAGAAGTGTTGATATTGTCTAAAAATAAGTTATAAAATAAAAATATCATAGAAGTGTTGATATTGTCTAAAAATAAATTATTTTTATAACTTAAAATATTTTTAAACACTTTATTTTCATTTAAAATGATTTTTATAATATTAAAATCATTTTTAAACTAATTTATTTAATATAAAAATAAATAAATCTAATATCATTATTATTAAAATATTAATATTTTTCATGACAAAATATCAAAAGTTATATTTTATAACTTAAAATATTTTATAATACTTTAAATCATTTTTATATGATTTATAAATCTTTAAATACACTCACAGTTATATTTTCAGAAATTATATTTTCATTTTTATAGGCTATAGCGACAGTAACCGTCACTGATGGTGTTCTTGAGCCTCAAGTACACTGACAGTTAGAGTGCAAGGGGTCATCTTTGACCACTTATAATTCTCAGATTAATGTGTTTCTGGGAAAGACTGAGCATCGACCATGTATTGTTTATGTAACACTAGAAGTACCAACCATGATCTAGGTCATATCATACCACACCACGAAGATCTGGCTATTCAAAGTCATTGTCAGACCACTCACTCGGGTTTTCCGGTAACCCGTAAACCCGTGCAAAGGTCTTGGTCCTACTTTCAAGCTCACTTAGTTAGGTGTTCTTGTCATTAGGTAAGTGTTCTTATGGTCTAAGTATGTAGTATTCATGACATGGAACAAATTTTTATCAACATATCAGCTTAAAAATAACAAGATCACACGTTATGATTCGGTCAAAGGTTGTCAGAAACCTAGTTCATACAGTTTCTGGGTTTTCCAGAAACTCAATTCGTGACTGAGTGACCTAGTTTGACCGTCCATTAAATCTAACATACGTAATGTTTTAGTGATATAAAGGCATAAGAATGAAGTACAAACAACATAGATCAACTTAGATATAACAACAATAACAAACTAACAAACCACTGAAAGATCTGAAGCTATGAACATGTTGTCAAGCCGATATTTACACATTCTGGGTTTTCTAGATTTTAGAAAGTCATGGTCGGTCAACGACCTTTGACCATGAATAACTTCCAATATAAACTAGATCTAACCTTGATTCGAGTTTCAGATCCAAGACCTCATAGCAAACTACAAAATCAAACACATAAACAACAAAAATACATAACATACAAAGATCTATGATAACATACATTTGACTGTCAGACTCAAAATCAAAAATTTCCAGATTCTTAAAATCTTCAAATTTGAGCTTATAGATGTTATGGATCTAACATCTATCAACCCAGATCAGTGATTAACACGTTATACAACATGATTAAACATAAAAATACAAGATCCAACATAGCTTTAAAGATCAAATTTGTTGGTTAGGGTTTATGCCTTTATACATCAATTCATGATTCTAGGCTTCTAGATCTGTTATGGTGATAGTGGGGCTTGAATATGGGACTGATCTACTACAACATTTCGTGGGTTTTGGAAGAGAGAGAGTTGGTAAGGAGTTTGTGTATAAATGTGGCTCATAAATTAAATTTCTCTCTCTTGATCTCTATATATATTACATGAAATGAAGTTGGATGATATAGAATACTAGTATGTATCATATTTAGAGCACATGGGGTTAGTGAGAGTGGTTGAACAACTCCATCTTTGCTAGATTTACAAGTTACCTTAAATAATGCAAGAGGGGTATGTTTGTCATTTGGCTTTTCAATTTAATGGAAAACTAGTAACTTGTCAAACCCTTAGGGTTTAACCCTTAGAGTTTAACCCTTAGGGTTTAACCCTAAGGTTTAGCACAAAAATTATAGGATTTAATTTAGGGTTTAAAACAAAAAATTTAGTTCCTAAAAATTATAATTAGGGTTTCTTAATCAATTAGGTTTTTAATTACTTAGCACTTTGCTAATTAGGTTTAAGAGACACTAATTAGCATTACACTTCCCAATTTAGTGATTAGGGTTTACCATAAGCAAATTAGGGTTTATAATTTAGAAAAATAATAAGGGTTTATACTAAAAAAAATTAGGGTTTTGAATAATTAAGATTCTCCCTAATTAGGGTTAATACTTTTAATACCGGCCATTACCCACGTTAACATGATTACATAATGCCTTTAAGTCGGCATCCCACTTTTAAATTAGGGTTTAATGAAATTAATACTAGGGTTTTCTACTGTTCCATCAAAACTGTTTCACAAATTAATATTACACACATATAGTACATATTTATGGTACTGAAATATACATAACATTTATAATAAAAATCATTAATCACATAACATATTTACTAAACAGATTTTAAAGTCTCATTTTGACTTCAAAACGAGGGTTTTTCAAATACTGCACCATCATTGACCAATTATTAACAATGCATACATACAGTACATTTTTATAGCACTGAAAAATCAAAATATAATTAATATTATATTATGATCATCATTCCTTGTTCCAAAACCAAAATTAGGGTTTATCAGTAACATTAAAACTATTCTATACATTAACCTTACACACATAATACACATATCTATAACACTGACAAATAATAATATAATAAGATTATTCTCATTCTCACCAAAATCCAAAATTAGGGTTTGGATTTCATATCCGATTTATCTTTCATATATAACATTAATAATTAAGTTAAAATAAATAACTTAAATATGCTTGAACAAATTCATATAATAAAATAATTATTATAATTGTGCTTTAATCATTTCATATATTATTTAAATAATATAATTATCATATTTTCCTAAAAATAAATATTAAAAACATTTTACTATAAAATTAATTATTATAAGAATATAATTTATAATGATCAATAATTCTAAAATAAAATTATTTTAAATTATTCATGTAATAAATAAATTTTTATTTATCATAAATATACATACACATTACTCGGCACATAATCTCACCTTTAAAATAAATAAAAAAATTATACGCAAAATTTCTAATTTAATTATATAAAAATATCGGGTTATTACAAATAATGATGGAAAGACAGCAGCACCAGAACCTGTTTTCAAGGAAGAAGAACGATCACCGGTCGTATGTTACAAATGTAGAGGGGAGGGACACATCAGTTCAAACTGCACGCAACAATCCAAAGTGTGTTACAATTGCGTAAGAGAAGGCCACCTAGTGTGATTTTGTCGTGTAGTGAAGACAATTCCAGCTGCGATGGTGACACCAAATGTCATCCCAGACAAGTCAAAGCTGGTAGTTTAAAGGAGAGCGTTTGTCGCGACCTCCTAAAGAGCGAGGAATCTGAACAAGGTTATCACGGGTAAGCTAATCATAAACTCTTACGAAGTCTATACCTTATTTGATATTGGTTCTACCCATTCTTTTATTTCTCCTACTTGCGCTCAACATTTAAATTTAACTCTGGAGAAATTAGACTTTGAATTATCTGTTGAAACTCTGTTGGGAGAAACCTTCATTACATCCACTATTTATAAATCTTGTTTAATTTAAATCGGCATCCTCACGTTACCTATCAATCTTATCTCTTTGAAAATACTTGCATTTGATGTGATTTTAAGGATTGATTGGTTAACTACTCATCATGCTAAAATTGATTATTTTCGTAAAGTTGTTAGCTTTCATATTCCTAACCAACCTAATATGCGAATTCAAGCAACCAAACCACTAAAGTCAATTACTTTCATATCAAGCAATAAAGTCATTCGTTTATTAAAAAACGGATGTCAAGCTTTCTTAGCCCATGTCACGGATTTAAGCAAAAATACGTCAGATTTGAATGATATTTCTATTGTTAATAAATTTCCTGACGTATTCCTTGAAGAACTTCCTGGCCTACCCTCAGAGCGTGAAATCAAGTTTCGTATTGACCTTGAACCCGGTACAAAACCAATTTCCAAAGCCCCATATCGAATGGCTCCTATTGAACTTCAGGAGTTAAAAATCTAACTACAGGAACTGTTAGACATCAGTTTCATTCGTCCTAGTACGTCTCCTTGGGGTGCTCCTATTATATTCGTAAAGAAGAAAGATGGGAGTATGTGACTTTTTATTGATTATCGGGAGTTGAATCATGTCATCGTTAAAAATAGGTACCCATTGTCTCGCATTGATGACCTGTTTGACCAGTTGCAAGGTGCTAAATTCTTTTCAAAGATCGATCTTCATTCCAGATATCATCAATTAAAGATTATAACTGATGACATTCCAAAGACTGCTTTCAGAACTCGGTACGGGCATTACGAATTCCTCGTCATGTCTTTTGGACTGATTAATACTCCTGCTGCCTTCATGGATATGATGAACCGAGTATTCAATAAATATTTGGATCATTTTGTGGTCGTCTTTATTGATGACATCTTCATTTACTCCAAAAGCCGTGAAGATCATGAGCAAGACTTGAGGCTGATACTCCAAAAGCTTCGTGAAAATAAGATATATGCCAAGTTGAAGAAATGTGAGTTCTGGCTTGAGGAAGTAGCATTCCTGGGGCACGTGATATCAAATCATAGAATATTTGTTAACCCAACACAGATTGAAGCAATTCAAAGTTGGGAGCAACCTAAGTTAGTGATCGAAGTACGTAGCTTTCTGGTCTTAGCTGGTTATTATCGGAGATTCGTGGAAGGTTTTTCTCAAATTATCACTCCGTTAACTCAGCTGACTCGAAAAGATACAAAATTAGGTTGGAGTGAGGAATGTGATCAGAGTTTTCAAGAACTCAAGAGGAGACTCATTTTAGCACCTGTTCTGACAATACCATCTGGTTCGGAGGGATTTGTCATATACAGCGATGCTTCAAGAAAAGGGTTAAGATGTGTTCTCATGCCACATGGGAAAGTCATAGCCTATGCCTCGCGAAAACTCAAAGAAAATGAGAGGAATTATCCTACTCATGATTTAGAATTGGCAGTAGTCATTTTTGAGCTAAAGATCTGGAGACATTACCTATATGGGGAGAAAATGGAGATCTATACAGATCATAAAAGCCTCAAGTATTTCTTCACCCGAAAGGAACTCAACATGCGGCAATGACGTTGGCTCGAGCAGTTGAAAGATTATGCTCATACCATTTAATACCATCTTGGAAAAGCGAACATAGTAGCTGACGCGTTGAGTAGAAGATCATATGCGGGTACAAGTGCGATATTGTCAATGCAAAGGCCCATTTTGTATGACTTAAAAAGGATGGAGCTAGAGTTAAAGACTCGAGGGACCCACGTTATTATGGCAAATATATGAGTAGAACCAACTTTAATCGATAAAGTTAAAGTTGCTCAAGCTATAGACCCAGAGCTGATGCGTATGAAGAAGAAAGTGCAAAAAGGTGTTATTCCAGAAGAAAGAATCGATGAAGAAGGAATACTTCGAGTCAACTCCAGACTTTGTGTTCCTAACGAATCTGATTTGAAGTATAAAATTATGATGGAGGCGCACAACACACCGTTTGAAATCCATCCTGGGAGTACCAAAATGTATCGTGATCTTTGAAATACATTTTGATGGATTAATATGAAGAGAGAGATAGCGGAGTTTATCTCAAGGTGTTTTAACTTGTCAACGTGTCAAGGCAGAGCATCAAGTGCCAAAAGGTCCATTGCAACCACTTGAAATTCCAAAATAAAAGTGGGAGCATATTACCATGGTTTTTGTTATTGGTCTTCCCAAGGTTTCTCAAGGCATAGATGCAATTTAGGTCATTGTTGATAGATTAACCAAGTCTGATCATTTCTTACCTATACGAGAAACTTATTCACTTGAATGTCTTGCTCGTATATACATAAATGAGATTGTAAGACTGCATGGTATGCTAGTATCCATAGTTTCTGATCGAGACCCAAGATTCACTTCACGGTTTTGCGTCAGTTTGCAGAAAGCTATGGGCACAAATTTACGATTCAGTTCTGCATATCATCTTCAGACGGACGTGAAGTCGGAGAGGACTATTCAAACTCTTGAAGATCTATTAAGACTCTGTGTCCTTGACTTCAAAGGAAGTTGGGACAAGTTCTTGCCATTAGTGGAATTCTCCTACAACATCAGTTATCAAGCAAGTATCGGCATGGCTCCATTCGAGGCGTTTTATGGACGCAAGTGTCATTCTCCGGTATGCTAGGATGAGGTGGGTGTAGCAACGTTGTTGGGACCG
Source organism: Panax quinquefolius (assembly GCA_020205615.1). Taxonomy (NCBI): domain Eukaryota; kingdom Viridiplantae; phylum Streptophyta; class Magnoliopsida; order Apiales; family Araliaceae; genus Panax; species Panax quinquefolius. The sequence continues at coordinate 22,089,871 of CM035168.1, read as the reverse complement.
GAATTGGTACGCATGATAACGGAAAAGATTTAAATGATCCGGCAACGTATAAAAACCTCACAAAATTGACAAAAGAGTTCTGTTGATCTTCATCTAAGAGAAGTAGAATTCAATATTGGAGAGCATATGTTATTACGTGTTACTCTATGGAAAGGAGTTACGAGATTTGGAAAGGGAGGAAAGATCAATCATCGATTCATTGGCTCATTTGAAATCCTTAATTGAGTAGGAACTGTGGCCTATAGACTCGCCTTACCGCCAAGTATGTCTCGTGTTCATAACATTTTTCACATATCTATGTTATGTAAATATGTGGAAGACCAAAACCACATTATTGAGTTAGAACTAGACGAGATAGCGGAAGATTTAACGTATGAAGAGGTACCTGTTAAAATTTTTGATAAGAAGGAACATATTCTATGCTCCAAGGTTATACCTCAAGTCAAAGTTTTGTGGAGAAACCATGATGTTGAGGAATTGACCTGGGAGTTAGAATCTGAAATGAAATCAAGGTATCCTCACCTCTTCGACATTCCAGGTACGTACACCAATTTCGAGGATGAAATTTCATAAGAAGGGGAGGTTGTAAGACCCCAACTTTTATAAATAAAGATGAATTTTTTTCTCTAAATATCATTTTTGAATATTAAGGTGTGAATTTGTTATAATGTTATAGTTGTGGGTAATATTACAAATTTTGCAAAGTAAGCAATTTGTTATAAAATATTCGATTGGTCGGGGAATATTCATTTTATCAGGGAATATTCGTACGATGGCATAATCATTGGTGGTCCCCACAACAGAATTACTGTCGGAGTTAGAAAATGATAGAAATAAATTTTTATAAAAGTAATGGCAAAAGTTTTACCGTTAATTGTTGAAATACCAGGTGATAAAAGTATAGTAATACGCGTGGTTGCATAGTAGCATACGGTATTGTATAGTATCTTTAATTATTGATGCTTACGTGAAAAGTCACTCAGTTTATTCAATTATTGCAACAGTAATTACTGCATAGTATCTCATATTATTGATTCAATTATTGTCACAGTATCATCTGCATAATATTTTACATTATTAAATCAATAATTGAGATGACAAATTTATTCATATTATTATTTGCATTATTGACAATGACTAGAAAGTTCTGTCGAGAAAAGGGGTTTGGTCACCTAATTACGCGTCAATAATGAGAAATCCTTATCGGAAAGCCCCCTCTTTCCTGGGAATGATCTGGTTGTTAATATTACGAGTTATAATATTAATGATCAATAAATGTTGTTTAAAATGTGTTTCGTGAAGCCAACTGAGTTGAGATAAATAGAGGGGTTTTTATTGAAGTATTTGTTATAAATTCTGCTTATTATATGGACCCTCACTTACTTATTTTTCAAAATAATCATTAAAAGTTATAAAGTATGTTAGTATATATGTGTAGTGGATGAGGTGTGAGTGGTGGTGGTATATATATATATATATATATATATATATATATATATATATATATATATATTATATACAAGTTTTTTTTACTTGAAGATTACATTGAAAATCAGTTGTCCGTGATTTTGAGTAAGACATCCGTGAATTCGCAAATTGTTTCGTCCGTGAAAATTCTTAACAATACCCCTGCCATTCTCCTATAAATAGGATGCTTAGTTTAGAATTGAAAATCACACCAGAATCAAAGGATTCTTCTTCTATAATATTGAGCGTATTTATTTAGAGTTTAAGGAAGCTTTGAGTGTAGAAAACAATATAAGTTTTCTTCAAGAATATCCCCGCCCTACCAGTCAGAAGTACTCTCTTTTTAAGGTAAGAGATATTATTTTTATTCAGTATTCGTAATAAATAATATTTTCTTCCATACTCTATAGTATGTGAGTATTATTACTTCGTTTCAGATTCTGAATTCTACACTCATGTTGTTAAAGTATTGCTTCTATACTTGAAATTAGTAGAATATCTTTGAAATTTGTGCTTCTTCGAGTATCTTTTCACGGGAATATTTTTCTGGACATTCTTGTTAAATTTTAATCTTTTCATGCTGGAGTACTATTCACTAGGTACTATTCACTCAGGTACTATTCACCCGAGGTATTATTCATGATAAAAATTGATTTCTTTTCTATCCAAATTATTTTTGATACAATATTATTCTTGAATTTTACTCCACAAAGAAGTATCATGTTGACAATTTGGACATTCTTGAACTCTGGATAAAATGAATTATAAATCTTTAAAATTTATCCTTTGCTTTCACTTAATTGAATTTTTATATCATTGTCATCATCCTCATGCTTATATTATGATGAATGACATCTTTGGCCCGTAATACATAGATGGACTGTTGATTGGTAATTATGACTATGTATCGGTATAATCATGATCATTGGTGATAATACGAATATCCTTGGCCCGTAGAGCATGGATGATTCGTGGATGTGATAATAATGACTATCCTTTTCCCGTAGTGCATGGATAATTCAGTGATGTGGATTATTTATTGAGACGAGTCTCAGCGATAAAATTGATGGTAAACTTTTAAATCATAGAAGATAATAGATATCAACTTGACTCTTCTAATGGATTATTTGTTTTGCTGCAGTAAAACTTGTTGTGTATTGTATTCTATCAGTTTAACAATGTTGAAGGCTAACGATAATTTATTCTGCATTATCTTAGTCATAATATTCTTATTGGGCTAGTTGAGCTCACCCTTTGCTTTCATTGTTCTCTTCAGGAAATGAGAAGGGGAATGGAGTGACGGTCCAGATGGTTGCTTTAGTAGTCCTCACTATTATGTGAAATAGTGTAATAATATTTGTAATGAGGACTTCATTTGATTTTAGATATTGTCTAGGATACAATATTCGTTTAAAACTCTCAGCTTATGTTACACGACAGTTGTATAGTTAAGTTTGTATTTGTATTCTGTACCATGTATTTGGCAACTCAGAATGGGTGATGTATACTTATTTTGGGGGCATCACATCTTGTCTATATAAGAAACTTATTCACTCGAATGTTTTTCTCGTATGTACATAAATGAGATTATAAGACTGTATGGTATGCCAGTATCTATAGTTTCTGATTGAGACCCTAGATTCACTTCATGATTTTGGGTCAGCTAGCTGAAAGCTATGAAAACTGAGTTATGATTCATTTCTACATATCATCCCCAAATGGACGGGAAATCGAAAATGACTATTCAAACTCTTGAAGATCTATTGAGACTCTACGTCTTAGACTTCAAAGGAAGTTGGGACAAATACTTATCATTGGTGGAATTCTCCTACAACAACAGTTATCAAATAAGTATCCGCAAGGCTCAATTCGAGGCGTTGTATGGACGAAAGTTTCGTTTTCTAGTATGTTAGGATGAGGTGGGTGAAGCAACATTGTTGGGACCAGAGTTGGTACGAATGACTACGGAAAAGATTTAAATGATCAGACAACATATACAAACAGCACAAGACCGACAAAAGAGTTATGCTAATCTTCATCAAAGGGACGTGGAATTCAATGTCGGAGACCATGTATTGTTACGTGTTGCTCCATAGAAAGGAGTTACGAGATTCGAAAAGAGAGGAAAACTCAACCCTCAATTTATTGGTCCATTTGAAATCCTCGATCGAGTAGAAATTGTGGCCTATAGACTCTCCTTACCTCCAAGTATGTCTCATATTCATAACGTTTTTCACATATCCATGTTACGTTAATATGTGAAAGACCCAAACCACATTATTGAATTAGAACCAAACAAGATAGCGGGAGATTTAACATATAAGGAGATACATGTCAAGCTCTTGGATAAGAAGAAACATGTTCTACGCTCAAAGGAGAAACCGTGATATTGAGGAAATAACCTGGGAGTTAGAATCTGAAATGAGAGCAAGGTATCATCACCCCTTTGAAATACCAGGTACGTACATCAATTTCGAGGACGAAATTTCATTACGAGGGGAGGTTGTAAAACCCCAACTTTTTATGAATAAGATTTGATTTTTTATATATTATTCTAAATAGTAAGGTCTTAATTTAATAAATGTTTATGGGTGATATGTGCAAATTATACAAAGTAAACAGTTGTCAGAAAATATTCGTTTGGTCGGGGAATATTTTTTTTGTCGGGGAATATTCGTAGGACGGCGCAATCATTGGTGGACCACATAACGGAATAACTGTCGGATATAGAAAGCGACAGAAATAACCTTCTTATAAAATAACGCCAAAACTTTTACCATCAATTATTGAATAACACGGTGATAAAAGTACAGTAATACGCGTTGTTCCACAGTGGTACACGGTATTGTATAGTATTTCTGATTATTAATTCTTACGTAAGAAGTTACTCAGTATTTCATTCAATAATTGCTACAGTAGTTGCTGCATAGTATCTCATATCATTGATTTAATAATTGTTACAGTAGTATCTGCACAATATTTTATATTATCAATTAAATAATTACCACAACATAGTATATCATATTATTGAAATGATATTATTAGATAGCATTATTGACAATGTCTAGAAAGTTATGTCGAGGAAAGGGGTTAGGTTATATAATAACGCGCCAGTAAGGAGAAATTCTTATCGGAAAGCCCCCTCTTTTCTAGGAACGACCTGATTGTCAATATTGTGATTCGGTAATATTAATTGTGAATAATAATTGATGAATAAATTTTTTTGATAAATAAAAATTTGCTCAATTTTGATATAAATGGAGAAATTTTATCATGAGATATTTGTTGAAAGTTTAACATATTATCTTCTGCGATAAAATATTCATTCAAATATATTATTATAATATATTGTTTAAATAGTAATATTATAATAATATATATAATTTCTTGGCATGTGAATAAATGGAGTGGAGGTTAACAACTTGAATTGGAATTCTTTCTGTGTACTTCTTTTCCAAATTTGCTGGCTAAAAGTTTCCTGCTTAGTTTTTTTTTCTTTCTTCTTTTTTTCCAATTGGTGGGTGGTAAGACTTCCTACAAATCATTGTTGTTTTCCAAATTAGTGGGCCCTCAACCATTGGAAAATTAGAGTTAGGAAGAGAAAAAATTAGGCAGAGAAAAGTTAGGTAGATTTATTTATTTATTTCCCCTTTGTGCTGCACTATAAAAGGGTAGGTAACCTTCATCCTAAACACACCAAAAAAAACAAGTTTTCGTAATGCAATATTATGAGTATTTCTTTTGAGTATAAGAATACTTTGAGGGTAGCTTATAGTGCAAGATTTCCTCAGGATAATATCCGTTATACCAGTCAAATTTAGTGTTCTACTAAGGTAAAGGATGTTATTTTCTTTCAATACTTGTAAGGGATATCATTTTCTTTCATACTCCATATTATGTAAGTAATATTATTTCATTTCATATTCCTAAAGTTAAACTTACTATGGTAAGTATTGCTTCTATAATTTCTGAAATGATTAAAAATTCCTTGAGGTTTGCACTTTATCTAATATCATTTTACTAGAATATTGGTCTGAACTTTCTTATTAAATTTTAATCTTTTCATTTTGGGGTACTATTCATCTGTGGTACTATTTATATCAGAGTACTATTCATCCAGGGTACTATTCATGTCAAATCAGTACTATTCATGCCAGAGTACTATTCACAATGAAATTTAGTTTTTTTTCTTTGTCCAAATTATCTTTGAAATATGAATCTTAAACATCATTCTTTAATTTTACTCAACAATTGGTGATCATATTGACAATATGGACATTCTTGAACTTTAGATAAATTAAGTTATAAATCTCTAATATTTATCATTGATCTCACTTAATTCATTCTTTATATCATTGTCATCATACTCATGCTTATATTGTGGTGAAAGTCATTTTTGGCCCGTAATGCAAAGATGGACTGTTGATTGGTATAATTATGACCAGGAAATTGTGTATTTGTATAATCATGACCTTTAATGTTACAGATAAAGGTTTGTGGTGAAAGTCCTTTTTGGCCCGTAGTGCATAGATGGACAGGTGTTTGGCATGGTCATGACCACTGGTGATACAAACGAATATCTTTGGCACATAGTGCATAGATAATTCGTTGGTTTGAAACAATTATTGATTGGTGTTAAAGGGATAAAATATTGATAATGGACTTTTAAATCATAGAAGATAGTAGACATCATGTTCTACTTGACTCTTCTAATGGATTGTTATTTCTGCTGCAGTTGTTGATCTAAAACTTGTTATCCATTATATTTTATCTGGTTTTTCATTGTTGAAGGCTAAAGATAATTTATTCCTCATTATCTTAGTCATAATATTCTTTACTGGGCTAGTTGAGCTCACCCTTTTTCTTTTTTGTTCCATTGTTCTTCTCAGGAAATGAAAGTTTGCTGAGACTAGTCGGGGAGTGGAGTAATGGTCCGAGATAGTTACTATAGAAGTCTTCACTATGTTGTGAAATAGTATGATAATAATTGTAATGAAGACTTAATTTAAGATTGGATATTGTCGTATTATGTACGGTGCAATATTTGTATTCAACTCACAATATGTGTGGTCGTATTTTGAACGACAGTTTAATAGTTGTTTGCTTTTGAATTTTTTTGTACGTAATTGGCGACTCAAAATGGGTTGTGTGGACCTATTTTTGGGGGCGTCACAAAAGTATGCACATCAAAGCTACAAGATAGTTTGATGTGAGAGTTACATGTGCTTAGGAGGTGAAAGAATAGATCCCTGCTTCCTCATCGTGTGTAGTCCTTTTAAAGAATAATGACTAGTTTTTTTTAATATTTAATTATAGTACCCTCTATGATCTTTGACTATGTTACAATGGTATGAATTGATGTTGCTAATTTGGTTTCATTTCCTAGAGTCGTGATTGATAATACTTTAAGGAACGATTATGGTAAAATAGTTAATTCATATTGGAGTAACATTAGGGTGAAAAGAAGACAACTTGTTTTCACCCCCCGCTCTGCACTTATTATCGACAACTATTACGTTTTGGGAGTTATATAGTAATAAGTGAGATGCAAAATTGGACATAGGCCTAAATGGGTTAAGTAAAGGGTCTCTGAGAGATCATAGGTACTTAATCAAGTAAAATTCAAAGTTAGTATGGGATATTTAGAGTTTGTTATGTTATATATAGTGTTTATGCAAACCAAATCATTTTATCGTGAGAGCTCCCATATTTCATTTTTTTAAAAAAGGGTAGATATCTTTATTTAGCCTTAATGAAATTGATGTAGAGCGCTCGCATTGCAAGTGAACTTAGTGGCCGCACAGTCAGATGACTATATATCTTCAGCTAATTTGGTTCAAGTGGTTTATGCAATTATAACGCCATCCCCGCTATGGGCGAATGAGAGATGTTAGAATTCGGACTAGATATCCAAATCGATGTGTCCATAGAGTCGTTGACCCGATAGAAATTCACACGGGTTCTTATCTAGGTACAATAAACACATCTAAATTATTCTCTCTGATAGACACATAATTCATACATTTTAATATTCTCATATTTATTATTTTATATGTTTATTTTATTTAACTACTACATTTTATTTGGTTTTGTAGGATTTACCTTATTTATCGTGGTGAATAAGGAAAAGATAATTGTTCCAACTTTTAAAGATAGAAAAAGACTCTTGGGAGATTACCATGTAGATATTGAAGTTAAGAAGGAAAGAAGAGAATAATAAGGAAACAAAAGAGACCAAGTTCAATGAATCTAAATTAGGACACAAAATTATTTTTTCTATAAATAGGTCTCTTGTTTTAGAGAAAGGGATGTATTAGATTAATTTAGGTTATAAGTAGGAGTAGATTAAATTGTTTTTTCATTGTACGCTTGTTGGAGGATCATTAATAAATGGAGTTTTCTTATTTATTTTTATCTATTTCTTCTTTATTTTCGTTAGTTTATTTATTTTCTTGTCTAGTTAAATTTTTTAATCTAGGATGAAGATGAAATTAAATAATTATTTATGATAATATTTTTCATCTCTTTTATTATTTATGATTTTATGTTTAATTAATTTCACCTCCATGTTTCGTTATTGAAATACTTTCGTTTTATATTTCTTATGTGATTTTAAATTATATAAGAGTTTTTGATAGATTATTGTTAAGATGTGAGCTTTTCATAATCTATGTTTGCTCATAGAAGTTTTTCAAAGTCTATGTTTGCCCACGTTAATTATACAATTACTAAATTAAAGGGAAGGGAGATGAACACCATAATTAAGTATAAAAATAGAATAGATTGAATTATTTATTATGTTTATTATTTAATGAATTGATTCCTAGATTACTTCCTTGTTATTAGTTAGGTTAATTATAGTTAATCAATTCTCAATCTTTATTTATAATTTGCATGAAATAGATATTAAGGATATATTAAAATTAATTTAGTTTATGTGGGTTCGATCTGTACTTGTTAGTTATTCAATTTGACACTATACACTTATAGTTACATATTTTTATCTCATCACTCTCCTTAATGATTCAAGAGTTACCAATATTCATCTCATTATGATTTGTGAAATTTATAAATATTTCTAACTTATCACCATTATGAGAGGTCTTCTTCAGCGAACTAGAAGGAGCGAACTAAGAACAAACCGGTTATAGCGACGGTTTTTTTCGTTGCTATAGCATAGAAAGCCAGTTTTTTATGCTATAGCGATTTTAAAAACCGCTTATATAGCTTGCTCACTTTAAGTTCGCTCCTCCAGTCATCAAAAGAGAGCCGGGCTATGAGAGGTTATTAGTATGATGACATATATTAGTAAAGAAGAGATATGTCATAACCAACAACCTTGGTAACTTATGTTGAAAATATATACAAATGAGAGGAGGTGATGCACATAGCCACTTTGTAATACCATTGAAGTTTTTGGAGATTGAGGGATTAAAGCCACACGGACCGTGGAATAACTAGTCGATACTGATCTTGTTGATGGTAGTCCGATCACGGTTATGTTCGTGAATTAGTGCGTATTCTAGCCAATAGTAGTCATAAAAATCGCGGAGATGCGCTTTAAGGGGTAAATTTGGATAACCCGAAAAATGTTTAATCCAAATATTTGCATGCCTACGAGTTCTACAGTTGGAATGTGTATGTTGTTGTTGAGCTGGTTGAAAATAGGAACATGTACGAGTACAATTAGAAATTGTGGTTTAAAAACTTGAAAAAATAATTATAATTTTTTAAAAAACGTTAATCTCGACAAAAATTATAAATTCCGATGGTCGGAAGTAATTAATTTCGATCGAATTAATTTCGACTAACTTAATTACGACCGAATTTGCGATGAAAATCTTTGTCGAAATTAACTTATTTTCGGCGAAAATTTCCGTCAAAAATAACCTTTCTTCTTGTAGTGTAACACGACTCATTTAAGTTTTTAAAATAATAAATCTTATAATAATAATATTTTTAAGTAATTTATAATATTCATAATTGTATTCAAATAAATACATGGTATTATGAATTCACATCAATTTTGAGTTATGTTAATGCTAAGTTTTGCCGACGCGTCCAATCACAGAATCCACGCACTAGAACCTGCACAATAAAAGATCACACAGAAGCTTGACGGCTTGTGCCGTCGGGGGATAGCTCCGGTGTGAGAATAAGTATAGGTCGTTCACAAGGTTTAACAATGGAGGCTAAGTGTTTAGTGCTCAAAAGTAGGTATTACCTCATAATCCTACCCTTGGCCTTGTATTTATAGTGCCTCATCACCTTAGAATCCTTTTTCGAGTCGGATTAGGACTCCTAAATTATGGCAGTTACCATAATTTGGGTCCAACACAATCTCCTTAAAAGGTGGAAGTAGATTCCAATCCAATCACTACCTTTGGAGTTACCTTATTGATCATGGTTAGAACCCCAGACTCTGTGCGCGGAGAAGCCCACTACACAGGCCCAATCCCATCGAACTCCCCACATGGTCTAGACTTCAGCCCAGAGGACTCGAAGGCCCGACCCCAAACATCACCCTTCCAGAATAGGATTCCGGCCCAAAGGACTCGGATACCTGAACCCGACCACTACATCTCGAACATGACTCCGGTCCAGATGACTTGGATGTCCGAACTCTTTCGTGTGCTTCGGCCCAATGGGCTCATTAACCCCTTCCAGTGCTAGGCCTTCGGCCCACTTGCAGGTCGGTAAAATGCTCCCGAACATTGTCCCCCAGTCTCTTGTTATAATGTATTTATAATTAGAGACTTGAGAGGTCATGGATTCGAAGAGGCACGACAGCCAATGATGAGTTGTCTGGGGAAGCCAAATGGTTTGTCCTCGTTTCCTGAAACGTTGCACATCTTTCCATGTCTGGTCCCACCTTGGGCATTTAATAGTCACCCTTGGGTAGCGTGTGACTGTACCTATAAAATCCTCACCTCAACCATCACTGTCACTCTTTCCAGACTCCTTCACTTCAAAAATCTCTGTTCAAATTTTCCGGCAAGGCGATTTCCGGCGAGCTCACTTCTTCCCCAAACTTCACTGATTTTATCTACTCTGCGTGTTTTTGAACTTCACTTTTGTTCGATTTCTTCTCAAAACCTCACATTTGTGTCTCCTTCCCCTCGATCAAATGGCTGATTCTAGCATTCCACCCCCTCCCCCACCACTGAACCAACTCCCCCCTCCGTCACTACCGACGATCTGGTTCCGGTAGAACTTCCGACAGCCTCTACCGATATCATCCCGGTCAATGCTGAAGATAGAATTCGAAGCATCTACGCTTCAGCCACTGACTTCTCGCACATCAACACCCAATCAATCGTCCTTTCCTCTAAAATTTCAGACATCCGCGTGCTATTCAACATCCCGAGGGAGTACAAGCTTCGGGTGCCTACCCCAGAAGAGAGGATGTTTTGGAGGCCCGAAGGTGGATGGGTCACCGTACCCCTATACCTACTCAAATATGGGATTCGGTTCCCACTCCACGAATTTATTTCAACCTTTCTTGGCTTTGTGGGGATCGGGTTCGCACAACTTGTGCCAAACTCATATATCCACTTGATTTCCTTCATTGCCGTCTGTCACGAGATCGGGATCACCCCCGGTCTTGATTTCTTCTTTGCCCTATTTTTCATCAGTCGATCCAAAGAGCCCGGCCTTCGGCAGCTAAACAAGCAACCCAACCGAACCATCCCAATCAAAACTCCCTCGAGCAACAAGGGTTGGCATCCGCAATGGATCTTCGTGAAAGGAACCAACCTTAAACTCTTCCCGGACTAGGCCCACCCCGAAGATCCTATCGCCCAAGTGTCCAAATTCCCGAAAGACCGGGCTGGTGCCTTCAAAGAATTCTACAAGAAATGGAGCAAGACCGAATGGAACCTGAAGGTCTTGTCCAATGAAAGCTGGTTGTACCAACACGGGTGTAAGTGTCCTAATCTGAACTTCTCCATGCCTTTGCTAACTTTGATTATTTTTCAGTCATTTTGTACTAACTGATTATCTAACTCCGTCCTCATTACACAGTGACAATTTTCAAGCCCGAAGGGCCAGCTGAATTCTTAACTCCTCTTCCTATCACAATCGAGCCGATCCGCCTTCCAATCACCGACGAGATGGCCGAGGAAGAAACCATCTTGATTGTGGAACTTTCAACTGGTTCTACTTCGGGCCCTGCCCCTTCGACTTCTTCTGCCGAGCCCGGTACCAAGAATGTTCTGAAGATGAGCCGGGCGAAAAAAGTGGCTCTATTAAAGAAATCCAGGAAGCCTTCCGCAAAACTTCCCGCCAAGTCCATTTTCGTGGTTCCACCGAAGCCGACTCCTCCCCCCGCTCAGGTCGCGGTGATCGAGGATTCAGAGGAAACCGAAGAGGTTCCTCTCGAACCCTGACCCAAGAAGCCACGACTCACCGAAGACCTTGAGCAACAACACCCCGAACGACAAGTTGTTGAGGCCGACCCCCTTCCCGCCGCCACCCCCACTTCCAAGGCGAGTTATTCTCAAGGGACACCGACCACTTGTTGGCCCAAGAGCCCGTCGTAAGTGTTTCCCTTTAATCTGTTTGATCATTTCAAGCTTTCGGGCGATGACGAATAGTTTAAGGGATTCTCTTCCAAAGAGTATCTGGTGGCTTACGTTCGGGCTTAGTGCCAGGTAATTCTGAGGATACTTATCTTAATCTTGTAACCTTACACTTTGATTTTCATAGCTGATGTATGCGTTTGTTGTAGTTTAACACCATTCTTGCTCGGGCCATCCCTCCTCTCTCCCAAACCACTAAAAACGAGGTTCAGTTGAGATCGGATGTACAGCTGCTCGAGGCTGAGGTTCGAGGCCTGAACTCAGACCTGAAGAAAGAGCGGGATCTCCATGCTGAGACCCGGAATAAGGCGACCTGTGCTGAACGTCAGGCCGACGATGTGACGCCCCCAAAATGGGTATACATCACCCATCTTAGGTCGCCAGATACAAGGTATTGAATACAAATACAAACTAATTATACAACAGTCGTGTAAAATACGAAAAAAATTAATTGAGTTTTAATAAGAATATTGTCATCAAGACAATATCCACACTCAAAGGAGTCCTCAATACATTTATTGTCACACTATTTAACAGAATAGTGAGGACTACTAATACTATCATCTCGAACCATCACTCCGCTCCCCGACTAGTCCCTAAGCGTTCTCATTTTCGAGAGAACGGTGAAAGAAAGGGTGAGCTCAACTAGCCCAATGAAAAATATTATGACTAAGATAATGCGAAATAAATTATCATTAGTCTTCAACAATGTTAAATTGATAAAATATAATAGACATCAAGTTTAACTACTGTGAATAAGCAATCCATTAGAAGAGTCAGTAGGAGCATACGATATCTACTATCTTCTATGATTTAAAATGTTTTCATCAATTTTATCACGAGAGACTCACAATAAATAAACCACATCATCGAGTCATCCCCGCTTACGAGCCAAGGATATTCATTAAATTATCAATGGTCACTTGACTATACCGAATAATCCTCGGTCATAATCATACCAAAACTCGTCCCATCAATGCACTCTACAGCCCCCGAGGATTTTTACCACATCATTCATCACATTACGGTCATGACTATACCGAATAATCCCTGGTCATAATCACACCAAGTCCATCTATGCACGTAAGCCAAAGATGACTTTTATCACAATATAAACATGAGAATGATGAAAATGATATAAGCAATAATCAAACGAAAACAAGGATAAATATTAAAGACTTTAAATTTATCCAAATATTATCAATCACTTAATAAACTCATAATCTAATATTATTAATATTATAACAATATTTTAATCACTTCTTAAACTTATAAATAATTTATTTTAATTATTTATACTTTACCAAATAATACATTTAATCATTCAAAAATGTCATACTCATAAGATTTCATCACCAATGATCAAATCCCTTATCAAAAATCTGCATATACCCTATATAGGATTCCCAAGCCATAAAATCCTATTTACTAATTTTTCAACTTCACATAACATATTTAACTCATATGTTCGTAACTAAACCATTTTCATGAAAAATTACCAAATCAACTTGTTATTTTTCTATCCTTTGCCCAAACATATATACATATATTTCATACACAATAAGTATTTTTTTATAATTTTTCAACTCCCTTAAGTATTTTTCAAAAATCAATTTATAATTAATTCCTTAAGAAATTAGCTACCTCAAGTTTAACTCCAGAAATTCCCAAATCTTGGCAAGATCTTACACATGTTAACGTGAGCTTTCAGTTTAAATTTCATGGTCATCGGAGTTATAGAACTCCGGTTATAGCATTTTTCGTCGAAAAAACCTAAATATTGAAATAGTCATAACTTGCTCATTTTAAGTCGGAATGAGCTCATTTTTGGACAGGAGGTACTTTATACCATATATTCTCATGTCCCAAAAGGTCGGAATTTTTCTCACAAACTAAGTGGCCAAAAATGCCCTTTTAAATTCCTGGACAGTAGCATTTTTGGTACTTTGCAATTTTTGACTCCTTTGCTAAAATCAGTCCACACGAAAATCTACAACACCTTTTCTAGTGATTCCACTTGGATAAGTTAGAAAACTCATAGATCTAACTCTAGAACTTGACCACACTCAAAAGGTTACTATGCAATAAAATATAATATATATATATTATTTAAAATCTAATAAAACAAATAACTTTATAAAAATATTCTGCTTTTATATAAAAAGATTTTACTATGCAAAATACTATGCATAATAAAATATAATATATTCTATTTATAATCTAATAAAATAAATAACTTTATAAAAGTATTCTCATTATATATAAAAAGATTTTACTATGCAACACATTACGATAATAGAATATAATATATTCTATTTATACTAATAAAATAAATAACTTTATAAAAGTATTTTGTTTTATATAAAAGCTTTTCTATTTTATTACATTAATAATACTAATAAAACAAAACTCATCATCACTATTATAATTCACACTTTTAATCGACTGTGTCGCTCCTGTGAAAGAGAAGGTTTTCCAATAAGGATTTCTCCTATCAAGCCGTAATTAATTAGGTGACCAAACCTCTCATCGCGTAACTTTTGACATCGTTAATATTGCAAATAATAATTTAATAACTTTGTTATCTCAATTATTGATTTAATAATATACAAAATATTGACAATAATTAAATCAAATAACGTGAGATACTATGCAACAATTCATCGTAGCAATAATTGAACAAAATTGAGTGACTTCTTACGTAAGCATTTAATAATCAATACCGCAGTGCTACTACGCAACCACGCCAGACATCAGACTTTTTACTACCGGGTAGTTCAACAAGATAATTCGGTAAAACTTCCATCGTTATTTTCATAAAAATATTTTTGTCATTTTCTCAATCCGATAATAATTCCGTTGTGGTGTCCACTAATGATTGTCTGATCAAATGCATTTGGATATTCTCCCACAAAAAAGAATATTTTCCGACCAATCGAATATAATACAACAACTTGCATACTTTACAAAATTTATAAATATTACCCACAACTATAACATTATATCAAATCCACACCATAATATTAAAAAAAATATTTCGAGAAATTTAAATCTTTATTCATAAAATTTGGGGTCTCACAGACGAGCTCAAAGAACAATACTCGTTGCTTCAGCAGGAGTTCGTCAGCCTGTGACGCCCCCAAAATAGGTATACAACACCCATTCTGAGTCGTCAATAACATGGTACAGAAACAACTACAACTTTATTAATACAACATAAAAACTATATTATCTTCTAGACAATATCAACACTCAAATAAGTCCTCATTATAATTATTGATATATTATTTTACAAAAATGGTGAGGACTACTAAAAAAAATTTCTAAAACCTTCATTCCATACCCCGACTAGTACTCGTTATATTCTCGCCTCCTGAGAAGAAAAATGTAACAAAAAGGAAAAGAGTGAGCTCAACTAGCCTAGTAAAGAATATTATGACTAAGATAATATAGAACAAATTATCGTTAGTCTTCAATGTGGGGAAAAATCGATAAAATACAATGACAAACAAGTTTCAGATCAATATTCGCAGCAGAAATAATAATTCATAGATGAGTTACGTAGAGAATGAAATCTACTATAATCTATGAATTTAAAAGTCTATCATCATTATTTTATCCCTGTAACATCAATCAATATTCATCTTGAATCAAATATTCATCTTTGCACTACAGGGCAAAGATATTCATCAGTTGGTCATGTTCATCTCAACACCTGTTCATCTTTGCACTATGGGCCAAAGATATTCATCAAAAAATCATTAATCTTTGCACTACAGGCCAAAGATATTCAGTAAAATCATCATTTAGGACTGAGGATGATGAAAAATATTTTAAAGAAAACGAATCCAGTGAAACAAAAGAACAAATATTAAGGATTCGTACTTTAAACAATCCGAATTCAAAAATACTTCATAAATAATCATAGTGGAGCAAAATTCAAGAATGATCAAAACATGGATACAATCAAAGCTAGTATCCATAATAGATATTTTGGACAAAAACAAAAATTTAATTTTTCTGTGAATAGTGTCGTATTCGTGAATTGTACCGTATACGTAAATAGTGCCGTATACGTGAATAGTAACCCCAACACTAAAAGACAAGAATTTCACAAGAAAAATACTATCAATATTCCGGCATAATGATATTGGAAGAAATAATATCATTTTTAAAAAAAATAATATCCCTTACCTCGAAAAGATAGTACTTCTGACTGAAATACTAGATATAGTGCTGAAGGGAACTTGCACCATATAGCAACACTCAAAGTATCAAAATACTCACAAGAATACGCTCGATAATATAGAGGGAGAAAACTTCAGTTTCTGGTGTGATTTTCAATTCTAACCTAAGCACCATATTTATAGGAAAATGCTTAGAACACCAAAGCAGAAAATTTAATAAAATAATAATATATTTATATAAATTTCCTACGCACACAAAGAATCTGAATTCAGCAACTTAACACATGTTTAATGAGGCCCACAAAATGTAAAAAAAGTTTTATTAAAAAAAATATTTAAAACTTCAAAAATCAATTATTCTGAAACTTCGGAACTTCAATAATTCATAATAAATAGCCCTTTTATCAAAAAATTTGAACCTTATGTCTTTTCCATATGAAATTCCATTCTCTACAACTTTGTAAGTTTAAGTTTTTCTAAATTCCAAATGTAAATTGAATCAAATCCACAAAACAAAGCGATTTTACGGTGCTTTAATCAAATTTCACCAAGAAATGGGGTCCACAAACATGAAAAACATGTTATAAATATTTTTAGTAACAAAAATACTACTCCTCCTCATATACTCATATATCCCACATTTATTATAAAATATCACCATTATTATATTATTAAAATATAATAATATATTTAAATGAATTATTTTATCAGAAAAGATTAAATGATAATTTTTCAACAATTGTCACTTTAAAATTTTCTCCATCTATATCCATATAAAATAAATATTTTCCTTATCATATAAATCAATAATTAATTATTCACAAATAGTATTACAGAATCACAATACTGGCAACCAGGCCGTTCCTAGGAAAGAGGGGGCTTTCCAATAAGGATTTCTCCTTACTGGCGCGCAATTAGGTGACCAAACCTCTCCTTAGACAGAACTTTCTAGACATTGCCAATAATGTTATCTAATGATATTATTCAAATAATATGAATTATTGATTTGATCATGAAAATACCGCGTAGCGACAATTATTGAAACAACAACAGTATAAAATATCAACGTAGCAATTATCGAATCAATAAAATAAAATATTGAACAATAATTCATCGTAACAATTATTAGTAGTGCCTTCTTACGTAAGAATCAATAATTGGTGCAATACCGTGTCTTCTTGTGTTTTAACCACGGTATTCCAATAATATTAATTCTGTAATAACTACTACCAAGTTATTTATAAACAACTTATATTTGTCATTTTCTTCATCCAATCGCTTTCTGTTATGGGGCCCACACAAGGCTGCGCCGTCGTACGAATATTCCCCGATAGTAAGAATATTCCACGACTAAACGAATATTCCCCGACAACAATGAATATTTTATAACTACTTGCTTATTTAAAATATTTGCGCATTTTACCCATAACTAACCACATTAATCAAATAAACCCTTACTATTTGAAAATAATAAATAGAGGAAATTTAATTTCATTAATAATAAGTTGGGGTCTTACATCGCCTGCTGGACTTTAAACCCTTCGGGACTTGTCAAAATGACCCCTGCTCCGCTGATGTCCAAATTCGATGAACCATCCACATATAGAGTCCATGAGGCTGCCCCTTGTTGGGTTTCGGTTACCGTGCTCACGTCTGGCTCTGTGAAGGAACACTCTACCATAAAATCTGCTAAGGCCTGCCCTTTGATTGTCGTTCAGGGATGATACTCTATAGCAAACTGTGTTAATTCCATCGCCCATGTGGCTAACCGACCCGACACCTCCGGCCTATGCAAAATCTTCTTTAATGGCTGATCCGTGTACACCACTATTAGCCGACCCTAGAAATAGTGCTTGAGCTTCCTACTAGCAATGATTAAGGCGTAGGCAAACTTTTCCAGGTTCGGGTACCTTGTCTTTGCATCCCTAAGAACATGGCTGACATAATATACTGGGAACTGCTTTCCCCCCTTGTCTCATACCAGTGCTGCCCCTACTGCCATCGGACCTGTAGCCAGGTAAAGGTACAAGGCTTCCGAAGGGATCGGCTTCATCAGTAATGGTGCCGAGGACAAGTATTTTTGTATCCCTTGGAACGCGTCTTCGCACTCCGAAGTCCACTGGAAACTCTTCTCGTTCTTCGGCCCCTTGAGAGTGTCAAAGAAGGGTAAACATCTTTCTGCCGACCTTGACACAAACCTCCGAAGGGCAGCTATCTGGCCCATCAACCTCTGCACATCTTTATATGTTTTCAAAGATCTCATGTCTAAGATCGCTTGAATTTTTTCTGGGTTTGCCTCGATGCCCCTCTTACTGACCAACTAACCCAAAAACTTCCCTGACCCCAAACCGAAGGTGCACTTGGTCGGGTTCAGTCTCAACTTGTGTCTTCTCACTGTCTCGAAGCAGCCTTCTAGGTCCTCCAGATGATCTCAAACTGACATACTTTTCATAATCATGTCATCCACGTATACCTCCATGCTTCGGCCCAGCTGCTTTCTGAATACGAAGTTCATCATCCGTTGGTAAGTTGCCCCAGCGTTGAGTAATCCGAAAGTCATCTTTCGATAAGCATATATGGCCCGATGTGTGATGAAGCTTGTCTTCGGGATATCTTCCTTATTCATCAAAATCTGGTGGTATCCCGAGAAAGCATCCATGAAGCTCAACATGCCATACCCCAATGTGGCATCAATCAACTGATCTATGTTAGGCAAAGGGTAGAAATCCTTCGGACAAGCCTTGTTCAGATCGGTGTAATCGATCCATAACCTCCACTTTCCATTCTGTTTCTAAACCAGAACCACATTTGCTAGCCATTCGGGGTAGTCAATCTTGAAAATGAATCCTGCCTCCAGCAGTTTAGTGATCTCTTCATCTATGATCCTCTGCCTTTCCGGGGTAAAGATCCTTCTTTTTTGTATCACTGGTTTTCTCTTCGGGTCTGTATGTAACCTATGTAGCGCTACCGACTCACTTACCCCTGGCATATCGCTAGGCTCCCAAGCAAAGATATCGGTATACACTCGAAGCAGGTCCATCAGTCCAGTCCGCAGTGGTTCTGTTAATCCTGCCCCAATCTTGATCAATTTTTCTGTGTTGCTGGGGATTAAATCTACATCTTCAGTCTCCTCAGCAGGTAGGGCCATTGGTTCGGTACTACTCTCAGTGAATGGCTCTATTTTAATGGCCATTGTCTGTTTCTGTTTGCTGGCTCCGATCCCTGAAGAAATCAAGGTATTCCGATAGCACCTTCGGGCAATGTCAAGATCTCCTTTTACCTCCCCAATCCTATTCGGTGTCAGAAACTTGATTTTAAAGTGTGGTATGGATGTCACTGCTTGTAGTGCTGCTAGCGTCGGCCTTCCCAAAATGGCGTTGTATGTCGAGTCCACCTGTACCACAAAAATCCTGACCAGAACTTCTGCCTGCTGAGGGGCTATGCCGAACCTGACAGGCAACTCAATGGTGCCCGAAACATGTACCGTGTCCCCGCTGAACCCCTACAATGGACCCTCTCCTCCTAACTCCATCTTTTTTCCTTCTAAATCCATCCTCTGATAGGCGTGCATGTACAGTATATCGACTGAGGACCCGTTATCGATCATCATCCTTTTCATATCCACTGGCCTGACCTGCGCCATTATCACCAACGCCCCATCATGCGGTTCGATATGATCGGTAGGGTAATCTTCGTCTGAGAACGAGATGGAAACTCCTGACTAGGCCCTGTCCTTTCTGGGTGATGAAATTGCTACTGATAATACAACCTCGAGGTGTCCACTTCTCTTCCGTCCGGTTACACGCCCTACCGACCCGCCTGAAATTACATCGATCACGCCTCGGGGTTGCGGGTTCGGTTGCGGCTGTGTTTCCTGAGTCGGCCCCCAGTTCTCTTCTCGAGGTGCTTCTGAGCCTTCCCGACCCACCACGTACTGTACCAGCTGTCCGTTCTGGACATTCTTCTCTATCAAATAATTATAAATCTCCGTCGTATGCCCCAACATTGATGGTATTCGCAGTATTTGTCTCGACCCCTCTTTCCAGGTTTCGGGATTATCGAGCATGGCTCAAAGAAAGGTTTATTCCGCATCTCTTCCAATATCTTTGCCCGGTCAGTGTTGAGTGCGGTGTAGACTTTGTTGACATTCCTGTTTGGGAAAGGTGGTCTTCCGTTACCCGAACCTCCTCCATTGTAGCTTTTCTTACCATAGTTGCCAGATTTCCCCTGGTTATCCGACCATTGAAAGTTGTGTTTATCCCGATCCTTGGACTTCTCGTAAGATTGGGGGTGGGGTTTAAAATTTCCCATTGCCTCTTCTATTGCTATGTATCCCTCGGCTCGGTGGAAGGCTTCTGTCAAATCTCCTGGAGGGTTGATCACCAAGTCCTTCATCAGTTTCTTTGACTTCCCAATGTCCAACCCAGTCGTGAAGAAACCCAAGGCTTGTGGGGAATTCACTCTGCTACCGACCCCACAGCCTCTCGGAACCTCTTGATGTACTGTCCCAGACTCTCATCTGATTTCTGCCGAACCTGCATGAGGGAAGTTGTGATCTTTCCCCTCCTCATGTTGCTTCTGAAACGGGCATGAAACTTCTCCCGAAGATCATTCCATGAATTAATCGATCCAGCCGCCAAGGTCCCTATCCATTCTCGGGCGCTCTTCTTCATAGTGGTCGCGAACATATGACATTTGGCAGCGTCCGAATGTCCGTAATATGTCATCAGTCTGTCGTATCCGTCGGAATGATCGTATGGATCCCCCAGTCCATCATATGTCTCCATCGGGGGCATCTTCTTCTTGGGATCGACGGTAACATGATTTATCTCAGGTGAGAAGGGCGAACCCATACAAGCCGAAGGTGTTCCCATTGCATTCTTCGCTGCCAACAACTTTTCCAGTTCTGCTACCCTGCGAGTGAGGGGGTCGGACTCCTTATGAGGGGACGATCGGGGTCTGTCCCTCCAACATTCAGGAGACTCGTCCCTCCTCCTCTGTCCCGACCTACCCGGATGGTCCGATCTTCGGTCTGGCGAACGGTTCCTTCTTTTACTTCGGTCGTCCCGAGACCGACTTCGGTGCTTGCTCTTTTCCTTTTCAGTTTTCTCCCCGTTGAGGTGACCGGGATCGGCTCCGACGCCTGCGCCGTCTTGAGGAGGCTTCCTGCTCTCCAGCCATCTTCGCCATCTGCTGTTCAAGTTCATCTTGCTGAAGATGCAAGGCCATCATGGCATCTCTGTTCTGTTGCATCTTCTTTGCCAAGATAAACTCCCTATGATCTCGGATGTCCTCTCCTCGGTCCTTTCCACGTACCTCCAGTGCCCAAGAGTGATTCTCATCCGCACGACTAGCCTGGTTGGGGGTATGATGGTTATCATGGAAGAGCCTCCGCCGGAGGGAAGCGACCGGTTCTTGCTGATCCCCTTAGATTCTGGAACCCAATCTGTCTTTGACCGACCCTCGCACCTGGGTGGTCTGGTGTGTTTTTGCCTTTTCCTGGTTAGAAGCACTGTTCTCCCTGCTCGCCATGGCCTCTTACCGAAAAAGTCAGTTGTGATTGATTAAGCATTAAAGCCCTCCTTCTAGCGCCAATGTTAACGCTTGAAGTTTACATGGCGCGTCAATCACAAAAAATCCACGCTATTAGTACTGCGACAATAACAGATCACACAGAAGCTTGGACGGCTTGTCTTGGCCAGGGGATAGCTCGGTGTGAGAATAAGTACAGTAGTTTTACAAGGTTTAACAATGGAGGCTAAGTGTTTAGTGCTCAAAAGTAGGTATTACCTCATAATCATACCCTAGGCCTTGTATTTATAGTGCCTCATCACGTTAGAATCCTTCTCCGAGTCGGATTAGGACTCCTAAATTATGGCAGTTACCATAATTTGGGTCCAACACAATCTCCTTAAAAGGTGGAAGTGGATTCCAATCCAATCACTATCTTTGGAGTTACCTTATTGATCATGGTTAGAACCCCAGACTCTGTGCGCGGAGAAGCCCACTGCACAAGCCCAATCCCACCGAACTCCCCACATGGTCCAGACTTCGGCCCAAAGGACTCGAAGGCCCGACCCCAAACATCACCCTTCCAGAATAGGATTTCGGCCCAAAGGACTCGGATACCCGAACTCGACCACTACATCTCGAACATGACTCTGGTCCAGAAGACTCGGATGTCCGAACTCTTTCGTGTGCTTCGGCCCAATGGGCTCATTAACCCCTTCCAGTACCAGGCCTTCGGCCCACTTGCAGGTCGGTAAAATGCTCCCGAACAAGTTATAAAATGTTTGAAATTGATTTTTGTAAAGTCGATATTTATGAAATAATTTGAAATGAAGGGAGTATGAAATATAATATATTTCTATAAAACTCTAAATTCTGCAAAGTAGACTTCCTTTGATCTTTTACGCTCTGTTTCTGAGTTTTAAACAAAAAATAAAACTTAAATTACAACAGAAAAGAAAAGAATAGAAAATTTGAAGTTTTCCTTTGTGTTGTTTTTAAGTTTTTAATAGAAAAGAATAGAAAATTTAAAATTGAGGACATGAGTTGTAATTAAAATTTTATTATATTAAAAGTTGAGGATAATATAGGAATTATAAAAATATTACTTATTCCAATTTCTTTTCCGTCCAAATCCGGCCAATTTTGGATGGAAAACTTTGGCAGAAAAAGTGGCCAAGTTTTCTATCCATTTCTTTTCTTTTCTGTTTATTAAAAAACTCAGAAATATAAGAATTGGAAAGAAATTTAAATTTTCTATTTTTTTTTTGTCTATTTTAAAATTCAGAAACAGAACGTTAAATTCAAAACAAACTTCTTCAATTTTATCTTTTTTGGACGGAGGGAATAGAACAAAGGCAGAAAGCCTGAAATTACGTCTGATTAAAGTTTCCTTTATGCATCTTGATTTCAAATTTAAACGCGTTTAAGTTCCACTCATCTTTCTTTATCCGTGTTCAATTTGGAAGGACCCACATTAAGAATAAATTCAATACACAACTAGGCTATAGGATCACACTTCAATTATTGTTCCAATTTAGCCGAATTATTTTGTAAAAATACGTGGACTATACTATTATTACTGAATCATCCTATATATATTGAGATATTTTTGTAGTTAAATTACGACTGTCATATATATTAATACATAATATTAAATAAAATTATAAATAAGTTTATTATATTAAATATATTATAAAAATATTTTAATTAGATTTAATTACGTGATTCGTAATAAAAAAATCGACATATAAATTCGTAATATATATATTTTTCATTATTACTACTTGTTTCTCGACCACACACTTGTGTGTTTATTAATTATATTTAAATACTAATACTTAAAAGTAATATAATAAAAAAAAATAAGGAATCAAAGAAATTGAGATCATAATTAATGACACAGGATGCATTGGTAAGTGAATGTAAAAAGTGGAAACAAGAGAGAGAAAAAAATATATATATATATATAGATAAATTTAAAATTTTATTTTGTTATATAATCTGTTAATTATTGTTAAATATTAATTACTAAAACTTGTAAATTTAGAAAAAATAAAATAATAATAGAAACTTGAGATATTGAGAGAGCGTGAGTAAGTGGACCTAGAAAGTGAGAGAAAGAGAATAATATATGAATACAGATACATTTAAAATTTTATTTTTTTGTATAATTTTTCTAAAAAGCGTGATTAAACTACACCAAATTAACAATTATTGCAGGGGTACTTTAGTCAGTTCCGTGATATTGAAAAATGAATTTTTAGTATGAAATTAATTTTGATCAATTAATCAATATATTATCAATATTGTATTAAATAATCTCTCTGCGTATCAATATTGTATTAATCTATTAATTAATTTACCATAAAATTAATTTTATAAACGGAATCCTGAAAAAGGTTGATGATACAACACTATAGGCGCGTATGCTCAGTACCGTTGTTTATTAATTTGATTGACTCTTTTGTAATCTAATTGATATAGTATTTCAAAATTCAAATTGTACATCGAAGACAAGCTTCTCCAATTTTGTAACGCCACTGTCCTGCAAATACAAAATTATATACATATATAAATATATTATTGACTTAATTTAATATAAAATATCTCAAAACTAAAAATCAGCCCTAAGTTTGCAGACAGAGGAGTACCTTTTAATTTTACAGTAAATATAATAAGACTTAATTAATTAATATGTGAGTAATTCCATTTTTGGCAAACATGGTTGAATTTGTCCAATTTATAATAAGGAAAATAATTTATATTTCAACAAATATAAATATCATGATGAAGTTAGATTATTATTAATGTAATACTCTAATTAAGCTATAAGATAAAATAAACTAGTGTGACCCATTCTTAATTCATTTCTAAAGAATTTTAAATATAATACCTCTTTTTTTCTTTTTTCTCTTTAGTCAAGAACCCTAGCCTTCATCTTAGATCTAGGGGAGGCTCTCCTTTTGGGGATATCCTCTCCTAGATTTCTCTTATTTTGATATAATAAATTATTCTCCCTTCTTATGGAGTTTGTTTTCTCCTTTTATGAAAGCAAAGTGACAAAACCAGACGCTTTTTAGAGAAATCGAAATATATACGCGACGCCTTTGAAATAGTTATCATCACCCATTCTGAATCATACCAAATACAGTAGTGATGAACTTAAATACAAACTTTATTTATACAATATGACCAAAAGCATAGCTGAAAATTTTTACACAAATATTATCTTCTAGACAATATTCAAACCCAATGGAGTCCTCATTACATTTATTATCACACTATTTAATAGAATAGTGAGGACTACTATAACCACCATCTCGCACCATCAATCCGCTTCCAAACTAAATTCCTTATTCGTTTCATTTCAAGAGAACAATGAATGCAAAAAGGGTGAGTTCAACTAGTCCAAGTAAGAAATATTATGACTAAGATAATCTGAAAATAAATTATCGTTACCGCTTCAACAACGTTAAACTAATAAAATATAATAAATATCGAGTTTAACTCACGGAGAAACAAGCAATCCATTGTAAGAGTCAAGTAGGCGTGATATCTACTATCTTCTATGATTTAAAAAGTTTATCATCAATTTTATCGTTGAGACTCAAATTTCAATAAATAATCTACACCACTTAATTATCCAAGCATTACTTTTACCAATGATATTCATTAAGTATCACATCCAATTAATTATTCACGCATTATGATAATTAAACGATATTTGTGTAAACACCAATTAATCATAATCACGCCAACAATCGTCCCATCAATCTTCTACTGCCAACGAAGATTTTTACCACATCATTTGTAACATTACGGTCATTATTATACTTAAATAATCTCTTATCATAATCATACCAATCAACAAAAATTCATCTACGCACTACATACCACGATTTACTTTCATTATAATATAAGCGTAGGATGATGTAATAATGATATAAGAATTCAATTAAATGAAAGCGAAAGGATAAATTTTAAAGATTTATAATTTAATTTATTCAAAATTTAATAATGTCCAAATTGTCAACACGATATTCTTTTGTGGAGTAAAATTCAAAAATAATATTGTATCAAAAATGATTTGAATGAAAAGAAATTAATTTTTATTATGAATAATAAAGTGAATAAGACATCATGAATAATCTTGAGAATAAGACTTGCATTATGAAAAAATTAAAACTTGTTAAGAATGTCCCGTAATAATATTTTAAAAAAAATCTTTAGATGAAGCGAAAAATTTTAAGAATATTCTACTAATTTCACGGAAAGAGATAGAATAATACTTTAACAAAACGAACAGTAGAATTCAAAATCTGAAACGAAATAATATTACTTTCATACTACAGAGTATGGAAGAAAATATTATTTCTTACGAATATTGGACAAAAATAACATCTTTAGCTTAAAAAGAAGAGTATTCCGACTGGTATAATGGGGATATTCTTGAAGAAAACTTGCACTATTTTCTACACTCAAAGCTTTCTTAAACTCTAAGGAAATACGCTCAAGATTATAGAAGAAGAATTCTCTGATTCTGGTGTGATTTTCAATTCTAAACTAAGCATCTTATTTATAAGAGAATGGAATGATACTATTTAAAAAAATTTATCACGGATGAACAATATGGTTCACGGGGGCCGAATTCGTTCAGCTGATTTTCTAAAAAATTTGATTTACTATGTAGCACTATGCAATAAAATATTCTAATAAAAAAAAATTAAAATAAAATATAATATATTCTATTTATAATCTAATAAAACAAAATTTATAATAATTACTACAAGAAATCACACATTTTATGACGAATTTTTTTGTCACGCACAAAAATTTATCATAATTTGTTAATTAATAATTATGAAATTCATAATCGTTACTAAAACATTTGCTTTTGTGACGACCTTTAATTTTGTTACTATTAATCATTTATATCGTCATTAATTTACACATTTGATGACAATTAATAAAATTTCGTCATAATTTATTTTGGAGGTAGAATTTCGTACTAAAATTTTGGAGGAAAACCTTTTAGTGACATGTTTGTAATAATTTATGACAGTATTTATTGTCACACAATATTTCTTTCGATGACAACATAATAATTTGTAATTAATTATTTGTAAAATTTAGTAATAATGTGATTTCGTCACTAATGTTCACATTTAGTGACGCCAAATACAAATTCATCATAATTTTATTTGGAGGCAATAATTTTCAGAAAAATTTTGGAGGGAAATATTTTAAAGACGAAAAAAGAATAATTTATTACAATTTATATTGTTATAAATATCAATTTTTATATGACGAGATAATAGTTAGTCACTAATTAGATGAGTGAATAAGTGACAAAAACTTCAAAATCACCCACTCCGACGCTCTTTCATTCAATTCAAACCTTACCCCTTCACCTTATATTCTATAACCCCTTATATCCCCTGCTCCCAGACCCAAGTATCTCGTTCCTCTCTTTCCATTCATCTCTCCCAGTCCAAACCTATTTTTTCAATTCCCCCAAAATGCCAGCAATTCTAGAAGAGCCTTTGCTCGCCCCAAACCCAGATCGATTCTGTATGTTCCCAATTCACTACCCCCAAATCTGGGAAATGTACAAGAAAGCTGAGGCCTCTTTCTGGACCGCCGAAGAAGTAGATCTCTCACAGGATAACGTCCACTGGGAAACCCTAACTCCCGATGAGAAACACTTCATTACCCACGTGCTTGCCTTCTTTGCCGCTTCCGATGGTATCGTGTTGGAAAACCTCGTCGGCCGGTTCATGAAGGAGGTCCAGGTCGCTGAGGCTCGTGCCTTCTACGGCTTCCAAATCTCGAGAACATCCCCTCTGAGATGTACAGTCTGTTACTCGAATCCTATATCAAGGATTCGAACGAGAAGAGCAGGCTATTATAATTAGGAGTTGTGTACTTAGAGCCTTCAGCCTGACCCCTTCAGTTTTGCTTCTACTCCTAACTGCCGCTGCGCCCAAATCTAACATCATCTCTCTCACGTCTCACCACCAATATGCACCACCTACACAACCAGTCGTGACTCGCGGCCTACCCCTTCTCCAGCTGCCTTACTCCTCCCCAGCCCAAGCCCACCATCGCCTTAATTCTTCAGCTCATCATCGCCTTAATTCTTCCACCACAACCTCTTCCCAGGACCACTACAGGTATTTAATTATATTTATATTTATCTAGAAATTTATAATTTTATATACAATTCTCGGTGATTATAAACTAAATATGTGTCTTTCTTGGTTGCTTTGATTTATTGATGTTTGTCGTGATTGGATTTTCAATGCAAAATAATTGTGTCTATGTACACATGAAGATTGGATTTGGGGACTTTGTTTTTGTTTTTTTTTTTTGTTGAGGACAACCACTGTTTTCTATTGGAAATTTGGAATATATAGCCTTGTTAATCATGATTTCTATAGTAATTATAGGTTTTTGATCTTCACTCATTTTTGTGAGTCATTTATCAGTATAGTTTCATGAACTTGTGTATAAATACATCTATGTGCTTAAAAATGCTAGTATACTACCATGATATCTTCTACTATGTCAGCTATAATTCCCTATGAACCCACTTCTTTTTCTGTCCCTTCTTCTTCTTCCAAAAGAACCAAAATGTCAGCACCATTAATTGATTCCAACATGCTAACTGAATCTTCTCAGTTAAAGTATAATGCAATGAAGTATAATTTCATGGCCGGGGCTACTATTAATTTTCATTCTCATCCTGATTTGCTTGTCAATTTGAAGAAAATTGGTTGTGATTGTCTACTTTCTTTTTCAATTAGGTGTGTTTATTTGGATTTAGTTAGTGAGTTTTGTGATCATATGGAATTTATAAAAGATGTTGGTACTTTGCAAAGGATTGCTACTTATGTGCAAGGTAGGAATATAGTGCTAGATCAGACTATTTTGCTTGAAGCATTTGACCTTGACCCTTGTATGCTAAATCTGATAAAGATTAATCACTATATATTTCCTCTTGTTGACTCAATGATTAACTGTCTAGACAGTAAAATCTGTCCATTGTTCTATTTGCATACTAAGTGTTAATTCTTGAGTAAGATACCTAGGCACAATTTTATGTATGTAAGGTTTTATAAAAAAGTCTGTCCTTTTGACCTTGATACCATGAAGGGTATTCTGAATGAGTTTTTAAACATCGACCTGCCCTATTTTTTGTTAACATCTTTTGAACAATATTTTTTAAACAACTGTATGGGCTATGGGTTATTGTTGTCTAAATTTTTTAAGTACTTGGAGTTATACTTAGTCTCACTCCAAAGCCAAGTTCTTAAAACTAGCAAGTTAGCATGCCATTTAGTAATTTCTCCCAAACCTCTGCATCTTTTTCAAGAAAATGAGAGTGTCTCAAATGGATATATTAATATGGAGAGTTAGATTGTAATTTTAAGCAGCATGCAACATATTTTGTTTAAAAATCAGAACTCCATCCAAGCACAACTGCAGAAACTTGACTTCCTTTAATATTAGTGTCATTGATCAAGAGAAATCATTTGACTTAAAACATATTGTACTAAACGAATTTTGAAGGTACTTAACCAGTTGCGTATGATCTTAAAGTTGTGATATGAGTGTCACTCATGTTCGGCTATGATTATTACTTTAGCATGAACACCTACTTTAAGTTGTACTCTGTTTGCACAAATGTTCAATATATTGTTTTGATCTACCTTTCGGATATTGTTTGTCTTCGTGAGGGTCTGGAATTTTTTTGAGTAGATATTAGTGAAGAGACCATTTTCTCATTTGTTTATAGCTGCTGCATATGAGCACACTTCTCGTAAACTAACAATAATTGTAGCGTTAGAGCAGCGTTATTTAACATAAAAGCTACAGTACAAAAATCCATTCACTTTATGTAATTGTAAAAGTTATTATCTAGTTTGTATCTGTCTATTTTTTTTTAGTTTGTGGCCGGATAAATAAGTGCATGGGTATTTTGAGTTCATTTAAAACGATGTATTAAGTAGTGGTAACATTTGTTCTGGGATATACTATGCTTCAATTTGGCCGCACAATGTAATATATGAATCTAATCCATGAAAGATGATATACTATGCTTGTATTTGGCAATACCATGTAATTTATGAATGTACTCATGAAAGATAATTTTACAATTTTGTACCTTAGGAGTGGATATCAGAATGTTACAAAGAGAAGGAACTTGTTGATATTGAAACCTACCTTATGCATGCTGGTAAACCATGGTGGAAACAAAGTATATCTCATGAAAAAATCCCAGGTCTGTGTTGCTGTCATCATTTTATAATAGTTTCAATGAATTTTTGGAATATTGAGCATGTCCTGTCTTTTGTATTTGTGTATTTTTCTTTTGATCAGTACGCAGGATTGCAATGCTGGATATTCAACCCCAACAGGGTCTTGCCTAGTTTTCCATGGGAAGGCATACTCTTGTTGGAAATCTTAGAGCAACCAGACAAGGAAAGGATCTGCATTCACAGAAAGTCTTGCTCCTAGGCACAAGTGAAGCAACAAACATTGAATTTGTTACTTGAATCATAAATATCGTTATGTTGGCTGGATCATGGATAATGGAGCACTCCATTTGTAATTAAGGATTGCAGGTTCGGTGTAATATGGGGATAATACTTAGTTTTGAACCCATCACTTTCATACGTTGTTCTCCAAATACTTGTAGATATGTATTATATATCTTTTGAGGTTTCTTTATATTTCTCACACTCATTTTAGTGTATAATATTCTTTTGAAAATGATATTATTAATTTTTGCAATGGGTTGACTGAAATTTTATGTGTTTTTGCTATTTACTTTTAAATGAGATTTTGGATTTAATTGTAATTATAGATTAATATAATAAATTAATTAATATAAAACTAAATAAATTGAAAATAAATTATAATTAAAATATGAAATGGCAACTACATAATTGTCATTTTAAATATATTATTTGGTGATGAATTTTTCTATCGTCATTTATTTTCTTATTTTTCGTGATGATAAACTAAATAACATGACGAAAGAATAATCATAAATATGACAATATTGTCGTTATTAAAATTAGATGATTTAAATAGTGTGACATATTTTCGTCACTAAAACTGTAAGACCCCAAATTTTATGTAATGAAAGTATTCAATTTTCTTATAATTATTATTTAGTAAATGGTTAAATTAATAAAGGTTAAAAGTTAAAGGAGATATGTGAAAATTTTGAAAAGTATACAAGTTGTCATAAAATATTCGATTGGTCGGGGAATATTCATTTTAATAGGGAATATTCATACGACGGCACAATCATTGATGGACCTATGGCGGAATTATTTGTTGTAGTTAAAAACAATGTAAATACTTTTTATAAAAATAACGACGAAAGTTTTTACCGTTAAACTGTTGAAATACCCGGTGGTAAAAAGATGCGATGTACTGCTGTGGTTGCATAGTATAAGTATTACATATCTTTGATTATTGATGCTTACGTGAAAAGTCACTCGGTTATACTCAATTATTACTACAGTAATTGTTGCATAATATCTCTCATATTATTGATTCAATTATTGTCACAATATCATCTTCATAATACTTTATATTATTAAATCAATAATTTAGACGATAAAGTTATTTATATTATTATTTGCATTATTGACGATGTCTAGAAAGATCTGTCGAGGAAAGGGGTTTGGTCACCTAATTGCGCGCAAATAGGGAGAAATCCTTATCGGAAAGCCCCCTCTTTCCTGGGAATGATCTGGTTGTTAAATATTATGAATTATAATATTAATGATGAATAAGTTCGTGTTGATTAAAGATGAAATTGATATTTTCATTGTATTGGAATTATTAGTGTTAGTGGAAATTGATATTTATTTCGATAATAATTGATTTTTGGAGGTTAAATTGACCAATCTGGTAATTAATCGGATAAATGAGCAATTAATTGCTATTAGTTCACATGCATATAACTATTTGTTCATATGAATGGAACTATTGATTCACATGCATGTACTATTGATTCACATGCATGTACTATTAGGGGAGGTGGTGCAAGTTTGATAATACTTGTAGGACTAAATTAAAAATAGAGAAAAGATGAAGGTGCTATACTATAATAATTCGAGCCCCAAAACGTGCAATTATCGAACCTATGTTTTCCCATAAATAGAAGCTCATTCTTCTTTCATTTTCACAAATTCACTAAGACTCACAAAAGCAATTATAGAGAGAGAAGCTATAGAGATAAGCTATAGAGAGAAAGAAGAAGAGTATTCTGCTACTTCACTATTCCAGTATTCAGTCTTCTACTAAGGTAAGGGATATTATTTCTTTCGTATTCGTAAGGAATATTATTTTTGTTCAATATCCGTATGAAATAATATTTTTTTCTATACTCTGTAGTATGTAAGTAATATTATTTCGTTTCAAATTCTGAATTCTACACTAATTTTGTTAAAGTATTGCTTCTATACTTCGTGAAATTAGTATAATATCCTTAAAATTTGCGCTTCATCTAGTATCGTTTCACAAGGATATTTTTTTAAACATTCTTGTTAAATTTTAAGCTTTTCATGCTGGAGTACTATTCATTTATACGGAACTATTCATATGTATGGTACTATTCACAAAGTAATATTCATGGGTACTATTCATAAATACGGTGCAATTCATAAGTTCGATACAATTCATAAGTACGGTACTATTCAAAAAGTATTATTCACAAAGTACTATTTATAAAGTACTATTCAAAAAGTACTATTCATAAAGTACTATTCACGGAGTACTATTTAAAAAGTATTATTCCCGAAGTACTATTCACGGGATACTATTCACTCGGGTACTATTCACCCGGGGTACTATTCATGACAAAAAAATTAATTTCTTTTCGGTTCAAATCATTTTTGATACAATATTATTCTTGAATTTTACACCACAAAGCAGTATCATGTTGAAAATTTGGATATTATTGAATTCTAGATAAATTAAATTATAAATCTTTAAAATTTATCCTTGCTTTCATTTAATTGAATTCTTATATCATTGTCATCATCCTCATGCTTATATTGTGATGAAAGTCATCTTTGGCCTTAGTGCATAGATGGACTGTTGATTGGTATGATTATGACCAGGAATTATTCGGTATAATCATGACCCATAATATTACAAATGATGTGGTAAAAGTTCTCATTGGCCCGTAGTGCATTGATGGACAGATGTTGGTATGATCATAACCATGTGTTCTCTTCGGCTAAGGGTGTAAAGATGAATTGTTGTTTGGCATGTTTATGACCATTGGTGAAAACACGAATATCCTTGGCCCATAGTACATGGATAATTCGTGGTCATGATACTAATGAATATCCTTGGCCGTAGTGCATGGATAATTCGATGATGTGGATTATTTATTAAGTTTTGAGTCTCAAATAATAAAATTGATGATAAACTTTTAAATCATAGAAGATAGTAGATATCATGCTCTACTTGACTCTTCTAATGGATTGCTTATTCCACTGCAGTTGTTGATCTAAAACTTGTTGTCTATTGTATTCTATCAGTTGTTATACTGTTGAAGGCTAAGGGATAATTTATTCTACATTATCTTAGTCATAATATTTCTTATTGGGCTAGTTGAGCTCACCATTTTCTTTCATTTTTCTCTTTGGGAAATGAGAATATAGCTGAGACGAGTCGGGGAATGGAGTGATGGTCCAGGATAAGTGGCTATATTAGTCCTCACTATTCTATGAAATAGTGTGATAATAATTGTAATGAGGACTCCGTTGAGTATGGATATTGTCTAGAAGATAATATTCGTATTAAAACTCTCAGCTTATGTTTTGTCGTATTATACACGACAGTTGTATAATTAAGTTGTATTTGTATTCTGTACCAAGTATTTGGCGACCCAAGATGGGTGATGTATACCTATTTTGGGGGCGTCACAGTTGGTATCAAAGCTTAGGGATATGATCCCTGGCTGAGATGTGAGACTAGAACTAGGAGGGGAGGGACGGGTAAATCCTTCGCTAGTATGACCTACTTAAGCTTATTTGTTATTTAATTGGCGGGTCAGGATATAGGGGTATATTGTGGTATGTCAATTAACCCTTGTTTTGTGACAGTATTTGAGAATGACATCTGAAAATGTTGAGATAAGAAATGAAGCATATGAGACTGTTGAGTCATCGAAGATCAATAACCAGGATAATGTGCATTAGGAAGGCAATAATCCTTGTGTAAACAACAACACTGACCAAATAATGAACGATGGTACGTTTAAGAGTTTTCTAGAATTTATGAAAAACCAAACGAGAGAGACTCATGTTCAAAATGTAGGTGGAAACACTGGCAACTCACGGCTGGTCACCGCTAAGCAGTTCAAGGAGCTGGGACCACTGGAGTTTTTGGGAAAGCCAGAATCACTTAAGGCGGAGACGTGGATAAAGCATATCACCAAGATATTTGATGTCTTAGAATGCTTAGAGGAGAAAAAGGTTCCCTTCACCACCTTTATGTTGCGTGAAGAGGCAGATTACTGGTGGGAATCTATAAAACGTACCCAGCTTGACGCACTCAAGATGTCTTGGAAGAAGTTCCAAGAATTGTTCAACGATAAGTACTTTCTTGAAAGTATTCGTCACATGAAGGAGGTTGAATTCATCAAGCTGGAGCAAAACAATATGACCGTGTCACAGTACGAGGTTAAGTTTACCGAGTTATCCTGGTTTGCATCCCATTTGGTTGATAATGAGGAGCGAATGACGTGAATGTTTCTAAGATGTTTGAAACTCGAAATACATCAATACCTTATTTCTCACAAACTTTGTTTATATTCAAATGTTGTGAATAGGGCTTAGTTATTAGAACGCGATTATGAGTTAGCTCAACCAAAAGGCAACAACCAACAACACGATAATAATAAATCTGCAGGTTGCGGCGACCATCGGAACAATGATAACCATCGTGGAGGAAATTATCATGCTAGAAATGGTAACCACTTCGGTGGTAATCATGGCTAAGATAATAGGAAAGGTGAACTAAGTGAGAACAACTTCAAGAAGAGAAGGTTCAATAATGATGGAAAGACAGCATCGCCAGCACCCGTTTCCAA
Organism: Panax quinquefolius; assembly: GCA_020205615.1. Lineage (NCBI taxonomy): Eukaryota > Viridiplantae > Streptophyta > Magnoliopsida > Apiales > Araliaceae > Panax > Panax quinquefolius. The sequence continues at coordinate 22,055,000 of CM035168.1, read as the reverse complement.
GGAAGGAGAATGACCACCGGTCATATGTTTCAAATGCGGACAGGAGGGACACATCCGTCCAAACTATACACAGCAACCCAAAGCATGTTTCAATTGCGGAAAAGAAGGTCACCTAGCTCGATTTTATCGTGTAGTGAAGTCAAGTCCAAATGGGATGGTGACGCCAAAGGATGTCCCAGACAAGTTAAAGCTGGTAGTTTAAGTGAGAGTGTTTGTCGAGGAACCCGGACGAAGTTATCACGAGTAAGTTAATCATAAACTCTTAGGAAGTCTATACCTTGTTAGATACCGGTTCTACCCATTCTTTTATTTCTCCTACTTGCGCTCAACGTTTAAATTTAACTCCGGAGAAATTAGACTTTGACTTATCTGTTGAAAATCCGTTAGGAGAAACCTTTGTGACTTTCACGTTACTTGTCGATCTTATCTCTTTGAAAAGACTTGCCTTTGATGTGATTTTAAGAATCGACTGGTTAACTACTCATCATGCTAAAATTGATTATTTTTGTAAGGTTGTTAGCCTTCCTAACTAACCTGTTATGCGAATTCAAGTAACCAAACCGCTAAAGTTAATCATTATCATATTAAGCCATAAGTAAAGAGCCCCGAGCCTTTCGCTGGTGACTTCCAAGTCTTAGAATGCACCGAAGGCTGACTTTCCATAGGGGAAGCCATGAATAATGGTGGCAAGTTGATAGGTATCAATGTGATGTGCTATCCAAGTCTTGGATGAGAGTCATAGTTTTGAATGATATTTTTATCGTTAATAAATTTCCCGACGTATACCCAGAAGAAATTCTTAGCCTACCCCTAGAGCGTGAAATCGAATTTTGTATTGACCCTAGTATAAAACCCATTTCTAAAACCCTCAAATATTTCTTCACTCAGAACTAACGTAACTCGCGCAGAAGATGTTGGCTCAAGCTGTTGAAAGATTACGATAATACCATTCAATACCATCATAGAAAAAGTGAACGTGGTAGCTAACGCGTTAAGTAGAAGATCGTATGCGGTTACGAGTGCGACGTCGTTAACACAAAGACCCATTTCGTGCGACTTACAAAAGATGGAGATAGAGTTAAAGACTTTAAGAACCTACGTGAAGATAGCGAATATACGATTAGAATTGACTTTAATCAATAAAGTTAAAAGCTGCTCAAGCTACAGACTCAGAGTTGATGAATGTGAAGAAGAAGGTGCAAGAAGGCGTTATTCTGGAAGCAAGAATCGACGAAGAGAGGAAATCTCAACCCTCAATTTTTTTGGTCTATTTGAAATCCTTGATCGTGAAGGAACTGTAGCTTATAGACTCGTTTTACCGCCAAGTATGTCGCGTGTTCATAACGTTTTTCACGTATCGATGTGACATAAATATGTGGACGATCCGAACCACATTATTGAATTAGAACTAGACGAGATAGCAGAAGATTTTAACGTATGAAGAAGTACCTGTTAAAATATTGGATAAGAAGGAATATATTCTACGCTCAAAGGTTCCTCAAGAGATAGAATCTAAACAAGGTATCCTCACCTCTTCGGCATACCAGATATGTACATAAATTTCTAGGGCGAAATTTTATAAGGAGGGGAGATTGTAAGACCCCGAATTTTATGAAATAAAAGTATTCAATTTTTTTATAATTATTATTTAGTAAATGGTTAAATTGATAAAAGGTTAAAAGTTAAGGGGGATATGTGAAAATTTTGAAAATTATGCAAGTTGTCATAAAATATTCGATTGGTTGGGGAATATTTGTTTTAACAGGGAACATTTGTAAGAAGGAACAATCATTGGTGGACCCCACAACGAAAGTATTGTCATAGTTAGAAAATGACAGAAATACTTTTTATAAAAATAAAGGTGAAAGTTTTACCGTTAAACTATTGAACTACCTGGTGGTAAAAGTACAGTAATACGCGTGGTTGTATAGTAGCACACGGTATTGATTATTGATGCTTACGTGAGAAGTCACTCAGTTATACTCAATTATTGCTACAACAATTGCTACATAATATCTCTTATATTATTGATTCAATTATTGTCACAGTATTATCTTCATAATATTTTATATTATTAAATCAATAATTTAGACGACAATGTTATTCATATTATTATTTGCATTATTGATGATGTCTAGAAAGTTCTGTCGAGGAAAGGGGTTTGGTCACCTAATTGCGCGCCAATAGGGAGAAATCCTTATCGGAAAGCCCCCTCTTTCCTGGGAATGATTTGGATGTTAAATATTGCGAGTTATAATATTAATGATGAATAAGTTCGTGTTGATTAAAGATGAAATTGATATTTCTATTGTGTTGGGATTATTAGTGTTAGTGGAAATCGATATTTATTTCGTTAATAATTGATTTCTGGAGGTTAAATTGACCAATCGGGTAATTAATCAGATAAATGAGCAATTAATTGCTATTAGTTCACATGCGTATAACTATTTGTTCACATGAATGGAACTATTGATTCACATGCATGTACTATTTAGGAGAGGTGGTGCAAGTTTGATAATACTTGTAGGACTAAATTAAAAATGGAGGAAAAGATAAAGGTACTATACTGTAATAATTCGAGCCCCAAAACGTGCAATTATCGAAACTACATTTTCCTATAAATAGAAACTCATTCTTCTTTCATTCTCACTAATTCACTAAGACTCACAAGAGCAATTATAGAGAGAGAAGCTATAGAGAGAAAGAAGAAGAGTATTTTCTTTGCTACTTTATTCCAATATCCAGGTCTTCTACTAAGGTAAGGTAAGGGGTATTATTTCTTTCGTATTCGTAAGGGATATTATTTTTGTTCAATATTCGTATGAAATAATATTTTCTTCCATACTCTGTAGTATGTAAGTATTATTTCATTTCAGATTCTGAATTCTACACTCATTTTGTTAAAGTATTGCTTCTATACTTCGTGAAATTAGTAGAATATCCTTGAAATCTATGCTTCATCTAGTATTATTTCACAAGGATATTTTTCTGAACATTCTTGTTAAATTTTAAGCTTTTCATGCCGGAGTACTATTCATGGGTACTATTCATTTATACGGCACTATTTATATGTACGGTACTATTTATAGAGTACTATTCATGGGTACTATTCATAAATACTGTACTATTCATAAGTACGGTATTATTCAAAAAGTACTATTTACAAAGTACTATTCAAAAAATACTATTAAGGAAGTACTATTCACAGGGTACTATTTAAAAAATACTATTCCCGAAGTACTATTTATGGAATACTATTCACTTGGGTACTATTCACCCAGAGTACTATTCATGACAAAAAAATTGATTTCTTCTCGGTCCAAATCATTTTAGATACAATATTATTCTTGAATTTTACTCCACAAAGCAGTATCATGTTGACAATTTGGATATTATTGAATTCTAGATAAATTAAATTATAAATCTTTAAAATTTATCCTTGCTTTCATTTAATTGAATTCTTATATCATTGTCATAATCTTCATGCTTATATTGTGATGAAAGTCATCTCACTACAAAAAAATCAATCATTGTCGACGGGCTATGCCGTCGCCAATGAGCCTCTGCCGTCGGCAATGAGGTCATTGGCGACGGCATACCCCGTCATCCCTTCCATCGCCCTCGTGTCGTAAGCCCCTAGCTCCCGTCTGTCGTTGAACTAAGTCATTCTTGACGACGGTTAATCATTGACTTAAGATGCGTCTTCGGCAATATATCATTAGCGACGACGTCACAAACTAACAGGCCGTCATTAATAATCATTCATTATTTTAAAAATGTAGTCATTACCGACGGCATAGCCGTCGCGAATGAGTCAATTCCCGTCGCTAATGACTTCCCATTGCCGATGGCATGCCGTCGCCAATGACCCAAGTTCAATTTTTTTTTTTATTAAAACTGCAAAATTCCCCTGTTCATTTACATATACATTGTACCTGTTATAAACTAAAGAAAAACAAATAATGACAATGTACGCATATCAATAACAATCATATCTTTTACTATCAACAATCAATATAATTAGATACCAAACTCAAGTTTGTACAACTCAAAAGCTAAATACATACATGAAAGTCAAAATATAAATATAAACTAACTACTGCCCAAGATCAGGAATCTCTGTGCCATCGCCTACGGTCCCATCGCCGGTCCCACCTTCGGTCCCATCACCGGTCCCATCCTCTATAGTCTGATCATCAACATAAGCCCGACGATCATCACCATCTCCTCCACGGGCATCGCCTATGCCGCCATCTCCACCCCCACGAGTCTCATCAACAAGACCCTACAAAATTAAAATATTAATAACGAAGTCCAAAATAGAGCATATTTAAATTATTTTAGTTTGTGTTCTACAAGTGTTGGCGAGTTTTGCAAACTGGGCGATAAATCGGTCTCTGTATATCGGAATCGAGTCCCGTAAGTTCTAACACATGTCTAATACCAACGCGGTGCTATGTGTGTGTTTGCGTGGCGTTCGGACGGATGATGCGGGTTTTGGGCTATTTTTCGGCTTTTTGCCTAAGTGTTGGCGAGTTTTGCAAACTGGGCGATAACTCGGTCTCCGTATGTTGGAATCGAGTCCCGTAAGTTCTAACACGTGTTTAATACCTACGCGGTGCTATGTGTGTGTTTGCGTGGAGTTCGGACAGACGATGCGGATTTTGGTCTATTTTTTGGCTTTTTGCCTAAGTGTTGGCGAGTTTTGCAAACTGGGCGATAACTCGGTCTCTGTATGTCAGAATAGAGTCCCAAAAGTTCTAACACGTGTCTAATACCTACGCGGTGCTATGTGTGTGTTTGCATGGAGTTCGGACAGACGATGCGGGTTTTGGGCTATTTTTCGACTTTTTGCCTAAGTGTTGGCGAGTTTTGCAAACTAGGCGATAACTCGGTCTCCGTATGTCAGAATCGAGTCCCATAAGTTCTAACACGTGTCTAATACCTGCGTGGTGCTATGTGTATGTTTGCGCGGAGTTCAGACGGACGATGCGAGTTTTGGGCTATTTTTTGGCTTTTTGCCTAAGTGTTGGTGAGTTTTGCAAACTGGGCGATAACTCGGTCTCCGTATGTCAGAATCGAGTCCCGTAAGTTCTAACACTTGTCTAATACCTACGCGGTGCTATGTGTGTGTTTACGTGGCATTCAGATGAACGATACGGGTTTTGGGCTATTTTTTGGCTTTTTGCCTAAATGTTGGCGGGTTTTGCAAACTGGGACTTAACTCGGTCTCCGTATGTCAGGATCAAGTCCCGTAAGTTCTAATGTGTGTCTAATCCCTACGCGGTTCTATGTGTGTGTTTGCGTGGCATTCGGACAACCGAGGCGGGTTTTGACCTATTTTTTGGCTTTTTGCCTAAGTGTTGGCGAGTTTTGCAAACTGGGCGGTAACTCGGTCTCCGTATGTCAGAATTAAGTCTCGTAAGTTCTAACACATGTCTAATACCTAGGCGGTGCTATATGTGTGTTTGTGTGGCGTTTGGACAGCCTAGGCTGGTTTTTGTCGGCTTTTTTGGCTTTTTGCCTAACTGTTGGTGGGTTTTGCAAACTGGGACTTAACTCGGTCTTCGTATGTCAGAATCGAGTCCCATAAGTTCTAATACATGTCTAATATCTATGCGGTGCTATGTGTGTGTTTGCATGGCGTTCGGACGGACGATGCAGGTTTTGGGTTATTTTTCGGCTTTTTGCCTAAGTATTAGCGAGTTTTACAAACTGAGCGATAACTCTGTCTCTGTATGTCAGAATCGAGTCCCGTAAGTTCTAACACGTGTATAATACCTATGCGGTGCTATGTGTGTGTTTGCGTGGCGTTCGGACTGGCGATACGGGTTTTGGGCTATTTTTTGGCTTTTTGCCTAAGTGTTGGCGGGTTTTGCAAACTGGGACTTAACTCGGTCTCCGTATGTCGGAATCGAGTCCCGTAAGTTCTAACGTGTGTCTAATACCTACACGGTGTTATGTGTGTGTTTGCGTGTCATTCGGACGACCGAGGCGGGTTTTGACCTATTTTTTAGCTTTTTACCTAAGTGTTGGCGAGTTTTACAAACTGGGCGATAACTCGGTCTCTGTATGTCAGAATCGAGTCCCATAAGTTCTAACATGTGTCTAATACCTATGCGGTGCTATGCGTGTGTTTGCGTGGCATTTGGACGGCCTAGGCGGGTTTTTGTCAGCTTTTTGCCTAACTGTTCGCGGGTTTTACAAACTAGGACTTAACTCGGTCTCCGTATGTCAAAATCGAGTCCCGTAAGTTCTAACGCATGTCTAATACCTACTCGGTGCTATGTATGTGTTTGCATGGCGTTCGGACGACCGGGGCGGGTTTTGGTCTCTTTTTTGACTATTTATCTAAGTTTTCTCAAGTTAGGCGGACGGGACTCGAACTTTCTGCCACGTATATCTAATCGAGTTCCGTCGGTTATATAACGCGTGTCATTGCTATCTTGATGCTATTGCTTATTTTTGTGTGTCAACTGGACGACTGGGGCATGTTAACTAGTTATTTGACAGTTTATATAAGCAATATGATTACAAATAAGGAAATACATCAATAATAAGTTTTACCTGTCGAATATGTGGAGGAAAGATGTTGGCCAAGACAACTGCACATACACGGATGGTCTCCTCCCGGACTACTCCCATGAGGTCGTCAGCGGCAGCTGCAGGATCTATGGAGCCGTGGACAACCTCCTGAGCAGCCTGGTAGATCCACTCACGTGATGGTGTGGTCGATCGCACGACATTTGCCGCCATGCACCCCTCTATGATCCGCCTGAAGAAGTCGTCAGATAATGAAGGGTCAGCGCCTGATCCACTCGCACGACTACCTCCGATGGGTGGGCGACGTCGAGATCTCGCAGCAGGGAATATAGTGTAGGCTGGGACACGGGGGATGCCCATAATTCTACCCTTCTTCGCCCCCTATAGCCTGCAGCCAGTCCTCCATCTCCTCGTCCTCACGATCAGCATCAGCCATTGGAGTGTCACCTCTCTGGGTGCTCTGGACCATAGAAAGGTCGTCGAACCGTGTCTAAAAAAACACAGAAATAGGTGAAAAGCAAGTATCACACAAAAAAATTCAAAAGAATTTCTAAGCCATCAAATACATACTAAATGAAATAATTAAATTACTTACATGAATGCGCTCGCACTTCGGTGAGATATAACCCACCAAATCACCTTTCTTCTGGTGAGCGTGCCACCAAAACTCAAGGCGGAAAGGTCGGTGCTTTAGACTCACCTCGAGTCTCTCCCTGTACAGGTCGTATGACTAACTCCCAGTGCAGTGTGGGAGATGACTCTACTATCGGGCAATATGCATGCAGTCTTGACATCTTCTTGAATGCCTCGCCCTCCCAAATATCGCACAACTGCCCCCACACCGCAAAGACCAATAAAATCAGTCAACATCTCTAAGTGTCTCGCTTCATCGCCCATCTTGTGCAGGCCTTCTTCTTCCAGTCGTACACCCACTTGTGCCAATTCATCTTGAGATACTTCCCATGAATAGTCATCCCATGGGCTTCCTGCCCGTCCTCGAAGCGATAATATCACTGCAGTACAACATATGAATATCAGCAGTTACTTAGTAGACAAAGCAAAGCGGTAAATAAATATTCAAAAGCACAAATTAAAACTAATATATGAATGAATGACTTCTTACCCTAAACTCAGCAATAATAAGCCCACGTGTGCGGTCATCCACATCCGCCCACCTCATCCACGGGCTGGAGAATCGATTGCAGACGATCCCAAGCATGTGTTCCTTGGCGTCGTGTCAAGGATACTAAAATTGAAATTATTAAATTTCCAAATTACGAAGAATATTTAAGAACTAAATAATTAATACAAACGTAATGTATATATTACCTAGTAGTCCCGACACGGCATATAAGCGGTGCCTGGGGGGGATTCCCTATCAATCCACGTGCTAGTCCCCGCGAAGGCCTACGTCGATCACCTATGTAGTGAAATATAACAATATTTATATAAATGAATATAATGTCAATATTATATAAAATTACAAACAATAAGATGTATAACAACAAAACATGTAATTATACCTGATGATCCTACCGATCATCACCAAAGATTAACTCCACTACCACTACCGAACTACCGACATGCCCACCACAATAAATGCAAGTGTGGTGTATGCGTCATATTTGTATATATACTATCAAATCATCATCAAGAAGATAATATGCGGATACAACTAAAATGATACAAACACAAATATCAAAATCATCATGCACATACAACTAAAAGGAAACAACTATGACATTTGAATACAATATGCAGATATAAGTATGACATTTGAATACAATATGCAGATAAAACATGTAGATACAACATGCGTTTGTTCTTTCATTTTATTTTTATTTTATTTATTTATTGTTTGTTATAGGCTTAAATTTAAAAAATGGCAACAAAGTCACGATCATTTATGCCCCAAAGTCACCGTGTTTGCTCTATTCCCGCCTATTATACAAAAATGGTGACTCTTTGTTTTCCTCTTCCACTTTCATTTTCCATCATAAAAATTCAAACTATTCAGATTCTCTCTTCTTCTCCATCAAATCAATTCATCGGAACCTCAGTTTTTCACTCTTTTAGTCAAAAAAAGAACAAGAGCACAAGAAGATATTTACTTGGTAAAGCTTTGTGAAAAGATGAAGAGGGATAGAGAGGAGATATCAAAATCTAAAAACAGTGTGAGAAAAAGGGAGATCAAGTAATTCTCGATGAACTCCTCCTCTTCACAGTTGAATACAACTAAAAGGATACAACATGCAGATATAACTAAAAGGAGACAACTATTACATTTGAATACAACTAAAAGGACATAAATAGTACATAATCCTAATCATTTATATCATCAAAGCCATCAATATCAGAATCATCAACTTCGAGTAGTAGATCTTCACTATCGTTGTCATCTCTATCTTCGTCATCATCAACAATTTCTTCAATTATATCTACCTCCTCAACAACATCGTCTTCACTTTCGACAACGACAACATCATCCTCTTCTTCACTAGACTCACTAATAATTGTCACATTAGTAAGTGTGACACTAGTAGACTCGACTTGTAAAGGTTCATCGTCTGGACGAGGAGTTCTGCCTTGAAAACCACGGGATTTGGTGGTTATAACTGCATGCCATGAGCTTGCAGGAGTCTTAACACTCCGCACATAGTACACCTGTGTTGCTTGACTTGCTAAAATAAAAGGCTCGTCCATACCAGTCATCAGTCTTAGTTTTGAACGTTAACAGTCACCCGTCCTGAATTTTTATCTACTTTAACTCCATTCTCAACATCAAACCAATGACAATTGAAGCAAACTAATTCTTTATGACCCCAATATTTGAGAACGACAACTTCTAGCAATCGTCCATACCACTCATCCCAAATGATATCGTAGCCTTACCTTTCACCACAACACGAGAATCGTGAAGCAACTTCCCCGAATATCACAACACTTAAATCAGAATTGTTGACAATGCAAAGATGTATAAGTATCTACAGATCTTTCGGTCAGTCATTTATAAGCTTTAGTCGATTGTCGCCTAACTCATCTGTGAGGACCTAATGTACATTAACACAACATATTCTAAAGTTAATTACGCCATAAGAATAAATCTATGATGGTAGATTCATTGAACTTGTAAAGGTTAATTAGACTTACATGATCTTTAAACTATTGTACAAATTGTCCATTTCTCAAATTTTGCAAATCCTTGTCCGATATACTCAGATTCGCTTCACGTACTTCAGGATCATATTGACTGCAACACAGTTATATACTTAATGTGTTTATGAAGGAACCTCTCCTAGTTACACCAGACATATATAGTTATAACTACTTACTTAATGTATGACGCTACTTCATTCATGTTGACAAGTGCATACAATGTGGCAGCTGCATACTCACTATCGGTCAAGAATCGTCTTTTTTTTACCGCCGAATGGGTGTACAGGATGACTGAATGTCGTTAATTCTCTTTTTTCCTCGTGTGCAACAGCCTCATTCCGATGTAAGCGATTGTGCATCGGATCTAAACAATGACGGATGCAGAGTGTAGCCTAATAAGGTAGGTCAAAGAACATGGATCTGTGTGTCCAGTTGTGAACCTTGTCGTAACCATAAGCTCGCTCCAATCTGTGATTCTTCCCTAGAGGTGGAAACTTCAAACAACTAATCCAACTCAACACTGTTGACCCAGAAAGACGGCCAGGTACTTGACGTTTCTCTATTTTTCGATTGAATTGTCTACTCATCCGTCGATAACGATGTTCAATCGGTAAAAACTATCTGGATGTTGCAAAGAAACTCATTTTCCCCCAATGTTTGAGTCGTATAGCTTTATCTGACCCCATGCACACGGGAGATGACAAGCCCCCATGAGTCAACCATCCACTGATCATTCCTAATGCCGGGAAGTCATTTATTGTCCACAGTAAAGCTGCCCTCATGTCAAAGTTCTGCTTAAGAGATACATCATAAGTTTGAACCCTTTTTTCCCACAACATCTTCAACTCATCAACTAACGGCTTGAGGTATACATTGATGTCTTTACTCAGACTCTTATCACCCTGAATCAGTAAAGGCATGAACATGTAGGGATCTTTCATGCACATCGAAGGCGGAGGTTATACACCACAATAATCATCGGCCGCCAAGTTGAGTATGGCTTTGTGTAAGGCAGATTAAACGGATTAAACCCATCCAGTAGCAAGTCCAAGCCTAACATTGCGAACCTCTTCAGCAAACGAGGGGTGCTTATTATCAAAATTTTTCCACTCAAGACCATCTGTCGGGTGCATCAGTTGACCTTCAACTATGTCCCGTGTAGAGTGCCACCTCATATCCTCGGTGGTATGTGTTGACATGAACAACCGCTGAAGCCTCGAAGCAATGGGAAAGTAATGTAAGATCTTTCTCATCGTCTTTTCCCTTTTTCTTGTCTTTGTTCACAAGATCTCTACTTGTACCACAAATATCACATGACCTCTTATCTTTATTGACTTCACCGTAATACAACATACAGTCATTCTCACAAGCATCAATCTTCTCATATCCTAGATTTAGTCTTTTGACCATTTTCTTCACATCATAGTACGACTTCGGTAACTTATTGCCTGCAGGTAAGCACTCCTTCACAATGCTTAACAGTTCATTAAAACCTCTCTCGTTACAGTCATGCTCGTTCTTGAAGTGTAAAAACTTAGTCACGACGACAGATAAGGCGCAGCGTGCTTTTCGTGTCTGTCATACGATGGCGTCATTTGCTTCATCTGATAACTCATAGAAACCCTTAGCTCCATCATTCGGCTCTTGCTCGACGCTACTTGCCATCCCCTCATCTCAGATTCCACTAGAAGTATGAACCAAAGACCTTCACTATCATGTTAGTCTGATCAAAGGTTTTGTCACCTCTGGATTCCGGTTCTAATTCATGTTCATCCAACCAGGTTTCCCCATGATAGATCCATGTTGTATAACCCTGCTTGAACCCATATGCAAATAAGTCACACATGACATCACTCCTTTCCTTCCATACTTCATTAACACACCTCTTACAAGGACATCTGATCTCATCGCCACTGACTTTCTCAAACGCGAAGTTGAGAAACTGTTCAACCCCACTACGATACTCAGAGCTAAGCCCACTCCTATCAATGGCTACCCTACGTTCCATCCAACTTCGATCAACAGACATCTTGGACAACTGTATGATATATATATAGAAAGTTTGACAAACACAATCAAGTCTCCAAGTTAATGTATATATGCAAGCTTATGAGTTTCCTAACTTCATCTCCCACTCTAACGGGTCAGGCTTCTATCCCATTCCCAGATGTGTCGCCTCACTGATGCCAACAACCTGAACACATCTTTAAATTTTTTAGAAATTTCGGCAGCACCTCCCCTTGGTCTTCAAGTACACGAAATAGACTAACACATCGTAGTCTAAATATGCACCCAAAGAACATCAAGAGATATATACTGACCAAAAATTCAAAAATTAATTACGTGCTCAAGTCATTAACACCGACCTAAGTGAGATCGAAACATACAAGAACAGTCCCAAAACGGGGACTATTTGAGATTCACTCCTACTAAGTGAATCTCAAACGGGTTTCTAAGCTTCCTAAACTATATGAAAATATGCATGTATGAAATTGAACTCTTTCCTAGAACAAAAGTATAACTATCTTGAGAATGAATTATGAACAAAAGTATAGTAGGTTGAGCAAATATGAGAAAGGAAAAATTAATTCTTTTTTAAAGAATGAATTGAAGAAAAAAGACCAATGTGCAGGAGTTGTCATTAAAAATCAATAATGAATAAAGAGAAGCTTGAATAATGAAATGGAAAAACCTATAACAAGAATATGTACAGGCAATTCAGAATAAAAGAGTAAATATCTGTAAATAAGCAAACCTCTTTAATTCGATCTCAATAGTCAATAACACTTTAAGTGAGCAAAAACTCAAGTAACATAGTAAACAAAATCTAATCTTTTAACGGTACATAACATGATAACATTGGTAAACACTAAAAACAATCCAAAACCTTTAAAAGGGATTATAGTATTCACAGGGACATCTTAATAAACAGTTGGCGCGTTATTTAGTATCACCATTACTAACATTCATACACTTCAAAATACTCACTCAATACACACATACATAGACTACGAGAATGAGTAAAAAGACTTACCCTCTATAGCTAAACTCTTTCTATCTCTGCTATCGTGTTGAACTTACATATATGTTGTATTTAAAAGATAAAAGGGTTCTTTCAAGTTTCTATGAGATCTAAAGTTCTAAACCAATGCAATTCCAGTACTGAATTCTTCTTCCCATAATTTAATTATCGTACATACATAATATATCAAGTAAAACTACTGCAAATCAAAACTTTAAGGAATCCAATTTTTCTTTTTCTCCTAATATGGTATCATAGTTGTTACAAAAAGATCAAAGATGCCAAACATGTTAATATCTGTGTATGCCCAAGAAGCAAATATAACAAAATGTTGTAGATGGAATATCCATTACTCATATTATTGCACTAAGGTTTCAGACTTTGAAAATAGCAATGAGATTAACTTCCCGAACTCTTCTAAATTAAAATCTTTAAAAATCTTGGAAACATTTGGTGTACCAAGTCATTCATAGAACCAAACAGTACTATATTAAAAATGTGGAAAAAACATATTGGCCTCCATAGCTCATCCTAAATTGTTAGACATCTAGCCATTTAGGAATAAGATAATTGCCAGTTTGAAATACATCTTATATGAATAGCACATGAATATAGAAAAATTACAGACCCCCAAAAATAGCAGAGACTCCCAAAAATATTCAAAATATATATATAGAGAGGAGATGAACTGAAATCTTACATGGTTATGAGAGTACCAAACTAGCCCCAATACTTGTACAAGTGCAGGTACGACCGGCGAAATGGGCGGAGGCACGACCGATGAAATGGGTGGAAAATGCACGAGCTTACAGTGAGGGTGAGGGAAATGGGCGAACTGGGCAAGATGAGGGAAATGGGCGAATTCAAGAGAATCAATATTGCAAATTTGAGAATTAATTAAGTGGGAAAATCATATAGTAATGGGAGAATTTTAGAGGGAAAGAGAAATATGAGAGAGGGAAGAATCAGTCGTTGCCATCGCGAACCAGGGTTTTAATTAAAAGAACTCATTCTCGACGACAAAGTCGTCGATAATGACCCCGTCGATATTGAGTTATTGGCGATGGCGGTGCCGTCGTCCTTGATTTATGTGTCCGTCGCCAATGAGTTTTCCCTCCACCGCCAAATTTTTGCACCAAATTATCCCATGGGATATTACATTCTCGACGACATCCATTATCGACGGCGTGCCCGTCGGTATTAAGATCATTAGCGACGGGACATTGGTCGTCGCCAATACGCCCGTCGCCAATGACCTTTTTTCTTGTAGTGTTTGTGGCTTACGTGCATAGATGGACTGTTGATTGGTATGATTATGGCCAGGAATTATTCGGTATAATCATGACCCATAATGTTACAAATGATGTGATAAAAGTCCTCATTGGCCCGTAGTGCATTGATGGATAGATGTTGGTATGATCATAACCATGCGTTCTCTTCGGCCAAGGGTGCAAAGCTGAATTGTTGTTTGACATGTTCATGACCATTGGTGAAAACACAAATATCCTTGGCCCATAGTGCATGGATAATTCAGTGATGTGGATTATTTATTAAGCTGAGTTTCAGCAATAAAATTGATGGTAAACTTTTAAATCATAGCAGATAGTAGATATCATGCTATAATTGACTCTTCTAATGGATTGCTTATTCTGTTGTAGTTGTTGATCTAAAACTTGTTGTCTATTGTATTCTATCAGTTGTTATACTGTTGAAGGCTAAGGATAATTTATTCTGCATTATCTTAGTCATAATAATTCTTACTGGGCTAGTTGAGCTCACCCTTTTCTTTTATTATTCTCTTCGGGAAATGAGAATATAGCTGGAACGAGTCGGAGAATGGAGTAATGGTCCAGGATAAGTGGCTATAGTAGTCCTCACTATTCTATAAAATAGTGTGATAATAATTGTAATGAGGACTCAATTGAGTGTGGATATTGTCTAGAAGATAATATTCGTATTAAAACTCTCAGCTTATGTTTTGTCGTATTGTACACGACAGTTGTATAATTAAGTTGTATTTGTATTCTATACCAAGTATTTGGCGACCCAAGATGGGTGATGTATACCTATTTTGGGGGCGTCACAAAAATAATATTCTTTAATGAAAAAGAAAGATTTTCGTCATTTAATGTACTAAGTTTTGATGACAAAATATAATATAGAGTGACGAAAGTTTCATTCAAATAGTGACGCTATTAACGTCACTAAAAGTAATTAATTATAGTGTCAATGATGTATATCGTCACCATAAGTTAAACCGTTTAGTGACGACATCATATATTATCAAATAAATCTTATAACATGCTCATACGGTGACGCTCTTTGTGACGATTAACACTCGTCACCAAATATTTTAGTGACGAAAAATGAATTTTATATGACAAATTTTAGCATCATATTTTGTGTAAATTTTTGTAGTGAATGAGTAAGTGGGGGTCTAAATAATATGTCAAACTTACAACAAATACTTCATAAAAAATTCTCTCAATATTTTTAATAACATTTATTCATCATTAATATTATAACTCGCAATATTAACAACCAGATCATTTCCAAGAAAGAGGGGGTTTTCCAATAAGGATTTCTCCCTATTGACGCGCAATTAGGTGACCAAATCCTTTTCCTCGACAGAACTTTCTAAACATTGTCAATAATGCAAATAATAATGTGAATAACTTGTCATCTCAATTATTGATTTAATAAAATAAAATATTGTGCAAATGATACTGTGACAATAATAGAATCAATAATGTGAGATACTATGCAGCAATTATTGTAGCAATAATTGAGTATAACTGAGTGACTTCTCATGTAAGCATCAAATACCGTGTGCTACTATGCAACCACACGTATTACTATACTTTTATCACCGGGTATTGCAACAGTTAATGGTAAAACTTTCGCCGTTATTTTTATAAAAAGTTATTTCTGTCGTTTTCTAACTCCGACAATAATTCTGTTGTGGGGTCCACCAATGATTGTGTCGTCGTACGAATATTCTCTGTTAAAACGAATATTCCCCGACTAATCGAATATTTTATAACCACTTGCTTACTTTGCAAAATTTATAAATATTACCCACAACTATAACATTATAACAAATTCACACCTTAATATTCAAAAATGATATTTATAGAAAAAATTCATCTTTATTCATAAAAGTTAGGGTCTTACAAAATAAATCAGTAAAAAATAATAATTTCAATTACAATATTTCACAATAATTTCATTAATTTAAAATTTTCATAATAATTTCATCAATTCAAACATTTCATCATAATTTTATCAACTAAACTAATTCAATAATTTCAATTATTTCACAAACGTCAAACAATATAGCATAAATATACAATATCAATTCAAATATTCAATGATAATAACACATAATCTCTAATTCATGGCATAACAAACTCTAAATCTCTAATTTAATGGCAACATTAAGCACAAAATTCCTTATTTGTATCAATTTTAACTAATGGCAACAATTACCACAAATCCCTAATTTTTTAAAATCCTAAATCAAATATTCAATTAAATTGACAACTACTAAAACTTTCAACTAATAACTAACTACATATCGTTATCAGAGCGACGACTTGCAGTGGGGGAGGGGAGATAGATCATTGACGGTGATCTGCGGTGCAGCTGTTGACAGAAGCGGAAGGGGAACAAAAAAAGGGCTCTACTGTGCGAATTGCAATTTTAAAGAAGAAAAGAAAAGGGTGTTTTCCTTTTTTATTTTTTTAAACTTACTAAATGAAACTACGTCGTTTCATTTACTAAGTTTAAAAAAAAACTCAATTGTTGCTAAAAAGAAGGATTGCAGATGATGGCCATCAACAATTGCAGGCGTGAGGCGGCAGCAGCATGATTCATTCGCAGCGCCACTTAAATCTGCAGGGTCATGAATTATAGCCTGGGGGAGTCGCCTGCAACGCTGTCGGAGATTCTAGCCTTCCAGGGTCAAATGACCCCCCGCCCCCTGGTTCATTCTCTGTTTTTGAGACTTGTTTTCTCTACGAGATAACTAATATCTTTCTCTTTTGTGAAGAGTTTCATTATCATCTCTTGGGAGATTTTATTAATTTCTCTGTTAGAGAGATTTTGTAAGACCCCAACTTTTTATGAATAAAGATTTATTTTCCATAAATGTTATTTTGAATAATAAGGTGTGAATTTGATATAATGCTATAGTTATGGGTGATAGTGCAAATTTTGCAAAGTAAGCAAGTTGTCATAAAATATTCGTTTGGTCGGGGAATATTCTTTTTGTTGGGAATATTCGTACGATGGCACAATCATTGGTGGACCCCACATAACAGAATAACTATCGGATATAGAAAGCAACAGAAATAACCTTTTTCTAAAAAATAACAGCAAAACTTTTACCGTTAATTGTTGAAATACCTGGTGATAAAGTACGATGAATATGCGTGGTTGCACAAAGAGAGCACACCAGTATTGCACAAAAGATCTCCGATTATTGATTCTTACGTAAGAAGTCACCCGCTTTTATTCAATAATTGCCCACGATGGTTATTGCATAGTATCTCATATTATTGATTCAATTATTGTCACAGTATCATCTGCACAATATTTTATATTATTAAATCAATAATCGAGACAACATAGTTATTCATATTATTATTTGCATTATTGAAAATATCCAGAAAGTTCTGTCGAGGAAAGGGGTTAGGTTATTTAATTGCGCACCAATAAGAAGAAATCCTTATCGAAAAGCCTCCTATTTTCTGGGAACGATCTGGTTGTCAATATTATGAGTTATAATATTAATGATGAATAATTATTGAAAGATTAAAAATGTGTTTATTGAATATAACTGATTTGTGAAAAATATTTATTTAATTTTTGATATAAATAGAGGGGTTTGTCATGAAGAAATTTGTTGTAAGTTTGACTTATTACATGGACCCCCACTTACTCACTTTTCAAAATCGTCAGTAGAAAGTTGTTTTAGTTTTGTTTTATTATTATTATAATAGTAATAAAATAGAAAACTTTTTATATAAAATAGAATACTTTTTATAATATATAAAGTTATTTCACTACAAGAAAATGCTCTAACAGCGACCAACAATATCAGCGACCGCATTTTCGGTCGCTAATATAATTATTAGCGATCGACACTGGCGACCGCCCTTGAATATAGTCACTGGATTATTTTAGCGACCGTACCCGGTCGCTAATTGGTCGCTAGTTCAATTTTACCGCCTAAAAAATTGGCTGGAAGTGTTGGCGCACTGGTTTTTTGCGACCTCTCACAATCAGCGATCGCAATTAGTCGCTGATACTTCCACATCATTAAAATTCAGCGACCGCATGCGGTCTCTGATGACGGTCGTTGATCATTTTAATGTATCAAGTGCCTCGCTCGACAGTAGCAGAAGGAAAACAAGAGGGAGAAAGAAAAGGGAGAAGGGGGAGAAGAGGGAGAAGGCCACGCTGTCGGAAGCCATCGCCGCCACGTTTATAACTCACCACCACCACCGCCACCGCCTTTCGTATAGATTTCCTTTTTATTTGAGGAAATAATGTTTCAATGAATATGATTTAAGTAAATTGATTTCGATGAATAATGAATAATGTTTCAATGAATATGAATCTGATTATACATGCACTAGTTTGACATATATGAATTTGATTATGTTTGGGTAATATGATTATGATTTTATTAGTACTTGAACTCGATTTGGGTAATATGATTTGGTTTATAAGTTTTGATTAGAGTAAAATTGATTTGGGTAAATTGATTTTGATTTGGGTAAATTAATTCTGATTTCTTGCTTTGGTAATTGAAAAGTTTATATCTTTGGAATTATTCGTGGTTAGAGGGATGTTCTATATATATATATATATATATATATATATATATATATATATATATATATATATATATATATATATGTGTTTTCAGATTGTTTGGGGCGTGAGTTTGATTGAATGAAAGTTCATCCTTGAGTGTTAACTCTTAATAATTTCCCATTATTTTTATTTTTATGTTTTAAACTTGTTACTTTTAGACATGTGTCAATAAATTTCATAATAAATATGGGATGTTATATTAAGTTTGTTTTAATGGTTAAGAGATTAAGTTTGGGATTGGTGAATTAGAGAATTTTGTTCCCCGGTATCATCTATTAATCACACCGACATAATTATGATTTAAACTCCTACTAGTTGTGTAGTAGAACCCTAATTGAAAAGTTAATTAGAGTTTATATTGGACATAGTAACATGCAAGTTCCCTTAGTTGCAACTTGCAACATACCCAAGTTTTTAGAATTGATTTCCAGATTAGTTAGATATGGGAAGTGTTTGACTACGTTTACTCCTAACACATTGACTACATTAGTTATCTTTCCTAACACCCACCAAAACAACAAAGTTATTCATTGAAATTAATAAGACTTTCTTTGGTATAACTATAAAATATAATATTAAATTAAAATTTAATATCATATTAAATATATTAAAATATAATATAATAAACTAAGTAGCATTTGTTTAGTTCCACTTTTAAATATAATAAAAATAATAAAATATAATAAATGATATAATAAATAAACTAAGCAACATTTAGGAAGTTTTTCATTGCTAAAATAAACTAACTAGAATTTCGTTAGATATTCACCGCTAAAATAAACTAAGTAACACGTGCTTAGTTTCTCACCGAACCCATAAAGATATTAATGAACAAAAGAAATATCATACGCTACTGCTTTAATTTGCATTCATTCGTTATTGTTTTGGTCTTATTATATTGGAAATTTGTATATTTCTCTTGGTTTGTATCTTGGGTGCCTAGAAATGGCCATATATGCATGGCGTCGTGCATGTGGCTAGTCCATATTATAGGGGAGACTCTGGCAAATTTTTTTTGTTGGTCGGGTAACTAATTTAATGAGAACATGGAGTATTTACTAATATTGTTTCTCAATAGTAAATAAATAAAATAAAATAAAATTAATAAACAAAATAAAAGACTTTCTTGTAATAGTTGTTGCGAACATTTATAATATTAACGAGCTCTTTATGTGCTTAGTAGTATGCTCAAGTCATATGCTTACTAGTATGCTCAAGTCATATGCTTACAAGTATGCTCAAGTCATATTCTTACAAGTATGCTTAAATATTAATCATATGCTTACAAGTATGCTCAAGTCATATGGTTACAAGTATACTCAAATCATATGCTTACAATCATGCTATACATTAATAAACTCATGATGTCTGTAGTAGATACCGTGGTATCATGGACCTCTATTCAGACCGTAGTTGGATGGCATGACGAAAGTCAAGTGCCTAGATAGGTGCTATAGCTGAATTTAGAGCTGGTTGCCAAGTGTTTTTGGAGTATGCGTATAGTCACCCAGAATGTGTGAATGGTCAGAACAAGATAAGATCCCTTGTTTGAAGTGTAAGAATGTAAATTATATGGACAGAGACGTGGTAAACTATCATTTACTAGTTTCTGGGTTCATAAAAAATTACGAAGAATGCTGGTGGGCACATGGGCAGAGAAGAGATGGTAGCATCACAGAAGTACATAATCCGGGTAGAAGTACGGGGCATATTTTGATTGGGAACAAGGCAGAGAGCAACTTATGAATTCTGATGCCAAAGACTTATTTAAGTTTTTAGACGAGGATAGCGAGCCATTATGGCATGGTTTCACCAAACACACTACATTGTCTTTAGTGGTGACATTACTTATCATCAAGGCTGATCACAACATGAGCCATGAGTGTTTTGAGTCGCTCTTGAAGGCCATTAAGAGTATGTTACCTGACGGTGAGAAATTACCTGATAACTATTACTATTGTAAGAAAATGGTGAAGAAGTTGGGTCTTGGATACCAAAAGATCGATGCATGTCCTAACGATTGCATGTTGTTTTATTAGGAAAATGAACAGATGACAAGGTGCACGTTTTGCAGTCATGATTTGTTTAGGCCTAATAAAGAGGGTGTGACTACAAAAAAATCAACTATACCGTTTAAGATTTTAAGGTATTTTCCAATTACACATCGGCTAAAAAGATTGTACATGACTTCAAGAATAGCTGAACATATGAGTTGGCATGCGAAATCTCCAACTAAAGATGGAGAACTAAATCATCCCGCGGATGGGCAGGTTTGGAAAGATTTCAACTTAGCACATCTTGGGTTTGCATTGGAACCTAGAAATGTGAGGCTTGGATTGTTCACTGATGGTTTCAACCCGTTTGGCCACTTAGTTGTTCCATAGTCATGTTGGCCTATGATTGTTACTCCGTACAACTTGCCTCCTTGGATGTGTATGAAATAACCATACTTATTTCTTTCACTCGTGGTTCCTGGTCCTAAGAGTCACTGAAAGAACATAGATGTTTACTTGATACCTCTTATAGACTATTTGAAGGTATTATGGGAGGATGGAGTACAGACTTGGGATGTTGCAACAAAAACAAATTTCAACCTTAGGGCAGTGGTTATGTGGACTCTAAGTGACTTCCCAGCTTATGGTATGTTAGCTGGATGGAGTACACACGGGAAGTTGGCTTGTCCGTATTGTATGGAGCATACAAAGTCTTTCAATCTATCAAAAAGTTGAAAGCCTTGCTGGTTTGACTGTCATTGTCGGTTCTTGCCAGTAGATCACCTGTTTCGAAGAAATAGAGAACACTTCAAGAAAGGGAAAGTAGACAATGATATGCATGCATCTCGATTATCGGGAACGGAGATGCAAGACCATGTGATGAGACTGTCGGTCATCCCATTTGGTAAGATTGATGCCACAAACATAATCAATGGGTTTGGCGAATCATATAACTAGGTTCAGAGAAGTATCTTTTGGGAACTGCCTTATTGGTCTACAAATTTGATTCGTCATAATCTAGATGTGATGCATATTGAAAAGAATGTGTTCGATAATGTGTTTAACATCGCGATGAATGTTACGGGGAAGACAAAAGATAATGATAAGGCACGATTGGATATGAAAGATATTTGTAAGCGTCCTAGATTAGAACTTTATGAATCTCCTGATGGTAAGATTGTCAAACCGTATGCAAGGTACACATTGTCCAAAAAGCAAATTAAAGGTGTGTGCACATGGGTTAAGTCTCTGAAACTACCAGATGGATACGCGTCAAACATTGCAAGGTGTGTTACGGGTGAGAAATTGCAAGGGATAAAGAGTCATGACTGCCATGTGTTCATAGAGAGACTCAAGCCTATATCATTTTGGGATCTGCTTGATAAACCAATATGGGATGCTTTAACAGATCTTAGTCATTTCTTCAAAGACTTATGTTTAAAAACATTAAATGAGAAGGACATGTCCGTACTTGAGAAGAACATCATAGAGATCACATGTAAACTTGAAAAAATATTCCCACCTGGGTTTTTTTGACTCCATGGAGCATTTGCAAATCCATCTTCCCTATGAAGCTCGTGTTGGGGGTCTAGTTCAATATAGATGGATGTACCCTTTTGAGAGGGTGATGGGAAACCTTAAGAGGAAGGTGAAGAATAGAGCTTATGTCGAGGGGTCGATATGTGAGGCATACAGTTTCGATGAGATTTCTACGTTTGTCTTAGACTATTTTCCAGACGAAGTCTTGACAACGGCTAATCGAGTCTCGAGACATGATGATGGGGGAAATGTTGAACTAAATAGTCGAATTTCTATATTTGGTCTATCGGGTCGCGCTTATGGAAAAGGGAAGCGCATATTCCTCTTTGAGCAAGAATTATATGCTGCACATACTTACATTCTTCTCAATTACGAGGAGATTGACGAATTTGTGAGGTACATATGTAAAATTCATATTTATCCCTTAACTTTCAATGACATGTAATATACATTCCAATATGTTAATGTTTATAACATTTTATAGATTGTACAATGACGAGTTAAAAGTGAAGCATCCCGGCATAATTGATAAAGATATTCAAATCAATCGTGATAAAAAATTTGTACTTTGGCTAAAGGACAAAGTAAGTTAAGTTACTTAAGCATGACACGACATATATATATATATATATATATATATATATATATATACTCCATATTAACTATGACTTTATTTAATAGGATAGACTTTTTGGTAGGCTTTGACTGAGGGACCAACGACTCCGGCTAATGTACAAGTCCTAGCTATGGGATCAGACAGGGACCAAGTCAGCCGCAATGGTTACAAAATAAATGGTTGAAAATTTCATACAAAGGCATATGGGTGCGGTAAAAGAACAACAAACTCTGGAGTGTGTGTCCAAGGAGATTGTTATAATGCGCTTGGTCGTGCCTTTTATGGGGAGTTGGAGGAAATCGTAGAGTTGTCGTATAAGGGCACGAACGGGGGTCATATTAACTTGTTCAAATGTTATTGGTTTGATTCAGAAAAAGGGATACGTGTTGACAGACATGAAATCGTCGATATTGACCTCAATAGGTCCGCATACTCCAACGAACCGTTTGTTTTACCAACTCAAACAGTACAAGTATAATACACTCCTAGTCCTGTTAGGAAAAGGGATAGACCGCCTGTAGATTGGCAAGTTGTTATTCATACTCCTGCGTGCAGTCGTGTAGAAGTAGTTAACGGGGAGATTTACCAAGAGCAGATGCTTCATAGACAAACTATAATAAATGAGAAGGACGACAATGAAGTAATCCAGTTAGATGGTGGAGATGAACTGTGACGCCCCCAAAATAGGTATACATCACCTATTCTGAGTTGTCAATACATGGTACAGAAACAACTACAACTTTATTATTACAACCGTAAAACTGTGAGTTTGAATACAAATATTATCTTCTAGATAATATCTATACTCAAATAAATCCTCATCACATTTATTGATACATTATTTTACAAAAATGGTGAGGACTACTAAACAATTCTTTCTAAAACCTTCATTCCATACCCCAGGCTAAATACTCGCTTATATTCTCGCCTCCTAAGAAGAAAAATGGAACAAAAAGGAAAAGGGTGAGCTCAACTAGCCCAAGAAAGAATATTATGACTAAGATAATATACAACAAATTATCGTTAGTCTTCAACGAGGAAAAATCTAATAGAATACAATAGACAACAAATTTTAAATCAATATTCGCAGCTGAAATAATAATTCATTAGAAGAGTTAAGTAGAGAATGCAAACTACTATCTTCTATGTGAATTTAAAAGTTCATCGCTCATCTTTTATCCTGTAACATCAATCAATATACATCTGAATCAAATATTCATCTTTTTACTACAGCCAAAGATATTCATCGATTAGTCATGTTCATCTAAACACTGCTCATCTTTGCACTACGACCAAAGATATTCTTCAAATCATTCATCTTTACACTACAGCCAAAGATATTCAATAATATCATCATTTAAGACCGAGGAAGATGAAAATATTTTTAAAGAAACGAATCCAAAGGAAAAACAAAATGACAAGGATTAAGGATTAAGGATTCGTACTTTGTTTTATCCATGTTCAAAAATACCTCAAAAATAATCATAGTGGTGTAAAATTCAAGAATGATCAAAACATGGATACAATCAAAGCTAGTATCCAGAATAGATATTTTGGACAAAAAGAAGAAATTTTATTTTTCAGTGAATAGTGCCGTATACGTGAATAGTGCCGTATACGTGAATAGTAACTCCGATACCAAAAGATAGAAATTTTCAAAAAAACATCTTCACGCTTCATGAATAGTACTCATGAATAGTAACTCATGAATAGTAACTCGTGAATAGTAACTCATGAATAGTAACTCATGAATAGTAACCCCGACATGAAAAAGTTCCAAATTTGATAAAAAGTTTCAACCAATATTTCAGCATAATGATATTGAAGAAATAATATCATTTGAGAAGAAAATAACATCCCTTACCTCGAAAGATTAGTATTTCTAATTTGAATACTAGGATATAGTCTTTGAAGGAACTTGCACCGCCTAACAATACTCAAAGTATACTCAAAATACTCACAAGAATACGCTTCGATAATATAGAGAGAAAACTTCAGCTTCGATGTGATTTTCAATTCTAACCTAAGCACCCTATTTATAGAAATTGCTTAGAACACCAAAGCGTAAAATTTAATAAATTAATAATATAATTATATAAATTTCCTACGCATGCCTAGAATCTGATTTCAGCCATCAAACACATGCCACATTCTAGAAAAAGTAAGAAAAACGTTTTTCTAATTTTAAATATTTTAAACTTCCAAAAATCAATTATTTTGAGCTTCAAAACTTCAATAATTCATAATAAATAGCCCTTTCATCGTAAAATTTGAATCTCGCGAGGTTTTATAGGAAATTCAATTCTCTACAACTTTGCGAAGAAAGTTTTCCAAATTCCAAATAAAATTGACCAAAATCCACAAACCAAGCGATTTTACAAAGCTATAATCAAATTTCAAATAATAAATGGGGTCCAATTTACATGTTTAACATGTTTTAAACATTTATTGCAACAAAAATACTCTTCCTCCTCAGATACTCATATATCCCACATTCGTTGTAAAAATATCACCATTATTATATTATTAAAATATAATAATATATTTAAATAAATTATTTTATCGTAAAATGATAAAATTTCAATTTTCAACAATTGTCACATTAAAAATTTTCTCCATCTATATCCACATAAAATCAATATTTTTCTCATCATATGAATCAATAATTAATTATTCACAAATAATATTACAGAATCACAATATTGACAACCAAGCAGTTCCTAGGAAAGAGGGGGCTTTCCAATAAGAATTTCTCCTTACTGGCGCGCAATTAGGTGACCAAACCTCTCCTTAGACAGAACTTTCTAGACATTGCCAATAATGTTATCTAATAATATTATTCAGATAATATGAATTATTGCTTCGATAATGAAAAATACTTGTAAATGACAATTATCAAAACAACAAAGAATATAAAATATCAACGCAAAGAATTATTAAATCAATAAAATACTTGAATAAGAATTATCGTAACCATTATTGAGTAGTGCCTTCGTGCGTAAGAATCAATAATTGGTGCAATACCGTGTCTTCTTGTGTTTTAACCACCGAGTATTTTAACAAAGATTAATGATAATAACTACGTTGTTATTTTTAAACAACTTATATTTGTGCGCTTTCTTCATCCAATCGCTTTCCGTTATGGGGCCCACACATGGTCGCTACCATGTGCATTTAATATTCCCCGACAAAGATTTAAATATTCCACGACCAAACGAATATTCCCCGACAACAATGAATATTTTATAACCACTTGCTTATTTTGAAGTATTTGCGTATTTTACCCTTAACTATCCACTTTAATCAAATCAACCCTTACTATTTCAAAATAATAAATAGAAAATTAAATTTCATTAATAATAAGTTGGGGTCTTACAACCTCCCTCCTTATGAAATTTCGTCCTCGAAATTGACGTGACGATACTGTGTTTTCAAAAGGTGAGGATACCTCGCTTTCATTTCCGCTTTCCAATTCCTGTGTCATTTCCTCTATAAAGCATGATTCCTCCACAAAACTTTAACTTGTGGTATGACCTTTCTTGCGTAGGACATGCTCCTTCCTATCTAAAATCTTGACAGGTACCTCCTCATACGTTAAGTCTTCCGCTATCTCGTCCCGTTCTAACTCAATAACGTGGTTTGGGTCTTTCACATATTTATGAAGTACGAGATATGTGAAACACATTATGAACACGAGACATACTTTTGAGGTAACGCGAGTCTATAGGCTACATTTCCTACTCGGTCAAGAATTTGAAATGGACCAATAAATCGTGGATTGAGCTTTCCTCTCTTCCCAAATCTTGTAACTCCTTCCATGGAGCAACTCATGACAATACATGATCCCCACACTAAATTCCACGTCCTTTCGATGAAGATCCGCATAACTCTTTTGTCGATCTTGTGCCGCTTTGTATCGTTGTCGAATCATTTGGATCTTTTTCAGTAGTCATACGTATTAACTTCGGGTCCTAACAATGTTGCTTCACCCACCTCGTCCCAACATACCGGAGAGCGACACTTTCGTCCCATATAATGCTTCCAATGGAGCCACACCTATACTTGCTCGATAACTGCTGTTGTTGTAGGAGAATTCTACCAATGGTAAATACTTATCCTAACCGCCTTTGAAGTCTAGGACACAGAGTCTTAATAAATCTTCAAGAGTTTGAATAGTCCTTTACGATTGTCCATCCATTTGAGGATGGTATGCCGAATCAATCAGAACCGCGCCCATAGCTTTTTTTTAAGCTAACCCAAAATCTTGAAGTGAATCTTGGGTCACGATCCAAAAACTATGGATACAGGCATGCCATGCAACCTCACAATCTCATTCACGTACATACTAGAAAGACGCTCAAGTGAATAAGTCTCCGTGACGGCAAGAAATGAGCGTACTTGGTTAATCTATCAACAATAACCCAAATAGCATTGATGCCCGAGAAACCGTAGGAAGACCCGTAACGAAATCCATGGTAATGTGTTCCCACTTCCATTTCGGAATCTCAAGTGGTTGCAACGGACCCTTAGGTACTAGATGCTCCGCCTTTACACGTTGACAAGTTAAACACATTGAGATAAACTTTGCAATCTTTCTCTTCATATTGTTCCACCAAAATGTATGTCAAGATCATGATACATTTTAGTACTTCCGTGATGGATTGCAAATGGTGTATTGTGTGCCTCCATCATAATCTTATACTTCAAATCGTAGTCGTTAGGAACACAAAGTCTAGAGTGGACTCAAGTATTCCTTCTTCATCAATTCTCGCCCTAAATAGCTCCTTCTTGTACTTTCTTCTTAATACGCATCACTTCTGGGTGCGTGGCTTGAGCAACCTTAACTTTTCTATTAAAGTTGGCTCTACGCGATACTTGACATCATCGCACTCGCTCCTCAGATATG
Organism: Panax quinquefolius; assembly: GCA_020205615.1. NCBI lineage: Eukaryota > Viridiplantae > Streptophyta > Magnoliopsida > Apiales > Araliaceae > Panax > Panax quinquefolius. The sequence continues at coordinate 22,027,341 of CM035168.1, read as the reverse complement.
ATCTTCTACTCAACGCCGCGCACTACCACGTTCGCTTTCCGGGATGGTATTGAATAGTGTGGTCGTAGTCTTTCAATAGCTTGAGCCAACGTCATTGCCGCGTGTTGAGTTCTTTTTAGTGAAGAAATATTTAAGGCTTTTATGGTCTCAATATATCTCCACTTTCTCCGCATATAGATAGTGCCTCCATATCTTTAGCGCGAAAATGATCTGGGCGCCAACTCTAGATCATGAGTAGGATAATTCCTCTCATACTCTTTTAAGTTGTCGCGAGGCATAGGCTATGACTTTCCCACGTTGCATGAGAACACATCCTAACCCTTTGCTCAAGCATCATTTGAGATAACAAATCCATCCGAACCGGATGGTATTGTTAGAACAGTCTTAAAATAAGTCTTCTCTTAAGCTCTTGGAAACTTTTCTCGCATTCTTCGCTCCAAACGAATTTTGTATCCTTCCGAGTTAATTTGAGTTAATGGAGTAGCGATTCGAGAAAATCCTTCCACGAATCTCGATAATAACCACTTAAGCCCAAAAAGCTACGTGCTTGATCCACCTTTGGTTTTGGTTGCTCCCAACTTTGTATTGCTTCAATCTTGGCCGGATCAACAGATACTCCATGTTTCGACACCATGCGCCCAAGGAATGCTACTTCCTCGCCGAACTCGCATTTCTTTAATTTGGCATATAGTTTGTTTTCACGAAGCCTTTGGAGTACCAAATTTCAAATGGTGCTCATGATCTTCACGACTTTTGGAATATATAAGGATGTCATCAATAAAGACAACAACAAACCGATCCAAATATTCCTTGAATACTCGGTTCATCATATCCATGAAAGCCATGAGGAGCATTAGTCATCCAAAAGACATGACTAAGAATTCATAATGCCCGCATCGAAGTTCTAAAGGCGGTCTTTGAATATCCTCGCCTTCTAATCTTCACCGATGATATCCGTAACGAAGATCGATTTTTGAAAAGAATTGTGCCCTTGCAACTGGTCAAACAAGTCATCAATACGAGGTAGAGGATACCTATTCTTGATGGTGACATGGTTCAATTCCGATAGTCAATACAAAGTCGCATACTCCCGTCTTTCTTCTTTACAAATAAAACAGAAGCACCCCAAGGAGATGTACTAGGACGAATGAAACCGATGTCCAACAATTCCTGTAGTTGGACCTTTAACTCCTGAAGTTCAATAGGAGCCATTCGATATGGGGTTTTAGAAATGGGCTTTGTACCAGGTTCAAGATCAATAAAGAATTCAACTTCACGTTACTGGGGTAGGCCGGAAGTTCTTCTGAAATACGTTAGGAAAGTCAATAACAACAGAATATTATTCAAATTTGACGTGTCTTTATTCAAATCCATAACATGGGCTAAGAAAGCTTGACATCCGCTTTTCAATAAACGAATAGCTTTATGATTAGATATGACGGTGATTGATTTTAATGGTATAGTTGCTTGAATTGCATACTGACAGTTGGTTAGGAATATGAAAACTAACAACCTTACGAAAACAATCAATTTTGGCATGATGAGTAGTTAACCAATCAATCCCTAAAATCACATCAAAAGCAAGTATCTTTAAAGAGATAAGGTCAACGGTAAGGTGATGGTGCCAACTTGAATCAAACAAGATTTATAAACAATGGATGTGATGAAAGTTTCTCTAACGAGTTTCCATAGATAGGTCAAAGTCTAATTTCTCGAGTCAAGTTTAAACGTTGAGCACATGCAGAGAGATAAATGAATGGGTAGCACCGTATCAAGTAAGGTATAAACTTCGCAAGAATTTATAAATAGCTTACCCGTGATCACCTCGTTTGGGTTCCTCGCATTATGACCGACCACATAAACGTTCTTCCTTAATCGTTGACTTTGACTTTTCCGGGACGATCTTTTGAGTCACCGTCCCCCATCGAACTAGGTTTTCGCCATCAGTCTAATCTCGGCGATATGTCCTTCCTTTCCACAATTATAGCATACCTTGAATCGTTGTGGGCTTTTGATGATATGTCCTCTTTTACGCATTTGTAGCATATGATCGGTGGTCGTTCTCCTCCTTAGAACCACGATTCTTTTGCGGCATTGTCGTCTTCACATAATCGTTATAAATCTCCTCTTTTAAAATCTCCTCCCGACTCGCTTCTTCTATTTTCATGGCCATGATTACCACCAGTGGTGGTTACCATTTTTGTCCGTCTGCTTTTTTCTCCGCCGGTTATCATTATTCGCTGATTGTTCTATCTCTAGACGATCTCGGTTATGGTCCTCAATTGACCGTACTCGTTATCTCGCTCTAATAATTGAGCCTCGCTTACAACATCCTGAATAGAGAGAAAATTTATGAGAAATGAGATATTGTGCATATCTGGGTTTTGAACCTCTCAAAAACATCCACGTCATATGTTCCTCATTCTCCACCAAATGAGGTGCAAACTCGATAACTCTGCAAACTTTGCCTCGTCTTGAGACACCGCCATGTTATTTTGTTCTAATCGATGAACTCCACTTCCTTCCTTATACGACGAACACTTTCGGAAAAGTATTTGTCATTAAATAATTTCTGAAATGTCTCCCAAGACATGCCGAGTCTTACCGGATGGAGTACGCTTCACAGATTCCCACCAATGATCCGCTTCGCCACGGAACATAAAGTTGGCGAATGGAACCTTCGTTCTTCCGCATCCCAAGACATCGAATATCTTGGTAATTTGCTTGACCCATGTTTCCACCATGATCGGATCCGCTTTCCCTTAAATTCGTGGTCCCAACTCTTTGAATCGCTTGGGTTGTGACAACCCGTGAATTGCTATCATTTCCTCCTCAGATTTTGAACACGAGTTTCCGTCTCGATTTTGCATGAATCGCAAAAAGCTTCTAAACATCCCCTCGCTCATCATATGCTCGGTGGTGTTGTTCACAGGAGGAACATTGCCACTGCTGTACGTTCTCCTCGTTGGTGAGTACAAAGCGTCTCCACGGTCTCATTTCCATTGTTAATATTCTCGATCGACATTCTCAAATACCGCCATAAAACAAGGGTTAATTAAGGAAATCAATATATCACATAATATCCTTATATCTTGACTAACTAAAAAAATAAGCTTAGGTATGACACACTTTAGCGAAGGATTTACTCGCCTCCCCTCCTAGTTCTATTCCCCGATCTCCGCCAGAGATCATATCCTAAGCTCGATACCAACCGTGGCGCGCCCAAAATAGGTATACATCACCTATTCCGAGTTGTCAATACATGGTATGTAAAACAACTACAACTTTATTATTACAACAGAAAAGCTGTGAGTTTGAATACAAATATTATCTTCTAGATAATATCTATACTCAAATAAATCCTCATCACATTTATTGATACATTATTTTACAAAAATGGTGAGGACTACTAAACAATTCTTTCTAAAACCTTCATTCCATACCCACAGACTACGTACTTTCGCTTATATTCTCGCCTCCTAAGAAGAAAAATGGAACAAAAAGGAAAAGGGTGAGCTCAACTAGCCAAGAAAGAATATTATGACTAAGATAATATACAACAAATTACAGTTAGTCTTCAACAGGAAAAATCTAATAGAATACAATAGACAACAAATTTTAAATCAATATTCGCAATGAAATAATAATTCATTAGAAGAGTTAAGTAGAGAATGCAAACTACTATCTTCTATGTATGAATTTAAAAGTTCATCGTCTATCTTTTATCCTCAGTAACATCAATCAATATACATCTCGAATCAAATATTCATCTTTGCACTCACGTGCCAAAGATATTCATCGATTAATTCATGTTCATCTAAACACTGCTCATCTTTGCACTTCTACCAAAGATATTCTTCAGAAATCATTCATCTTTGCACTACAGCCAAAGATATTCAATAATATCATCATTTAAGACCGAGGAAGATGAAAATATTTTTAAAGAAACGAATCCAAAGGAAACAAAATGACAAGGATTAAGGATTAAGGATTCGTACTTTGTTTTATCCATGTTCAAAAATACCTCAAAAATAATCATAGTGGTGTAAAATTCAAGAATGATCAAAACATGGATACAATCAAAGCTAGTATCCGTAATAGATATTTTGGACAAAAAGAAGAAATTTTATTTTTCTATGAATAGTGTCAGATATCGTGAATAGTCTTAGTATACATGAATAGTAACTCCAACACCAAAAGATAGAAATTTCCAAAAAAACATCTTCACGCTTCATGAATAGTACTCGTGAATAGTAACTCATAAATAGTAACCCCGACATGAAAAAGTTCCAAATTTGATAAAAAGTTTCAACCAATATTTCAGTATAATGATATTGAAGAAATAATATCATTTGAGAAGAAAATAACATCCCTTACCTCGAAAGATTAGTACTTCTAAATTGGAATACTGGGATATAGTCTTTGAAGGAACTTGCACCGCCTAAACAATACTCAAAGTATACTCAAAATACTCACAAGAATACGCTCGATAATATAGAGAGAAAAACTTGAGTTTACGGTGTGATTTTCAATTCTAACCTAAGCACCCTATTTATAGAAATTGCTTAGAACACCAAAAGCGAAAAAATTTAATAAATTAATAATATAATTATATAAATTTCCTACGCATGCCTAGAATCTGATTTCAGCCATCAAACACATGCCACATTCTAGAAAAGTAAGAATAAACGTTTTCTAATTTTAAATATTTTAAACTTCCAAAAATCAATTATTTCTGAGCTTTGGAACTTCAATAATTCATAATAAATAGCCCTTTCATCAGAAAAATTTGAATCTCATGAGTTTTTATAGGAAATTCAATTCTCTACAACTTTGCGAAGAAAGTGTTTCCAAATTCCAAATAAAATTGACCAAAATCCACAACGAGGCGATTTTACGGTATAATCAAATTTCATCAATAAATGGGGTCCACCGACATGTTTAACATGTTTTAAACATTTATTGCAACAAAAATACTCTTCCTCCTCGTATACTCATATATCCCACATTCGTTGTAAAAATATCACCATTATTATATTATTAAAATATAATAATATATTTAAATAAATTATTTTATCGAAAAATGATAAAATTTCAATTTTCAACAATTGTCACATTAAAAATTTCTCCATCTATATCCACATAAAATCAATATTTTCTCATCATATGAATCAATAATTAATTATTCACAAATAATATTACGAATCACAATATTGACAACCGTGCGCTTCCTGTGAGAGAGGGGGCTTTCCAATAAGAATTTCTCCTTCTTCGCACGCAATTAGGTGACCAAACCTCTCCTTAGATGCGAACTTTCTAGACATTGCCAATAATGTTATCTAATAATATTATTCGGATAATATAAATTATTGCTTCGATAATGAAAAATACTTGTGTAATGACATTATCAAACAACAAAGAATATAAAATATCAACGCAAAGAATTATTAAATCAATAAAATATTGAATAAGAATTATCAGTAACCATTATTGAGTTGTGCCTTCTTACGTAAGAATCAATAATTGGTGCAATACAATTATCTTCTTGTTTTTAACCACCGAGTATTTTAACAAGATAATCTGTGAATAACTACGCTGTTGTTATTTTTAAACAACTTATATTTGTCGCTTTCTTCATCCAATCGCTTTTTTAGCATGGGGCCCACACATGGTCATACCGTCGCATTTAATATTCCCGATAGTACGAATATTCCACGACCAAACGAATATTCCCCGACAACAATGAATATTTTATAACCACTTGCTTATTTTGAAGTATTTGCGTATTTTACCCTTAACTATCCACTTTAATCAAATCAACCCTTACTATTTCAAAATAATAAATAGAGAAAATTAAATTTCATTAATAATAAGTTGGGGTCTTACATGAACTATATGAATTAGATCCTAAGTCAATACTTGTGTCAGATGACATTGATACTGAGGATGAAGAGTTATTGACTTACACTGACACTAAATCTGAAGTAGATGATGGTTATGAATCTGCAATATGTATACAAGATGATTCTAACTCAGACATTGACACTTGAACAAATGAAATGTATGTTTAATATTACATGTTCTTTATATCATTGTCATGTTTATGTACTTAACTATTTAATGCAATTTCCTGTAATTATTATCATTTTATATTCATATATGCATGTAATCAAATATAACTCATACTAACATCTTGAAATTTATAATATATAGATGGCTTCTGAAGCAGCGGAAAAAAAGTGTGGCTTGGGTAGGGGGCCTAATCATGTGCCAAAGGCCCCTACTAATCTGGATGATCGGATTCTTATACAGATTTTTCCTCCTCCGAACAGCACGTACGTTCGCATCATTTATATATAAGCATTTTAGATTTCCATTGTTGTAGATATATAACTAATGTAAATTGATTTAAATATTATTATAAATCTACTTATCTTTGATGTAAATTGTTGTATATTATAGTGATTTTTCAGATAACAAGATTGTCAAGTGCATTTCACAACTGTGCTTACAGAACTGGCCCACACCTGTGATTACGTGGGTGAGCACACCTATCGCCCACAAGGATGCAGTTTGGGCTGAATTTCAGGTATGTTTTTTATTATGACAGATAATATAATTATTAAACTAAAAATGTTTAGTAGTGTTATATTATATGTTAATAGTATCGTTTTAATATTTTTATTGTTATTTTATTTGTAGAAAAGGTATAGATGGGAGGACGCACAGGTTTCAGTGATACAGACACTACTCTGGCAGAAGTGCGCCATCCGCACCAAAGATAATTTCAACAAAGAATAACAAAAAGCCCTACACAATGCATTAATCGACCATCCAGGCCAGGGAGAGGAGTATATGCAAGAGTATAGCCCCTAGTGGTGCACCCAGTCCATATGGGATGAGATGTGTGCCCAATGGAGAGCTGAAAGCTAGGTCAAAAGATGTAAGATTGCCGCCACTAACAGATCCTCGGGTGTACTTGATGGCGAAAAGGCGAAAGGAACCTACATGGGCGGCTGTATATCACAGTTACTGCATATCACTGCCGGGTATGTATGAATAGTTTTAATATGTTTACAATCATGAATTGTAGAATATCACATGTTTACTTAGTAATATTGGAGTATGTTTTGTATAGGAGTCTCAGTCTCAAGGTCAGCCTATCCATTGGCTGGATGTGTACGTGGCCACCCGTGATAGTTTGCCTGATGCTATCCAGATAGCAGTAATAAGTTTTAACAACTTGGATCTTGTTTATCAAGTTTTATGTCATTCTTTAGAATTTTATATTTATTTTTAACTATTTAATTATTAACATGATGACAGGATACTTATAAGCATTTATTGAATGAACGATACCCTGAAGGCACCCCATGTTCGCTAATTGATCAAAAATTATGGGAGAGGGCATCTGTTGTGAAGAAGAACTAGGTTAAAGGTCCAGGACAACGACGATGCCCAACCTTCATTGACTTAGGCAGCTCTGCTACCCAGTCTTCACAATCATCGAGTCATCCAGCTATTCATACTCCTGTTGAATGTGTTAGAGCTATATGTCAAGATTGCGATCTTCTTCGTTTACTGGGCGGGCATCTGGCGGCTCTGAGTCCTGATGAGTTAGCTGATGCAGTGGTAGTAGCAACAGCATCACAACATGAGGATGGTGACAAGGTAATCAATCATATATTGTTGTGTTTAATTTGTTGTATATTGTTGTAATACCAGTATCAACATATATACTATATATGTAACTTGTTTTATTATTTTGTTAATTACAGGTCGGTGATCAACGAGAAACTAATTTGGACAATGATGCATAACGACCGACCTAGTCTTGTTTTCTAGTTATTTATGAGCCTTGTACTTTTATATTCATTCTTTGGATGACTGTATGTTAGTTAAAGATTAGATTTATTTATATTTCTTCAGTTCATATTGGTTTTTTAATGTTTATATAGATTATACTGTTTTGGTGTATATGTCGGTATATGGATGGATGTTTATATTTTTGTGCATGTGGTGGGTTATATAAAACTTGGTTGGAAGTTTATATATAATGTCTGTTGTGTGTTGGGATATATAGTAGGTACAAAACAGGTATAATTTTTTTGAAAATCTGTAAAACAGGAAAAAATATTTTTTCTAATTTTATACATCAGCGACCGCCTACGGTCGCTAATACTTATTAGCGACTGCTAATTGGATTAGGGTGTTAGCGACCGACGCGGTCGCTACTGGTGGTTGCTGACACGTGACCCACATCAGCCTTAGGCCCTGACTTAGCTTAACGGCGATCCCGGTCGTTAATATAGATTGCAGATAATTCGGTCGCTAATAGTGGTTGCTGTTGTGACTATAAGCGACCAAATTTTATGCAACGACTATCAGCGACCGAAGTCGGTCGCAGATGCCTATTAGTGACCGTTGTCGGTAGCTGATAGGCGGTCTCAGATAGGCCTTTTTCTTGTAGTGTTTGTTTTATAGACTATAATTAGAATATATTATATTATATATAAAGTTATTTGTTTTATTAGAATAATATAGATGAATAGTGAAATTAGACGAAATTTTAGAAAAATCACTATTGAGTTTGTGATTGTTTACTATTTAAACAGTGCCTTGCCATGCTCCTATAAATAGGATGCTTAGTTAAGAAATGAAAATCACACCAGAATCAGAGAATTCTTCATCTATAATATTATGCGTATTTCTTTTGAGTATAAGGATATTTTAAGTGTTGCAAATAGTGCAAGATTTTCTCAAGATAATCTCTGTCATATCAGTCAGATTTAGTCTCCTATTAAGGTTGTGATATTACTTCATACTCGTAAGGGTTATCATTATATTCCTTATTAATCTGTGGGTATAACCTGTCCACGCGGATTACCGCATACCTGGTGAATAACCCGTTGTATTCATTCTTTAATCTATGGGAATAACCTGTTTACGTAGATTACCGCATGCATGGTGAATAACCCTTTGTACTCATTCTTTAATTGTGGAAAAGATCTGTCTACGCGGATTACTGCATGACGGGTGAAAATCCATTTGCAGTTTTGTATATTATTTCTTTTCATATTCCTAAATCTAAATTTACAATGGTAAGTATTGCTTCTATAATTCCTGAAATGATTAGAAATTCCTTGATGTTTGCGTTTCATCTAATATCATTTCATTGGAATATTGGTCTGAACTTCTTATTAAATTTCAATATTTTCATTCGGGGTACTATTCATAGGGTACTATTCACTCGGGGTACTATTCACGACAAAATTGGTTTCTTTTCTGTCCAAATTATTTTTGATACATGAATATCATTCTTTAATTTTACTCCACAATTAGTTATCATGTTGACAATTTGGACATTATTGAACTCTGGATAAATTTAATTATAAATCTCTAATATTTATCATTGATCTCACTTGATTGATTCCTTATATCATTGTCATCATCATCATACTTATATTGTGGTGAAAGTCATCGTTGGCATGTAGTGCATAGATGAACCGTTGATTTGTATGATTATGACAAGAAATTGTGTATTGGTATAATCATGACCTGTAATGTTACAAACAAATGTTGGGGTGAAAGTCCTCTTTGGCCCGTAGTGCATAGATAGACAGTTGTTTGGCATGATCATGACCACAGGTGATACAAACAAATATCCTTGGCCCGTAGTGCATGGATAATTTGTTGATTTAAAATATTTATTGATTGGTGTTACAGAGATAAAATATTGATGATAAACTTTTAAATCATAGAAGATAGTAGACATCATGCTCTACTTGACTGTTCTAATGAATTGCTATTTTTTACTGCAGTTGTTAATCTAAAGCTTGTTGTCTATTATATTCTATCAGATTTTTCACTGTTGATGACTAAGGATAATTTATTCTACATTATATTAGTCATAATATTCTTTATTGGGCTAGTTGAGCTCACCCTTTTCTTTCATTGTTCTCTTCAGGAAATGAGAATATAGCTGAGACTAGTTGGGGGATGGAGTGATGGTCCAAGTTGGTTGCTATAGTAGTCCTCACTATTCTATAAAATAGTGTGATAATAATTGTAATGAGGACTTTATTTGAGTTTGGATATTGTCTACGAGATAATATTTGTATTAAAACTCACAACTTATGTTTTGTCGTATTTTACACGACAGTTAATAATTATATGTGATGCCCCCAAAATAGGAATACATCACCCATTCTGATTCGCCAAATACATGGTACAGAATACAAATAAAAACTTAATTATACTACCGTCAGGTAAATATAGTCGAGAGTTTTAATTACGAATATTGTCTCTGATAATATCCAAACTCAAATGAAGTCCTCATTACAAATATTATTACATTATTTCACAGAATAGTGAGGACTACTAAAGCAACCATGTAAGACCCCAACTTTTTATAAATAAAATTAAATTTTCTCTATTCATTATAATAAGGTGTTAATTTGATATAATGTTTTGGTTATGGGTGAAATGTGCAAATTTTGCAAAATAAACAGGTGGTTATAAAATATTCATTATTTTCGGGAAATATTCATTTGGTCGTGGAATATTCTTGCTGTCGGAGAATATTCATACGACGGCACAGCCATTTGTGGACCCCATAACGGAAAACAGTCGGAGGAAGAAAACGACAAATATGAGTTTTTTTTTTATAAATAACGGCGTAGTTGTTACCGTTAAAACTGTTGGAATACCCGGTGGGTAAAGTAAAGAAATACGCGTTGTTGCACTGTAGCACACTGTATTGCACAGTATTTTTGGATTATTGATTCTTACATAAGAAGGCACTACTCAATAATTGTTACAGTAATAATTGTTCAATATTTTATTTTATTAATTCAATAATTGCTACGTTGATATTTTATATTATTGTTAATTCAATAATTGTCACTGCACAGTATTTCCCATTATCAGATCAATAATTCATATTATTTGTATAATATTATTAGATAAAATTATTGGCAATGTCTAAGGAAGTTCTGTCTAGGAAAGGGGTTTAGTCACCTAATTGCGCGCCAGTAAGGAGAAATCCTTATCGAAAAGCCTCATCTTTCCTGGGAACGACCTGGTTGTCATTATTGTGATTCTGTAATATTATTTGTGAATAATTAATTATTGATTTATATGACAAGGAAATATTTATTTTATGTGGATATAAATGAAAGAATTAATGCTGAGGTGTTTTATCAGTATTTTTTCAGAATGGGGGTATTAAAAATCATCCATATGTGGATTTCGGTCTTTTTCTGTTTGGAATTTGGAAAAACTTTCTTCTACAAAGTTGTAGAGAATTAAATTTTATATGGAATGGACATAAGGTTTATATTTTTTTGATAAAAGGACTATTTATTGTGAATTATTGAAGTTTCGAAAATAAATATTTTTATTAAAAATATGGGTGGACCCCACTTTTGTTTTTTGTAAAAAATTGCTGAAATTTCAAAGTGTGGTGTGCGTGAATAGCAAAGGGTGGAAGCCACTGGTAGTAGGTTAGTCTACATTGGCATGCTGGCATTTTCCTATAAATAGGGTGCTTAGTTAGAATTGAAAATCACACCAGAATCAGAAGTTTTCTCTTTATAATATCGAGCGTATTTTTTTGAGTATTTAGATACTTTGAGAGTTGATAAGCAGTGCAAGTTTTCTTCAGCATTATATCCGATATTTCAGTCAGAAGTACTATTCTTTTGAGGTAAGAGATGTTATTTTCTTCGTAAATGATGTTATTTCTTTCAATATCATTATACCGAAATATTGGTATGAATTTTATTATGAAATTTTTACCTTTTCATGTCGAGATTATTATTCACGTATACGGCACTATTCACGAATACGGTACTATTCACGAGTACTATTCACGAAGTATGATTTTTTTTGTGAAATTTCTACCTTTTCGTGTCGGGTTACTATTTACGTATACGACACTATTCATAGAAAAATTAAAATTTTCTCTTCTTTGTCCAAGTTGTCTATTATGGTTACTATCTTTGATTGTATCCATGTTTTGATCTTTATTCTTGAATTTTGCTCCACAATTGATTATTATGGAGTATTTTTTAACTTGGATAAACTAAAGTACGAATCCCTAATCTTTATCCTTCTATCTCACTAGATTCGTTTTCTTTAAGATATTTTTCATCATCCTCTGTCTTAAATGGTGATACTTAATGAATATCTTTGGCCCGTAGTGCAAAGATGGATAAGTGTTGAGATGAACATGGCCAACTGGTGATATAAATGAATATCTTTGACTCGTAGTACAAAGATGAATATTTGATTCAAGATGTAGATTGATTAATATTACTGGGCTAAAATATTGATGATGGACTTTTAAATCATAGAAGATAGTGGACTTCATTCTCTACTTAACTCTTCTAATGAATTCTTGTTTTCGCTGCAGTTGTTGATCTAAAACTTGTTGTCTATTATATTCTATCAGATTTTTCCCTGTTGAGGACTAAGGATAATTTGTTCTACATTATCTTAGTCATAATATTCTTTACTGGGCTAGTTGAGCTCACCCTTTTCCTTTTTGTTTCTTTTTTCTTCTCAGGAGGCGAGAATATAGCAGGAACTAGTCGGGGTGTAGAGTGATGGTTCAGACAGTTGTTTTAGCAGTCATCACTATTTTGTAAAATAGTGTATCAATAATTGTAATGAGGACTTTATTTGAATTTGAATATTGTCTAGAAGATAATATTTGTATTAAAACTCACAGCATATGTGTTGTCGTATTTTACACGACAATTATAATAATAAAGTTGTAGTTGTTTTCTGTACCACGTCTTTGGCGACTCAGAATGAGTTGTGTGGACCTATTTTGGGGGCGTCATAAACCATCTGGACCGTCACTCCATTCTCCGACTAGTCCCAGCTATATTCTCATTTCTTGAAGAGCACAATGAAAGCAAAGGGTGAGCTCAACTAGCCCAGTAAAGAATATTATGACTAAGATAACGCAGAATAAATTATCGTTAGCCTTGAATAGTGTTAAACTGATAGAATACAATAGACAACAAGTTTAACTGCAGCGGAACAAACAATCTATTAGAAGTGTCAAGTAGAGCATCATATCTACCATCTTCTATGATTTAAAAGTTTATCATCAATTTTATCGCTGAGACTCAGCTCAATAAATAATCCACATCACTGAATTATCCATGCACTACGGGCCAAGGATATTCATTATTATCACATCCACGAATCATCCATGCACTACGCGTCAAGGATATTCGTATTATCACCAATGGTCATGATTATACCGATACATAGTCATAATCATACCAATCAATAGTCCATCTATACACTACGGGCCAAAGATGACTTTCGTCACAATATAAGCATGAGGATGATGACAATGATATAAGAATTCAATTAAGTGAAAGCAAAAGATAAATTTTAAAGATTTATAATTCAATTTATCCAGAGTTCAAGAATGTCCAAATTGTCAATATGATACTGCTTTGTGTAGTAAAATTCAAGAGTAATATTGTATCAAAAATAATTTGGACAGAAAAGAAATCAATTTTTGTCATGAATAGTACCCCGGGTGAATAGTACCTAAGTGAATAGTACTCTGGCATAAAAAGATTAAAATTTAACAAGAATATCTAGAAAAATATTCCCATGAAAAGATACTCGATGAAACGCAAATTTCAAGAATATTACTAATTCAAGGAGTATAGAAGCAATACTTTAACAACATGAGTGTAGAATTCGAAATCTGAAACGAAATAATATTACTCACATACTACAGAGTATGGAAGAAAATATTATTTCTTACGAATACTGAACAAAAATAATATCCCTTACCTTAAAAGGAGAATACTTCTGACTGGTAGGGAGGGGATATTCTTGAAGAAAACGTGTACTGTTTTCTACGCTTAAAACTTCCTTAAACTCTAAAGAAATACGCTCAATATTATAGAAGAAGAATTCTCTGATTCTGGTGTGATTTTCAATTCTAAACTAAGCATCTTATTTATAGGAGAATGGAAGGATATTATTTGAAAATAAAAATCATGGGTGAACATTCACCCAATTCACGGGCTGCAACCGGTGGAAAAACTTTTAAACTTTTTGATTTTACTATGCACACACTATGCAGTATTATGCAAATAAAATATAATATATTCTATTTTATATAAAAACAAAATTTATAATATATATATATGTGTATATATATTTATATATATAATATTATTGTGTATGTGTGTGCGCCTTTACCGTGAGGGCAAAGGATTATATATATATATATATATATATATATATATATATATATATATCTTGAATAACTTTCTACCGATTATTTTGAAAAATAAGTAAGTGGGGTTCATATAATAAGCAAAACTTACAATAAATACTTCAATAAAAAACCTTCTATTTATCTGAATTCACTTGGCTTCTTAAAACACATTCATCATTAATATTATAACTCACAATATTAACAACCAGATCATTCCCAGGAAAGAGGGAGCTTTCCGATAAAAAATTCTCCTTATTGGCGCGCAATAGGTGACCAAACTCCTTTCCTCGACAGAACTTTCTAGACATCGTTAATAATGCAAATAATAATATGAATAACTTTATCGTCTCAATTATTGCTTTAATAATATAAAATATTGTGACAATAATTGAATCAATAACGTGAGATACTATGCAGCAATTACTGTGGCAATAATTGAATAACACTGAGTGACTTCTCACGTAAGCATCAATAATCAAAGATATTGTATAATACCGTGTGCTACTATGCAACCACGCGTATTACTGTACTTTTATCACCGGGTATTTCAACAGTTAACGGTAAAACTTTTTCCGTTATTTTCATAAAAAGTTATTTATGTCGTTTTCTAACTCCGACAGTAATTCCGTTGTGGGGTCCACCAATGATTGTGCCGTCGTACGAATATTCCCTTATAAAACGAATATTCCCCGACCAAACGAATATTTTATAACAACTTGCTTACTTTGCAAAATTTATAAATATTACCCACAACTATAACATTATAACAAATTCACACCTTAATATTCAAAAATGATATTTAGAGAAAAATCATCTTTATTCATAAAAGTTGGGGTCTTACACAAGAAATGAGCCGACTTGATTAATCTATCGACAATGACCCAAATTGCATCTATGTCTTGAGAAACGTTAGGAAGACCTGTAACGAAATCCATGTTAATGTGTTCCCACTTCCATTCTGGAATTTCAAGTGGTTGCAATGGAACTTTTGGTACTTGATGCTCTGACTTGACACGTTGACATAACTCTTTCGTTCGAACTCCGATTGAGGTGATTTAAAAGGTTCCAGAAAACTAAAGAGTAGACCTACAACTTTTATTCTTTAAGTTTTGAGATTTGAGGTCGGGATCAAGGCCTAAAATGGGCATATTTAGGACTATTGTGCAATAAGAGGCAAACCGTGATGGTTTCTTTTAACCATTGTAGTGTCGAACCATGTTTGACTAGTATTTCTGAGTTCTAAGCATTGGACATTGAAAATATAGTATAGGGAAAGTTTAAAACAAGGTTTTGTAGGTATATGGGATGTGTTAATTATATGCAATGGTGTATCGGTTAAGCATTAGAGATAAAGAAGTCGGGCGTATGACGTATGAACGACGAAACATCGAGTTGAATGTTAACAAACTTAAATAGTATTATGACTCTTATAAGATAGACATTATATAACATGTAATAGATTTAATTAAACCATGAAGAACGTTTATGCGAGGCTAATGGGTACGTTTATGTGCACTAAATGTGTAGGACTTACAAAGGGCGATTGACGCTAAAGTATAGAAGACGCTTGAGGCAAGTATTCTAACTCCATTCAACTTTTGTTTTGAATGTAGTGTTTAAGAACGTAAATTTATATTCTTATGAATAATTCATATGTATGCTATGTTTCGCACAATAATTGAATATTGTGTAAATTCCAGACTTGTACACACTCTTTGTTGGTTGTATAAGTGTTCAGCTATGCTCTAATGAATAAAATGTTTAAAGCTTTGCTATAACGCATGAAATGTTCAAGTTTTCAAGTTCTGATATACATGAGCTGTTTAAGAAGTATGTCAATGTCCTTTGTATCGGTTAGGCACATGTGTTAACTTTTCAATGATCAAAATAAAATCTTTTGAATCGTAATTGAGTTTAACTAAAGTCTCCAAACCAATTTCTACTTGGTACGGATTCAGTCTGAGAGTGAACAACCCTAATATTGGAGAAAATATTTTATGTTGTCAACATGTAATGTCGAGTGATGGAAGAATGCAAATTAAGTCATTCGCCATGTAGTGTTAATCAATGCAGAGTACAAAGGGATGATTACCCAACGTGCCCGGGAGTCATGACGATTTATAGCGGAATAGTTGTTCAAACCTTTTTGAAATAAAAATGAAAGTTTGAGATCTTATGACTGCTCAACTAAAGTTAGTATGTCATTTCAAAAATATATTTTGAAAACAAAAGAAGTAATTTCCTATCATTTGAGATTTCTTCACAACTTTTGTTCAGTTGTTGAAGATTTAGAAGTATGAAAGCATGATTCTTAATTTTGTTGTTTTATATGCAACTGTATACTTGTTGGGCATGTAAATGCTCATTCTTGTTTAAAATTAAATGTTTTCAGCGAACATTGAGCGTATAAAAGGTTCTGAGAAGGACAAGGATGAAGGCAAATTGAATGCTTAAGGACATATGAATCCTATCTATAATAGATAGGTTTATTGTAACTAATTACTATGTTAATTATCATGTTTTAACGATTTAAAGGTATTAGAACCTGGGCATGTAATAATAGGACTGTAATAGCTAGTAATTACTTTCCTATTAGTATGAATGCATGGATATGTATGATTATGTTTAATACTGTGGAGCACCATATCCGGAGTTTAAATGTACTCGATTTTGGGGGCGTCACACTCGTGGGACACATCACCCCTCAAAGCTGATTCACCGTGACTCAGCTTAGCGAAGAAATCGGTCGCTATAAGTAGTCGCTGATACATTTGTCGCTGGTGTTCACCCAACGACCAAATTATGTGCGACCACTATTAGCGACCGCAGTCAGTTGCAAATGTGGATAAGTGACTGACTGTGGACGTTAGTCAGTCACATATAAGTCTTTTTCTTATAGTGATTGACGAGTCCAATCCTGCACAGAAACAAAATCACACGTAGGAACTTGATTGACGGTCTGGGTCGCCGAGGAATATTTTCGGTATGAGAATAAGTAGAAATCATGTCAACAATGAAGGTTGATAAATTAGTGTTCAATGTAAACGTTACCTGTGAATTATGGTGTAACCTTGTATTTATAAAATGATCACATAAAACATCCCAAAGTAGAATAGAATTCCATTAGCATAATAGTTATAATACCAGGATGAAAGTTTATCTTCTTAAAGATGCGAAATTGAATTCAATCCCGACTGTCTTCATAATATTAAAAAATAAAATTAGGACTGAAATTCCTTACCAATTACAGTTCTCAATTAAAATACATCGTACATGGAAAAAATCCTCCACATGAACCGGACTCCTCCGAATCAACCGAGAAAAAAATGAGGCCCTAACACCTAGTATTAAATAAAAGAAACAAAAACATTTAAATTGGGACAGATAGTGACATGAAAAGTTATTGAGCATTATTAAATAACTATGGTATAGGAATATTTCTAATCTACATAATATTTGAACTTATTAAACCAACAATGATCCTGGTTTTCTATTCATTGTACAGTCAACAATGAACGTTATAATTCTACTTTATCCCAACGGCTATGAATAGGGATCACCAGCTGTTGTTGCACACCTATATTCCCACAATATGGATCTTAAATATTGTATCGTAATTATCAATACTTTTGGAGAATATGGAAAAGGATAATTTTTTATTTATGTAGGAAATTTTTATAAAAATAATGTTAAGCGTCTCCATCAAATTTTTATTTCAAATATGTATGTTTTAAATCATGTGCCAACGGTTCAAATAAAAGAATACTTTATGACATAATTCAATTGCATAAAATTTAATCAGCCAATATAATATAATTATATGACATTATTTGGGACAAAAAAAAAATTAAGACTCGTAATATAGCCTTTTATATAATGCTAAACGCCCTAGGGTTGATAATACCGTAGTGAGGTCACAAATAGGGGCGGATGCAAGAAGAGACCAATGGGGTCTAAAAACCCCGCAGGAGTTTTGGTGATTTTCCTTTTATAGTATTAAGTATTTGTTAACTTTTAGGAATAATGTGTAATTAATTAAGGGGCTAAAATTAATTTAGTACATGGATCTATTATAACTCACATTTAAGTAATTGATATTGTATATTACTCCCTCTATTTTAAAATTAAATATATTTTTTTCTTTTTATCTGTTTTAAAATTAAAAATATATTTTTAATCTATTAATTATACTAAAACGCAGTACATGGCACAATAACTTGACATCTGTCATTCTCAAAATTCAACACATGTCCTGCCTAAATAATGCTCCTTAAGACCCTTAACAAAAATGCCCAGCTAACATAACAAATGAGGTTGAAACAAACCTAAATTCATTCCCCTAAATCTAGAATCAACTATTCAAATATAAAATCTACCCTTTCTCGACGCATCGCTTTCTGCGGCAAATTCCCTAGAGACAACGAAGAAGAAGCAGACCACGGCGAAGAAGAAGCAGACCCAAAGGATAAACATCCTTGTGACGCCCCCAAAATAGGTATACATCACCCATCTTGATTCGCCAAATACATGGTACAAAATTCAAATACAACTTAATAATACAACTGTCGTGTAATATACGACAAAACATAAATTGAGTGTTTTAAAACGAATATTGTCATCTAGACAATATCCACACTCAATGGAGTCCTCAATACATTTATTATCACACTATTTAACAGAATAGTGAGGACTACTAATGCTATCATCTGGACCGTCACTCCGTTCCCCGACTAGTCCCAGCTATATTCTCATTTCCTGAAAAGAACAATGAAAGCAAAGGGTGAGCTCAACTAGCCCAATAAGAAATATTATGACTAAGATAATGCAGAATAAATTATCGTTAGCCTTCAACAGTGTTAAACTGATAAAATATAACAAACATCAAGTTTAACTGCAGCGGAACAAACAATCCATTAGAAGAGTCAAGTAGAGTATAAAATCTATCATCTTCTATGATTTAAAAGGTTTTTCATCAACTTTATCGCTGAGACTCACCTTAATAAATAACTCACATCATCGAATCATCCTTATACTACGGCCAAGGATATTCATTAGTATAACGACCACGAAATAACCTTGCACTACGGGCCAAGGATATTCGTATTTTCATCAATGGTCATGATCATGCCAACAACTGTCCATCAATGCACTACGGGCCAATGAGGACATTTACCACATCATTTGTAACATTACGGTTATGATTATCTTAAGATAATCCTCAGTCATAATCATACCAAGTCCATCTATGCACTATGGCCACAGATGACTTTCATCATAATATAAACATGAGGTTGATGACAATGATATAAAAATTCAACTAAATGAAAGCAAAGGATAAATTTTTAAAGATTTATAATTTAATTTATCCAGAATTCAATAATATCCAAATTGTCAACATGATATTGCTTTGTGGAGTAAAATTCAAGAATAATATTATACCAAAAATGATATGGACCAAAAACGAATCAATTTTTATCATGAATAGTACCCCGGGTGAATAGTACTTGAGTGAATAGTACCCTGTGAATAGTAATTCGGGAATAGTATCCCGTGAATAGTACTCCGGCATGAAAAAGTTAAAACTTATCAAAAATGCCCAGAATAATATTTTCATGAAAAGATACTGGATGAAGCGCAAATATCAAGGATATTCTACTAATTTTATGGAGTATAGAAGCCAAAATTTTAACAAAATGAGTATAGAATTCAGAATCTGAAACGAAATAATATTACTTACATACTATAGAGTATGGAAGAAAATATTATTTCAAGCGAATATTGAACAAAAATAACATCTCTTACTTTGAAAAGAAGAGTATTCCGACTGGTAAGGCGGGGATATTCTTGAAGAAAGTTTGCACTATTTTTTACGCTCAAAGTTTTCTTAAACTCTAAAGAAATACGCTCAAGATTATAGAAGAAAAATTCTCTGATTTTGGTGTGATTTTCAATTCTAACTAAGCATCCTATTTATAGGAGAATGGAAAGAATACTATGCAATAAAATATTCTAATAAAATAAAAACTTTTAAATAAAATATTATATATATATATATATACACACACACACACACACATATATAACACATGCTCCTTTCTTAAATTCACGGGATTCAATCCCGTGATATCACCTAATCGCACTGGACAAATGTTACATTATATATATATATATATATATATATATATATATATATATATTTGTGTGTATAATAATGATATAGTGCTCCATCTACTAAAATTCCCCCCAATCCACCAATTTTGATGACTAAGACATAACATATGTTTTATAATGTTCATTCACGGGATGCACCCGTGATTACCCCACTTTATATATATATATATATATATATATATATATATATATATACTAGATAACCTTCTACCGATTATTTTGAAAAATGGGTAAGTGAGGGTCCAAATAATATGCCATATTTTACAATAAATACTTCATAAAAATCCCCTCAATATTTTTAACAACATTTATCATCGTTATTATATTTCGTAATATTTAACAACCAGGTCATTCACTACAAAAAAATAGGTCATTCTTGAACGGAAATGTAAATGCTTAATAACCCTTTTCTTGCTTCGGCGAATGAGGTCATTAAGCGACGACATTGATCGTCGCCCTTCCCGTCGTCGTGTAGATGGTCGTTTCCCACGGCTCCGAAATCGCTTCCGCATTGCCGGCAAAAGGTCATTATTGCTAACGGATCATTCACGACTGGCTAGCCATCGGTAATGATGTATTGGCGACGGCTTGGCGACGAAATAGACCGTCAGTAATGGTTTTCCTAGAAAAATAAAAAACAGTCATTGCCGACGGCATAGCCGTCGCCAATGACCCTCAACCCCCGTCGCCAATGAGTTTTTTAGAAAAAAAAATTGAAAATTTGCAAAATACCCCTGTTCATTTACATATACATAATTATACTTGTTATAAACTAAAGAAAAATTATAAAGAATTCTTCATGAACGCATATCAATAACAATAATAGCTTTTGCTATATCAACAATCAAATATGTAAACAACGTAATGACTTATAGATAAAAGTCGTACAATGTAAATACACAATGTAATCAACCTAACTAGATTCTAAACCTAACTAGATTCTAAACTCTAGTCTGTACAACTCAAAAGTTGTATAAATATACATATATGAAAGTCAAAATATAAACATAATGGGTATTACAACCCAAGATCAGGAATATCGGTATCACCATCGCCGCTGGTCCCATCGTCGGTCCCACCTCTGGTCCCACCGCCGGTCCCACCTCCAGTCTGACTGCCGGTCCCACCCTCAATAGTCTCATCAGCATCAGCCCGGCGGTCATCACCATCTCCACCACGGGCATCGCCTGTGCCGTAACCTCCACCCGTCGAAGTCTCATTAACAAGACCCTACAATATTATAATATTAATAAAGAATTCAAAAATAAAGCATATTTAAATTAGTTTTGTTTGTGTTCTTTAAGTGTTGTTGAGTTTTACAAAGTGGGAAATAACTCGGTCTCCATACGTCGGAATCGAGTCCCGTAAGTTCTAACGCGTGTCTAATACCTATGCGGTGCTATGTGTGTGTTTGCGTGTCGTTTGGACGGCCGAGTCGGGTTTTGACCTCTTTTTCGGCTTTTTGCCTAAGTGTTGGCGAGTTTTGCAAACTGGGCGATAACTCGGATTTCGTGCGTCAGAATCGAGTCCCGTAAGTTCTAACGCGTGTCTAATACCTACGCGGTGCTATGTGTGTGTTTGCGTGTCGTTCAGACGGCCGAGGCGGGTTTTGACATCTTTTTCGGCTTTTTGCCTAAGTGTTGTTGAGTTTTGCAAACTGAGCGATAACTCGGATTTCGTACGTCAGAATCGAGTCCCATAAGTTTTAAAGCGTGTCTAATACCTACACGGTGCTACGTGTGTGTTTGCATGTCGTTCGGACGGCTGATGCGGGTTTTGACCTCTTTTCGGCTTTTTGCCTAAGTGTTGGCGAGTTTTGCAAATTGGGCGATAACTCGGATTTCGTACATCAGAATCGAGTCCCGTAAGTTCTAACGCGTGTCTAATACCTACGCGTTGCTATGTGTGTGTTTGCGTGTCATTCGGACGGCCGAGGCGGGTTTTGACCTCTTTTTCGGCTTTTTGCCTAAGTGTTGTTGAGTTTTGCAAACTAGGCGATAACTCGGATTTTGTACATCGGAATTGAGTCTCGTAAGTTCTAACGCGTGTCTAATACCTACGCGGTGCTACGTGTGTGTTTGCATGTCGTTCGGACGGCCGAGGCGGGTTTTGACCTCTTTTTTGGCTTTTTGCCTAAATGTTGGCGAGTTTTACAAACTGGGCGATAACTCGGATTTCGTACGTTGGAATCGAGTCCCGTAAGTTCTAACGTGTGTCTAATACCTACGCGGTGCTATGTGTTTGTTTGTGTATTGTTCGGACGGCCGAGGCGGGTTTTGACCTCTTTTCGGCTTTTTGCCTAAGTGTTGACGAGTTTTGCAAACTGGGCGATAACTCGGATTCCGTATGTTGGAATCGAGTCCCGTAAGTTCTAACATATGTCTAATACCTACGCGGTGCTATGTGTGTATTTGTGTGTCGTTCGGACGGCAGAGGCGGGTTTTGACCTCTTTTTTGGCTTTTTGCCTAAGTGTTGTTGAGTTTTGCAAACTGGGCGATAACTCGGATTCCATACGTCAAAATCGAGTCCCGTAAGTTCTAACGCGTGTCTAATACCTACGTGGTGCTATGTGTGTGTTTGCGTGTCGTTCAGACGGCCGAGGTGGGTTTTGACCTCTTTTTTGGTTTTTTGCCTAAGTGTTGGCAAGTTTTGCAATCTGAACGATAACTCGGATTTCGTACGTCAGAATCGAGTCCCGTAAGTTCTAACGCGTGTCTAATACCTACGCGGTGCTACGTATGTGTTTGCGTGTCATTCGAACGGCCGAGGCGGGTTTTAACCTCTTTTTTGGCTTTTTACCTAAGTGTTGTTGAGTTTTGCAAACTAGGCGATAACTCGAATTCCGTACGTTAGAATAGAGTCCCATAAGTTCTAACGTGTGTCTAATACCTTCGCGGTGCTATGTGTGTGTTTGCATGTCATAGAAATATAATTACAAATTACAATTATAAATTACATAAATTAAATAAAGAAATACATAATTTAATTGTTTTTACCTGTCGAATATGTGGTGGGAAGATGTTGGCCAAGACAACTGCACATACGCGGATGGCCTCCTCCCGTACTACACCCATGAGGTCGTCAATGGCGGCTGTAGCATCTATAGAGCCGTGGACAACCTCCTGAGCCAACTGTTAGATCCGCTAGCGTGATGGTGCGCCTGACTGCACAACACCGCTCGTTATGCACACCTCTATGATCCGCCAGAAGAAGTCGTCAGATAATGAAGGGCCGGCACCCGATCCACTCGCACCACTACCTCTAGTGGGTGGGCGCCGCCGAGATCTCGCAGCAGGGACTAGGGTGTAAACAGGGACATGGGGAATTCCCACAACTCTACCCTTCTTCGGTCCCCCTGTAGCCTGCAGCCAGTCCTCTATCTCCTCATCGACACGCGTAGACTCGTCTATTAGAGTGTCACCTCTCTGGCTGCTCTGGGCCACTGCAAGATCCTCGAACCGTCGCTAAAAAAAACACATTAGTAGATGATACGTAAAGAATAAAATGAAATAATACAAAAGAATATCTGAATTTTAAATACATACTAAATAAGATAATTACATAACTTACAATGAATGCGTTACGCTTTCGGTGAGATATAATCATCACACCTTTCTTTTTCTTTGGGCGTGCCACCAAAACTCCAAGCAGGAGGGTGCATGCTTTAAACTCAACTCGAGTCTCTCCCGGTACAGGTCGTACGACTAAGACCCAAGTCACGGTGTGGGAGACGACTCACTGCTGCATTAGGCGGTGAGCAACATCTTGACATCTTCTTGAAGGCCTCGCCGTCCCCAAATCTTTACATTTGGTCCCACACTACAGCAGATATGAAATCTGGCCGGACATCCTTAAGTGTCTATCCATCAGCCATCTTCGTCTGGGCCTTCTTCTTCCAGTCATAGACCCACTTGTGCCAATTCATCTCTAGGTATCATGCGAGCGATCAAATCATGCCATGGGCTTCCTGCCCATCCTCAAAACGATAATATCTCTGCACATTACACATTAAGAAGCTTAGTAGACAACATAAATCAAAGAGGTAACAATATATTCAAATGGAATATAAAACTAGCATATGAATGATTGACATCCTACCCTAAACTCAAAGAATAATCAATCGCCGCAGTGTAATATTCATCCACATCCGCCCACCTCATCCACGGGCTTGAGGATCGGTTGCGGACGATCCCAAGCAACGTGTTCCTTGGCGTGGCATCAAGGATACTACAATTGAAATTAATACATTGCAAATTACAAAGAATATATAAGAACTAAATATTTATGTTATAGTAATACTATATAGGATTATGAAATTAATTACCTATGAGTCCCAACACGACATATAAGCGGCGCCTGGGGTGATTCCCTAGCAAGCCACGTGCTAGTCCCCGCGGAGGCCTACGTCAATCACCTATGTAGTGAAATACATCAATATTTATATAAACGAATATAATGTCAATACAATATAAAATAAAAAATAATAAGATGTATCCCAATAAAATATGTAATTATACCTGACGATCCGGCCTGATCATCACGCGTAGAATCGCCACGCCCCCCACGACCTGTACGCCCACCACGATCGCCGTGTGGTGTGTGCGCGCATATATATATATGTATATCTTGTCAAATCATAAAAAAAATATAATTAAACATTCGTAAATACTATATTTGAGCACAATAAGAGGATAACATATAGATACAACTAAAAGAATGCAACATTAATAGTCATTTATATCGTCAACAAACTATTACATTTGAATACAACTAAAAGGACACACTAGACTAAAAGGACACACTACTACAAACTATTACATTTGAATACAACTAAAAGGACACAAAGAGTACATACTCCTAATCATTTATATCGTCAAAGCCATCAATATCAGAATCGTCATCTTCGAGCAATAGATCTTCACTATCGTTATCATCACCATCTTCGTCTTCCTCAACGATTTCTTCAATTATATCTACCTCCTCAACAACATCGTCTTCACTTTCGACAGCGACAACATCATCCTCTTCCTCACTAGACTCACTAATAATTGTTACATCAGCAGGTGTGACACTAGTAGACTCGACTTGTAAAGGTTCATCGTCTGGACGAGGAGTTGTGCCTTAAAAACCACGGGCACTGGTGGTTATAACAGCATGCCATGGGCTTGCAGGGGTCTTAACACTCATGCCACGTAGTACACATTGTTGCTTGACTTGCTAAAATAAAAGGCTCGTCCATACCACTCATCAGTCTTAGTTTTGACTTAACGTTAACAGTCACCCGTCCTGATTTTTTATCTACTTTAACTCCATTCTCAACATCAAACCAATGACAATTGAAACAAACTAATTCTTTATGACCCCAATATTTGAGAACGACAACTTCTAGCAATCGTCCATACCACCATCCCAAATGTTATTATGGCGACTACCTTTCACCACAACACCGAATCGTGAGGCTAACTTCCCAATATCACAACACTTAAATCAGAACCATTGACAATGCAAATGTATAAGTATCTACAGATCTTTCAGGGCCATCGGCTATAAGCTTTAGCCGATTGTCGCCTAACTCATCATCCATGAGGACCTAATGTACATTAACACAACATATTCTAAAGTTATTAACGTCATAAGAATAAATCTATGATGGTAGATTCATTGAACTTATAAAGGTTAGACTTACATGATCTTTAAACTATTGCACAAATTCTCCATTACTCAAATTTTGCAAATCCCTGTCCGATATACTCGGATTCGCTTCACGTACTTCAGCATCATATTGACTGCAGCACAGTTATATACTCAATGTGTTTGTAAAGGAACTTAACATAATTACACCATACATATATAGTTATGACTACTTACTTAATGTATGGCGCTACTTCATTCATGTTGACAAGTGCATACAATGTGGCAGCTGCATACTCATTATCGGTTAAGAATCGCCTTTTTTTTACCACCGAATGGGCGTACAGGATAACTAAAGGCCGTTAATTCTCCATTTTCCTCGTGCGCAACAGCCTGATTCTGACGTAAGCGATTGTGCTTTGTCTGAACATTCGACTCAAAGTACAACGAGCAAAAATTAACAAGTTCCTCCATAACATAACTTTCAGCAATTGACCCCTCTACACGGGCTCTATTCTTCACCTTTTGCTTTAGACGTCGCATATACCTATGTGATATATAGATTAGCAAAAAAGAATGAACATTTTACCGTATTAAAAACATTAATGTCATTACCTCTCGAATGGATACATCCATCTATATTGTACGGGACCGCCAAACTTAGCCTCGTATGGCAAGTGAATAGCAAATGCTCCATTGAATCAAAAAAAAAGCGATGGGGAAGATCATTTCTAACTTGCACATTATTTTCACTATCTCAGATTCCATTTTATCTATGTCTTTGAGTGAAGCTCTCAATCAAGCATAGATCTCTCAAGAAATGAGAAAGCTCATCGGTTACTTGACCACACGCTTTGATAAATAGTCGATAAATGCCACGGGGATCAACTTCGCATGAATACGTGACAATCATGACTTTTGAGACCACAAAACTTCAACTCTTTGACTTTACAACACCTTGCTATATTCAAAGAATATCCATCTGGGAGCTTCAGTCCACTTATCTAATTACATATCAATATCAACTGTTCCCTAGTCAAAGTATATTCAGCTTTAGGCGTTCTACTCTTACTACCCTCCCGATCATGACCCATGAGATCTTCCCTAATTTTCATTTCTACCAAATCAAGCCTCGACTTGTTGTTGTCCTTTGTTCTACCACTGGCATCTAGGACTGTATAAAAAATGTTATCAAATACGTTCTTCTCAGTATGCATCGGATCTATACAATGACGAATGCAGAGTGTAGCCCAATAACGCAGGTCAAAGAACATGGATTTGTGTGTCCAGTTGTGAACCTTGCTGTAACCGTAAGCTCGCTCTAATCTGTGATTCTTCCCTGGAGGTGGAAACTTCAAATGACTAATCCAACTCAACACTGCTGACCCAGAAAGACGGCCAGGTACTTGACGTTTCTCTGTTTTTTGATTGAATTGTCTACTCATCCGTCGATAACGATGTTCAATCAGAAAAAAATTGTCTGGATGTTGCAAAGAAACTCATTTCCCCCCCATGTTTGAGCCGCACAGCTTTAACTGACCCCATGCACATGGGACATGACAAGCCCCCGTGAGTCGACCATCCACTAATCATTCCTAACGTCGGGAAGTCATTTATTGTCCACAGTAAAGCTGCCCTCATGTCAAAGTTCTGCTTAAGAGATACATCATAAGTTTGAACCCCTTTTCCCACAATATCTTCAACTCATCAACTAATGGCCTGAGGTATACATTGATGTCTTTACTCGGAGTCTTTTCACCCGGAATCAGTAAAGGCATGAACATGTAGGGATCTTTCATGCACATCGAAGGCGGGAGGTTATACACCACAATAATCACCGGCCAAGTTGAGTAGGGCTTTGTGTAAGGCCCGTTAAACGGATTAAACCCATCCGTAGCAAGTCCAAGCCTAACATTGCGAACCTCTTCAACAAACGAGGGGTGCTTGTTATCAAAAATTTTCCACTCAAGCCCATCTACCGGGTGCGTCAGTTGACCTTCGACTATGTCCCGTGTAGAGTGCCACATCATATCCTCAGCGGTATGTGTTGACATAAACAACCGCTGAAGCCTCGGGGCAATGGGAAAGTAACGTAAGATCTTTCTCGACACGTCTTTTCCCTTTTTCCTGCACTGTTCACGGTATCTACTTGTACCACAAATATCACATGACCTCTTATCTTTATTGACATCACCGTAATATAACATACAGTCATTCTCACAAGCATCAATCTTCTCATACCCTAGATTGAGCCTTTTGATCATTTTCTTCACATCATAGTACGACTCCGGTAACTTATTGCCTGCAGGTAAGCACTCCTTCACAATGCTTAACAGTTCATTAAAACCTCTCTCGCTTCTGATCATACTCGTTCTTGAAGTGTAAAAACTTAGTCACGGCGAGATAAGGCGGTTGTGCTTTTGTGTTCTGATTATATACGATGGCGTCATTGCTTCATGCAATAACTCATAGAAACCCTTAGCCCCATCATTCGGCTCTTGCTCGATGCTCACGCCATTCTGTCTCAGATTCCATCGGAAGTATGAACCAGCAGCTTCAACTATCATGTTAGTACAGTCAAAGTTTTCGTCACCTCTGGATTCTGGTTCTGATTCATGTTCATCCAACCAGGTTTCCCCATGATAGATCCATGTCGTATAACCCTGCTTGAACCCATATGCAAATAAGTTGCACATGACATCACTCCTTTCCTTCCACACTTCATTCACACACCTCTTACAAGGACATCTAATCTCATCGTCGCTGACTTGCTCAAATGCGAAGTTGAGAAACTGTTCAACCCCACTACGATACTTAGAGCTAAGACCACTCTTATCAGTAGCTACCCTACGTTCCATCCAACTTTGATCAACAAACATCTCGGACAACTGTGAACTATATATATGGAAAGTCAGACAAACACAATCAAGTCTCCAATTAAGTTAATGTATATGCAAGCTTATGAGTTTCCTAACTTCATCTTCACCTCTAACGGGTTAGGCTTCTATCCCATTCCCGGATGTGTCGCCTCACTGATGCCAACAACTTGAACACATCTTTAAATTTTTTAGAAATTTCGGCAGCACCTCCCCTTGGTCTTCAAGTACACGAAATAGACTAACACATCGTAGTCTAAATATGCACCCAAAGAACATCAAGAGATATATACTGACCAAAAATTCAAAAATTATAAAGACGTGCTCAAGTCATTAACACCGACCTAAGTGAGATCGAAACATACAAGAACAGTCCCAAAACGGGGACTATTTGAGATTCACTCCTACTAAGTGAATCTCAAACGGGTTTCTAAGCTTCCTAAACTATATGAAAATATGCATGTATGAAATTGAACTCTTTCCTAGAACAAAAGTATAACTATCTTGAGAATGAATTATGAACAAAAGTATAGACTAACACATCGTAGTCTAAATATGCACCCGAAGAACATCAAGAGATATATACTGGCCGAAAATTCAAAAAATATAAAGGCGTAAGTGAGATCGAAACATACAAGAATAGTCCCAAAACGGGGACTATTTGAGATTCACTCATACTAAGTGAATCTCAAACGGGTTTCTAAGATTCCTAAACTATATGAATCAAGTATAGGTAACTAATGAACTGTCAATGAATTACATATGTAGACACTTAAAAAATCAAAAGAAGCTCTTTAGTTGAACAGAGGGGTAAATTATATAAAAATGATAATAAAGGAAATACATTGAGCAAGGAGTGATGAAACTCACAAATATATAGTATACACGTACCAAAGAAGCTGCCGAGGGAAGTCAAATAATACAAGGAGAAGAACTCTTTAGTTTAGGAACTTTAAATCTAGACGAAAACAACTTTGGAGTCTCTGAGATGGAAGTGTTGTCAACAGTTTTTCTCTTTGAATTTCTAGATCCCTGCAAGAATATCAAGTTGAAAATAAAATAAGCTTAAAGAGATCCTCACAAGACAGAAATAAGCTTCTTTTTTATAATGGGATGATAACATATATAGGCACCTAAGGAAAACTGTAGTGTAGACTGTAATTTTTTAACTATTCATTGAAGCCTATTCATCCACATTCAATAAACAATACCGTATGTGAAGCACTCATACCCTGCCTTTAACTAATCTCAAACAATGCTACAAATGATTACTTTGAACCGGGTCATGTCTAAAATGTTTCCAATTAAAAGCACACGACCCTATGAAAAATATTAACTATACAAAATTAGATGATCTTCCAACATAATAATATACTAGAAACAAAGAACATTTATTTTAAACTTGCAGGTTTCCAAACTAGTTCATGTGATCTGTTCATAAAGATACAGTACTAAACTCAATTGATAGTTTAGTAAGCATAAACTTTTCAACTCTCTTCTCCCTACCAATATGCATGAGAATAAAAGAAACTCGTCTATTGTTAAAATTCCTTAAAACCCTACAGAAAACTTTAGAAGCCTGGATAGGATCGAGATGGCAAGCTAACTATCAGCTGACATAAAAGAAAACCACATCCTGAACTACCTAATTTAGTTTCGTCAGTCATATGCAGATAACTAGAGCAGATAAGATATAAGAATTACATATATAGACACTTAACAGTTCATTAATTACATATGTAGACACTTAAAAAATCAAAAGGCACAGAATTAGGGGTGAATCAAGACTTAAGAAGGCTAGGACTTTACCTTGTGCCAATATCGAGCACCTTCCCAGTTGCTACGGAGACTACTGCTGATTTCTGGACACCAACATTTGGAGCAACCTTAAGGTAGATCTAGAGATGAGTGAATTAATGTAAAACAAGTACAAGTGGTATCATATATAGTTGGTTACCTGTTGAAGATTGAAGGATTGAAGAACAGTTGCCAAGGAAAGAGGAAAAACCTTCACCAAATCAGTTAGCAGTCGCCCAAATTAGATAGCTAGTCAAGTCTTAATTCCCCCAACCTTCACCACGAAATCACTTCCGTTAGCCACGGCGGCCGCCGGCAGCTACTATAGTCACCTGTAAGTTCGACGTCGAGGGAAGGAACGAAGGAGAAGGAGTGTTGTAGCCTTGGCGCTGAAAATTTGGGTCAAATTTTGATTGTTACCGTCGAGGTAGGGCTTAAAATTATAAAGTCATTCTCGACGGGCTAGTCGTTGATAAAAACCCAGTCGATAAAGAGTCATTCGCAACAGCAGTACTGTCGTTTATAACAGTTTACGTCCGTCGCCAATGAGTTTCCCTCCCCCGCGAAATTATGGCGCCAAACTAATATCATTCGCGACGGCAATATACCCATTAGCGACGACATACCGTCGAACACTATGTTGGATTTGGAGGGAACTGGTCATTGGCGGCGACAACCATTAGTGAGGGCTTCCCGTCAGAATAACCTTATTCATGACGGCGTTCTTTATCATGTCGCCAAAGACCTCATGCATGAATGACCATTATTTTTGTAGTGGTTCCCAGGAAATCATACAAAATGGGCATTTGCGTTGACAATATCGCACTCGTACCCGCATATGATCTTCTACTCAATGCGTCAGCTATCACGTTCGCTTTTCTAGGATGGTATTGAATGGTATGATAATAATCTTTCAACAATTCAAGTCAACGTCGTTGCCGCATGTTGAACTTCTTTTGAGTGAAGAAATATTTGAGACTTTTATGATTCGTAAAGATCTCCACCTTCTCTCCATACAGGTAATGCCTCCAAATCTTAAGTGCAAAAACGACAGCTGCCAACTCTAGATCATGAGTAGGATAATTCCTCTCATATTATTTGAGTTGTCGAGAGGCATAGGCTATGACTTTCTCATGTTGCATGAGAACACATCCCAACCTTTTGCCCGAAGCATCACTGTAGATGATAAATCCCTCCAAGTCAGATGGTATTGTCAGAACAGGTGCTGAAATGAGTCTCCTCTTGAGTTCTTGAAAACTCTTCTCACATTCCTTGCTCCAACCGAATTTTATATCTTTTCGAGTCAGCTGAGTTAATGGAGTAGCGATTCGAGAAAACCCTTCTACGAATCTTCGATAATAACCAGTTAAGCCGAGAAAGCTACGTACTTCGGTCACTGATTTAGGTTGCTCCTAGCTTTGAATAGCTTCAATCTTTTCCAGGTCAACAGATACTCCATGACTTGATACTACGTGCCCAAGGAATGCTACTTCCTCAAGCCAAAACTCGCATTTCTTCAACTTGGCATAAAGCTTGTTTTCACGAAGCTTTTGGAGTATCGGCCTCAAGTGTTACTCATGATCTTCACGGCTTTTGGAGTATATGAGAAACGCTCTCTCTTGAACAACTGGTTTTAACTTTTTTGGAACGGCCTTTGGTGCCTCCATCCCAGCTGGACTTGGCTTCCCTGGACGACAAAATCGAGCTAGATGACCTTCTCTTCCACAATTGTAACACATTTTGGACTGATGCGCACAGTTTGGACTGATATGTCCCTCCCCTCTGCATTTGAAGCATATGATAGGTGGTCGTTCTCCTTCCTTAACAACGGGTGCTGATGTTGACGTCTTTCTATCATTGTTGAATCTCCTCTTCTTGAAATGTCCATTCTTATTATCTTGGCCATGATTACCACCGAAGTAGTTACCATTTCTGGCATGTTGATTCCCTCCACGTTTGTTGTCACCTCTTCGATGACTGCTACCACTGGTATTATCATTTTGTCGGCTGCTCTCTCTTGCTTGAGTTGACTCATTATCGCGCTCCAATAACTGAGCCCTATTAACAACATCTGAATACAAGCAAAGTTTGTGAGAAACGAGGTATTGACGTATCTCGGGTTTCAAACCTCTTAGAAACATTCACGTCATTCTCTCCTCATTATTAACTAAGTGGGACGTAAACCGGGACAGCTCAACAAACTTGGCTTCGTACTACGACACGGACATATTTTTTTGCTCCAGCTTGATGAACTTTACCTCTTTTATGTGACGAATACTTTTGGGAAAGTACTTGTCGTTGAACAGTTCTTGGAACTTCTCCCAAGACATTTTGAGTGCGGCGGTGTCAGGGTACACTTCTGATTCCCACCAAGTCGCCTCTCCTCGCAACATGAAGGTGGCAAAGGGAACCTTTTGCTCCTCGGAGCATCCCAAGACATCAAATATCTTGGTGATCTTCTTTATCCACGTCTCTGCCTTAAGTGGTTTTGGCTCTCTAATAAACTCTGGTGGTTCCAGCTCCTTGAACTGCTTAGCGGTGATCGTCCAAGAGTTGTCAGTGTTTCCACCTGCATTTTGGATAGGAGCCGCTCTCACCTGATGTTGCATGAATTGCATAAAGCCTCTGAACATTCTATCGTTCATCATTTGATCGGTGTTGTTGTTTGCCTGAGGATTATTGTCTTCCTGTTGCACATTATCCTGGGTATGGATCTGTGGTGACTCAACGGTCTCCTGTGCTCCATTGCTATTCTCAACATTCTCAAATGTCATTTTTAAATACGGCCACAAAACAAGGGTTAATTGACATGTCACATATTATCCCTATACTCTGACCGACCAATTAAATACCAAATAAACTTAGGTAGGTCATATTAGCTAAGGAATTTCCCGTCTCTCCTCTCCTAGTTCTTGTCTCACATCTCAGCCAGGGATCATATCCCTAAGCTTTGATACCAACTGTGACTCCCCCAAAATAGGTATACATCACCCATCTTGAGTCGCCAAATACATGGTACAAAATTCAAATACAACTTAATAATACAACTGTCGTGTAATATACGACAAAACATAAACTGAGAGTTTTTAAATGAATATTGTCATCTAGACAATATCCACACTCAATGGAGTCCTCATTACATTTATTATCACACTATTTAACATAATAGTGAGGACTACTAATGCTATCTTCTGGACCGTCACTCCGTTCCCCGACTAGTCCCAGATATATTCTCATTTCCTGAAGAGAACAATGAAAGCAAAGGGTGAGCTCAACTAACCCAGTAAGAAATATTATGACTAAGATAATGCAGAATAAATTATCGTTAGCCTTCAACATTGTTAAACTAATAAAATATAACAAACATCAAGTTTAACTGCAGCGGAACAAGCAATCCATTAGAAGAGTCAAGTAGAGCATAAAATCTACTATCTTCTATGATTTAAAAGGTTTTTCATCAACTTTATCGCTGAGACTTAGCTTAATAAATAACCCACATAATCGAATCATCCCTGCACTACGGCCAATGATATTCATTAGTATAACGACCACGAAATATCCTTGCACTACGGGCCAAGGATATTCGTGTTTTCATCAATGGTCATGATCATGCCAACAACTGTCCATCAATGCACTACGGGCCAATGAGGACTTTTACCACATTATTTGTAACATTACGGTCATAATTATACCGACTAATCCTTGGTCATAATCATACCAAGTTCATCTATGCACTATGGCCACAGATGACTTTCATCATAATATAAACATGAGGATGATGACAATGATATAAGAATTCAACTAAATAAAAGCAAAGGATAAATTTTTAAAGATTTATAATTTAATTTATCCAGAATTCAATAATGTCCAAATTGTCAACATGATACTGCTTTGTGGAGTAAAATTCAAGAATATTATTGTACCAAAAATGATTTGGACCAAAAACGAATCAATTTTTATCATGAATAGTACCCTGGGTGAATAGTACTCGAGTGAATAGTACCCCATGAATAGTAATTCGGGAATAGTACTCCGTGAATAGTACTCCGGCCTAAAAAAGTTAAAACTTATCAAAAATGCCCAGAATAATATTTTCATGAAAAAATACTGGATGAAGCGCAAATATCAAGGATATTCTACTAATTTCATGGAGTATAGAAGCCAAAACTTTAACAAAATGAGTATAAAATTCAGAATCTGAAACAAAATAATATTACTTACATACTACAGAGTATGGAAGAAAATATTATTTTAAGCGAATATTGAACAAAAATAACATCCCTTACCTTGAAAAGAAGAGTATTCCGACTGGTAGGGCGGGGATATTCTTGAAGAAAGCTTGCACTATTTTCTATGCTCAAAGCTTTTTTAAACTTTAAAGAAATACGCTCAGATTATAGAAAAAGAATTCTCTGATTCTGATGTGATTTTCAATTCTAACTAAGCATCCTATTTATAGGAGAATAGAAATGATACTATGCAATAAAATATTCTAATAAAATAAAAACTTTTAAATAAAATATTATATATATATTATATATATATATATAACACATGCTCCTTTCTTAAATTCATGGGATCCAATCCCGTGATATCACCTGCCCCACCAGCACAAATGTTACATTTCATATATATATATATATATAT
Organism: Panax quinquefolius; assembly: GCA_020205615.1. NCBI lineage: Eukaryota > Viridiplantae > Streptophyta > Magnoliopsida > Apiales > Araliaceae > Panax > Panax quinquefolius. The sequence continues at coordinate 21,991,958 of CM035168.1, read as the reverse complement.
ATATATATATATATATATATATATATATATATATAGTGTTCCATCCTGTAATACTAAAATTCTCCCCACTCCACCAATTGTGATGACTAAGACATAACATATGTTTTATAATGTTCATTCACGAGATGCACCCGTGATTCCCCCACTTTATATATATATATATATATATATATATATATATATATATATACTGGATAATCTTCTACCGATTATTTTGAAAAATAGGTAAGTGGGGGTCCAAATAATACGCCATATTTTACAACAAATACTTATAAAAATCCCATCAATATTTTTAACAACATTTATCATTATTATTATAATTCATGATATTTAACAACCAGGTCATTCCAGAAAGTGGGGCTTTCAATAAGGATTTCTCCCTATCATGCCGCAATTAGGTGACCAAACCTCTCTCGATGTAACTTCTGACATCGTCAATATTGCAATGATAATATTAATAACTTTATCGTCTCAATTATTGATTTAATAATACAAAATATTATGCGAGATGATATTGTGACAATAATTGAATCAATAATATGAGAGATATGCAAAGAATTATCGTAGCAATAATTGAGTATAATCGAGTAACTTCTCAATGTAAGCATCAATAATCAATATCGTATGCTACTATGCAACCACGTGTATTAATGTACTTTTAACATCGGTTATTTCAATAGTTAACGGTAAAACTTCCGCCAGTTATTTTCATAAAAAAGATATTTATGTCATTTTCTAACTACTTACAATACTTACATTGTGAGTCCACTAATGATTGTCTTGCGGCGTCTTTAATATTCCCCTGTTAAAACGAATATTCCCCGACCAATCGAATATTTTATAACAACTTGCGTACTTTGCAAAATTTATAAATACTACCCACAACTTTACTATTATAACAAATCAACACAATAATTATTAAAAATGATATTTATAGAAAAATTCATCTTTATTCATAAAAGTTGGAGTCTTACAATCCTGATTCGTTCAATTCAAAGCATTCAAAAACAAATCCCCATACCCAATAAAGAAAACTGATTCTTACGGTGACCTCTGATCTGTAAGCCTTATTTTTATTTTGATTGTGTCATGATTTGTGAAATTATTTGGATAAATTGGTTCATTATTGCTATTTTAGCTTACTATTTAGTTTTGAGTTTTTAGGTTAATACCATCATGTATCTTTAATGATGACTACAGTCTGAAGTTTAATTTTAAAAAACTTGGTGAATTGTTCTCTCACAAAATTTGAATAATATTTTGCAAGAAATTGTTGAATTGTCCACTCATGAATCTTACATAAATTAGATGGTAGAGTACACCAAGCAAAAAATTCTTTTGGGTGATCTCTTAGATTTATAACTCTTTGTTGATCTTGCCAATATATCTCGGTTTTTTAGTAACGTTTCTTAATTATTATCTCCTAAAATCAATACTTTATACCCCACATAAATATTTTGAATTTGTAATCCCCTAAATCACTACAAATCTAAATAGTTTTAGTTAATAGCATAATGTTATGATATTATCCTTTGTAATTTAATTATTATCTCTTAATTTATTGAATTTATAATTCATCCAAGACATTTAGTATAATCATCTTTGAATTTTAATTTGGATTATTTAGATGAAATTTGGATGAAACTTCCTTATTATTGGAGATTATGCGGTTTTTTATACTATTCATTATATTCAACACGATTCATTATATTTAATTATAATACTATAACTATATATAATTGCTAAATGTATATATTGTATTGTCAACTAATGATATGGGTATTGTTCTTGATTTTATGTTGTTTTACTGATTTTTATTCATGTAATATATTCTATGTGACATGTATGTCCTCTGAATATGTCACTTTTTTCCCTGTTTGATTATATGATCTGCAAGAATGAGATATAGTTTCGGTAGTACTTATTTGCCGCTGCTTTTTTTCACCCAATTAGAAGTAGGGTTTATTATATGGCGTAGAAATTTGAAGCCTGTTTTCTAATTTAAAGTATATACTTTTTGGAGTTATAAATTGTTGGTGTATATTTAATTGAATTTATTCTGATGCAGAGTGGTATTGTCATCTGAAGTTGGATCAAAGAAACAAGTGTAACAAGCTATAAAAAGTTTCATAATTGATTTAACAAAATCTTCAAAAAAGAATAATGTTGGGATTTTTTCTTAAGATGTCAAACTAATTTTATATGTTTCTTCTGATAGTTGCTTTATTTGATTCAAGTAAACACTATTTGGTTCTTTGAGTTTGCCTCCTCGGTTTCCAAGAAGAATTACTTTGGTGGACATGTTTGATCGATTACAGAAATCTTAATACTACTTTAGTTATTTGTAAAATTTGATCATTGCACAATAATTTATCATCTTCTTATTATATTTTAATTTATTAATTATACGTACATATTTATTATTAAAAAATTAAATACTCCCGTCCCAACACTCGAGTTTATATCTAGTTATAGACTATAAAATAGTATGAAGCATGTTTTGCTATTACTTATATAAAGTAGATTGAGTAATATCGTGTACCACTTATATATAGTATAAGCTAAGAAATATATTTGTAAAGTCGTCGTTCTAAAAATATATTTTCAATTTTAAAAATTATTGCATAAGAATATATAATTAATAATAAGCCCCACATAAAAATTAAATAAATGTTAGTCTATTCCTTTCACAAAAGGAATCTCATTTTTGATTTTTGAAATTAAATGACGACATTTAAAACTTCAAAATTAATATGAATTTCATTGATTTTAGTTGAAAAAAAAGTATTATAATTGTATAATTTGTTAAAAGTACCACTAATCACAATTTTTTTTTTTAAAAAATTTCATGCATCACATCAATTTTAAAAGTTAATATGCCGTAAATTGACTTTTAAAAATTAAAATAGACAGCACAAATATAACCATATCAACATTGAAAACTGTGGGGATTTAACAGAATTTTGTTGTTATTAACTAACTTTTCTTCGGTTAAGAGTTCTGAGATCACAATGTTTACAAAAGAATTATTCACCATAACAAAGCTCTACGTGAATAAATTAATTATATCATATATGGAATTTATTAGGAATGTGTTTGAAATTCTTAATCGGAAATTGTTTAATTTTATTTTTAAATAATGTTAGAGATCTTGACATGTGAAAGGTCACTAATTTTATTTTATATTTATAAATTAAATAAATTATGTTTAAAATAAGTTAATTGTAAACGAACAAGATTAAGTGAGTGAGTTTAGACCTCCAAAGCTCCGTAGTAACTAATGAATTAGTACATGGTCAAAATACATCTCATTATAACAAATGCTTCACACCAAACACTATCAAAGCAATACAATTCAACACCAATGAAGGATAGGATAATACTGATGTCATTCCTGATGAGTACAGCAAATCAGCAAATCATGATTTTGAACTTGGTTCTCTCAATATCCAATTGAATACTTCGCATGAAAAGGATTTAATATGAAGTACCAAATGGTTTGATCGGATATAAGTGTGCCTTTATGTAATTTGACAAACAGATACAACGGAAACCAGAATATAGTCACAACAAGAGAATAACTTTCTGTCTGCAAGAAATGGCATCATAGTAATAAGGGACTTTCGACAAACTTTAGAAAAATAAGCAAACAAAGTTTAAAATTTCTCCAATATACAATGTGAAGAGAAGAAAAGACGCATTCATGTATCAAAAGTCATTTTTGCACAAAGTCTTCAAAGATAAAATGAAAATAATTTAGCAAAATAAGCAGACAAAGTTTAATATTTCTCTAATATACAATGTGAAGAGAAGAAAAGACGCATTCATGTATCAAAAGTCATTTTTGCACAAACTCTTCAAAGATAAAATGAAAATAATTTAGCAAAATAAGCAGACAGTTTAACATTTCTCTAATATACAATGTGAAGAGAAGAAAAGACACATTCATGTCTCAAAAGTCATTTTGGCAGCAAAGTCTTCAAAGATAAAATGGAAATATTGCTACACGTGCATTTATTCTGGGGAGGGAGGTGACCTAAACGAAGCACAATCTAAGACATACTGAAGTACAACGCGTTAGACATCGACAAGTCAAGTCAGATAAGAGTAAAACCAGTTACTGATCATTGAACTACCACTTCAAAAACGCCTCCCACATTTCTAAGCATCAATTAGTGCATACCATGCATAATTCCATGAAGGTACCCACCAGTCATTACAAGAGAAACCAAGGACACAACACCAGCTGGAAAAATTTTCCCTGACTTCTTAAAGCGAGAACCCATGACTCCTAGAAGAGCAGCAGACATTCCAAGTCCAACTGAGGATGCAACAACCGGATTTGTGGGAAGCTGAGTGTAGACATAAAACAATATCAAGGCAGATAGTCCCCCTGACACTAGCGACTTCTGGCTGCCACTCTTCACGTAGCCCATAACCCCACCTAGTCCAACCAGGGCGGCATACCCTAGTGTCAGTTTCTGGGACATTGACATGGCCATCTTCTTGTTGCTATCCTCGCTTTTGTCAGAATCTCCTTCACCCTCGTTATTATTACCCCAGTTGTTGCCTCCACCTCCGCTTTCACCGCCTCCGTCTACACTGCCAAAATCGCCTCCACTGCCAGTAGTATCTGGTTCAGTCTCCACCCCTTCACCTGTCGAGTTGACGGTAGCTGAGGTAGGAATAGATTCAGGGATCACGCTAGCATTAATTTCCCAAGTACCACCCCTTTGTTGTCGCGAAGCAGAAACTGTACGACGAGTCGAAACCCCCCAGTCCAACCTGGTCTTCAAGAAACATACATATGTACAATCGGTAGATGTTGCTGCATAAGCCAGATTGCGAGGAAGGTAACGCCACCCTCGACTTGAAGCTTGAAATTGAACTTGGGGCAGCAAAATAGACTGAGAAATAGCCGATATGTCTCCCAAGGCGACCATGATGGTCAAACCTTGAGAATAAGAACATCAAAACACACATTATACAATGATCAGAGTATATTTGAGATTTTGAGATAGAAGAAAAAATATACAAGAAAAACCAATGTTCTAAAAGGTGATAGGCGGGAGGCCGGGGGGGCTAGCGCCTAGGCGAAATTTTTTATTTTAAGCTAATTTTAATATTTTATCTTACATTTATCCAAACACAATAATAATATAAAGCAAAGTAATCTATAATAAAGATAATGAAGGTCTTTGCTTAAAATTCAAACACATCCATATTGCTAATGTCAAAGTTCAAACACAAACATGCAATTGTTCAAAGTTCAAACATATTTTTAACGTATTAGTTTTATTCATAAACAAGATTGCTATTAAATAATAAAATTTCAAATTTCAAAAAATTAATTCAATATTAAACTTAAGAAACTAAATATAAATTTAACAATTATATTGAATTAAACTAAATATTACGAATATATCGTCATTTATATAATTTGAAGTTGGTAAAAGTTCAAAAAATAACAAGTATAATAAAATTATCCATTTTGACTTGATATTGTTCATTTTTTGTAGTGATTTGATATGCTACAACCTGTATTATGAATATGATAAATCATTAGAAAAATAAATATATGAAGATCTGGTTTGGGTAGCTAATAAAAAAAAAAATCCCTCCACCTAGACCCCGCTTAATTTCCTGGTAGGATTTTTCTGCCGCCTTGGACCTAGGTGAGGCACTAGGGCTCGCCTAGGCGAGCCACCAAAGGGAGCCTAGCATTTAGGCGGGGCGCCAATGGGGGACCTAGCACCTAGGCGGACCTAGGCGGAGATTTTTAGAACACTAAAAAAAACTAAGTTGTTACTGAATGCTAGGAGCTATATTGCAATCTGATTGTATAGTCTTATAGAAACACTGGCAACACATTATGAGTTGCATCCTCAAGAGAGATTTGAAATGAGGCTCATAACAAATGCCCATGTGTCACTCTCCAACGAGTCAATTGGAATTTAATTATATACATATCCAGCTGAACTCTATGTTTCAATCCAGATAGCAATTTGGTGTTACTTGCTAGTGACTTGCTAAGAAAATTTTGACGATTGAGCTTTAGATATGAGAGGTATGATCGAGTTCTGAATTCTGATATCTTAGAGTTGCAAACTCTCATAGTTTCAGTATAGCAACACAAAATATAACTATCTTGCTATTAGTGGATTATGAAAGAGGAATGGTGACATGGAACATAAACCTTTACCAAATATTCAAAATAGTAACAGCAGTACGCCGAATTTTCTAACCAACTGCATAACAACATATTATCAAAATAGAGTTATCAACCAGTTAACTTCCGGTGGACAGTGGTTGTTGTAAGGTTTAGTCACTGGCTCTGTTAAATGATCTTCGGGCCTTCGGTTTTAGTTTAACATAGAGAGATAGACAGGTATGTCTCCACACAATGGATTCATCTAATCTTCAACGTAGGAAAAGGGAAAAATATGCATCTATACAAATATGTATCCTTCAAAATGGTAATTTATTTACAAAGGGAAAAATGTTCTTCGTAAAATAGGAGATTCTTCACTGGTCAATTGTTTGTCAGCTTTATTTCAAGGGGAGGAATGGAAGGGTAAGTTGGACGCTTTTTTCTATAATTAGAAAAGAAAGTGTTAAACTTTCGCTTCAAATCCCTACCCTTCCCCTCCCCCCAAATAAAGACTCATAAACGCACCAAATTGCTCAACAGAACACCTGGGCTGAAAAATTATAGTAGTTGACAACTACTTAAAGAAGCATTTTAGCATTACCGTTAAAAGGGTATTTCGATTATCACAAAAAGATGCACCACTTTATCATTATCATTAAAAGTTCTTTCTATTGCCCAAAAAAAAAATACATGTCCGTAACCATAACACAATTTCGCTATGTGAGTTCAGATGCTTAGCCCGCCTAACATAGACTAAACCCCAAGACCATAAAATTCAACCTAAAGGCCATTTATGGGTCTTCTCTGCAAAATTCAATAAATTTGCATAAAAGGGTTCCTTCATTATGTAATTATAAATATGGGTTTAGATCTAACTCTACTATAACTGAAAAACACAAAAATCTCAACCATCTACAGTTATAATTTTAAAATTCAAGCATATTTGTTACATAGATATACATAGCAATTGTTTGCTACATTACTCTGAAGGAACCGATTCTGGTCGGATTTATCCACTAGATAATGAAATAAGGAAAGAGAGAAAGTTACCGTAAAATTGATAAGTGGTGTTCGTGGATTGGAACAGGCGACGATCAAGCAAACATTGCTTCTCCAATTTTTTTCCCTCTTTCAGCGCAAAACCCCAGCACTCAAAAACAAAAACACTCCTACAAATCAATATGACTAAACTGTACGGCTAAAACTCTATTTTTGATTTTTAAAATGGACAGAAAAAAAAAATAGACGAAAAATTTAAATTTTCTTTTCAATTCTTATGTTTCTGAGTTTTTTAATAAACGGAAAAGAAAAAAAATTGATAGAAAATTTGGCCATTTTTTCTGCCAAAGTTTTCCGTCCAAAATTAGCATGATTTGAACGGAGAAGAAATGGAAATAAGTAATATTTTTATAATTTCCATATTATCCTCAACTTTTAATATAATAAATTTTAAATTACAACTTATGTCCTCAATTTTAAATTTTCTATTATTTTCTATTAAAAACTTTGAAACAACACAAAGAAAAACTTTAAGTTTTCTATTTTTTTTTTTTCTGTTCTAATTTAAGTTTTCTATTCTTTTCTGTTCAAAACTCAGTAACAGAGTATAAGTGAGCACACTGAAAACTAAACAAAGGGCGGAAATGTAATTGCAAACTGAATATTGGATTCAATAAAGGCAAATTGGATAAAATAAGTGGTTTGGCTCTAGTTAATGTTATTGGTGTCAAATTTTTTATGTTTAAAATAACGTATAATCATTTTATTAGGCGAGTATATTTTTTATAACTGATTATATTATAAATAAAATTATTTTATTTTAATTAATAGCACATTATTTGTGACCTATTTAAACTAAAAAATTTAAATTTTTTAATATTATTTTTTTCGAGACTCGTATAAAATCTTTCTTTAAAGATTATATTATATAATACTCCCTCAGTCTGAATATAAGTCTTTATTACTATTTTAAGTAGTCTCAAGTTAAATGTCTACTTACTTTAAATGATCTATCTTTTATAATAATTTGTCTATAATACCTTTTTTATTAATTGTTATATTTCTATTTTTTATGTATATTTATGGAGCATCATTAGTAATGTGCAGAAAACTATATAACTAAATGAGAATTTAAATATGAACAATTTTGTCATTTTATCCTCTTTCTTAATATGCGCAAAAAGTCAAATCAAAACTTTTATCCTTGGACGAAGGGAGTATTATATTAAGGGTGCACAAATAGGTCGTCTGTCAAGGAGGATAAAAGAGCTAAAATTGCGGTACGAGGTAGGGGTGCTCAATAAATTCAGTTTTTTCGATTTTTTACCTAACCGGTTGGTACCGAAATTGGTGGTATCGATTTTTTTCGGTATCGGTTTTTTCGGTACCAATTTTTCAATTTTTTTATACTTTTCGGTACCAGTAGCAGTACTTAACTTTTTGCATTCGGTAAAAAACCGAAATATTAAAAAACCAAAACTATGGATGCTGATCAACCTTCACCAAGAAAGAAAAGATTTTAGAGCTTGTTAGTGGACTAATAATAACTACTACATCCTGATTTAACCTCCTAGAAATGTAGATTCACATAGTACTATTAAGCAGGAATATAATTTAAAACATTGTAATGATCTATTGTATCAATCCAGTCAACAAAGTTTATCTACTGATCTATATACATAATGTCATGTTAGCCAAGGATTTTACTAGGTTCATCGAGAGAACAACACTTCCAAAGTGAATCAGAGACCAAGAGCCCATTTTCTCTTGGCGTCAATTACGTTAATAAGTGTAAGATTCTAACTTTTATGAATGGAGATTAATTTTTTTCGAAATATATTTTTGAATATTATGGTGTCGATTTGATATAATGTTATAGTTGTGGGTAATATTTATAAATTTTACAAAGTAAGCAAGTGGTTATAAAATATTCGATTGGTCGGACTATGACGGCACAATTATTGGTGGACCCCACAACGGAAGTATTGTCGTAGTTAGAAAATGACAGAATTGTCTTTTTATAAAAATAACGGCGAAAGTTTTACCGTTAAACGGTTGAACTACCCGCCAGGTAAAAGAAATGAATGTCTGCTATTGCGTAAGAAGCACACGATATTGATTATTGATGCTTACGTGAGAAGTCACTAAATTATACTCAATTATTGCTACAGTAATTGCTGCATAATATCTCTCATATTATTGATTCAATTATTGTCACAGTATCAATATTTTATATTATTAAATCAATAATTGAGACGACAAATGTATTCATATTATTATTTGTAATATTGACGATATCTAAAAAGTTCTGTCGAGGAGAGATTTAGTCACCTAATTGCGCGCCAATAGGGAGAAATTCTTATCGGAAAGCCTCCTCTTTCCTGGGAATAATCTGGTTGTTCAATATTGTGAGTTGTAATATTAATGATGAATAAGTTCGTGTTGATTAAAGATGAATTTGATATTTCCATTGTGTTGAGATTATTACTGTTAGTGGAAATCGATAATTATTTCGATAATAATTGATTTCTGGAGGTTATATTGACCAATCGGGTAATTAATCGAATAAATGAGCAATTAATTGCTATTGATTCACATGCATGTACTATTAGGGGAGGTGATGCAAAATTGATAATACTTGCATGACTAAATTAAAAATAAAGGTATAGATGAATGTACTATACTGTAACTATTTTTTTCACATGTATAAAACTATTGATTCACATGAATGTACTATTGATTCACATGATGTATTATTAGAGGAGGTGGTGCAAGTTTGATGATACTTGCAGGACTAAATTTAAAATGAAGGATAAGATGAAGGTATTATACCGTAATATTTCGAGCCCCAAAACGTGCAATTATCGAAACTATATTTTCTTATAAATAAAAGCTCATTCTTCTTTCATTCTCACCAATTTACTAAGACTCACAAGAGCAATTATAGAGAGAAGCTATAGAGAGAAAGAAGAATGAAATCTCTGCTTTACTTCACTATTCCAAAGATCCAGCTTTTTTCTAAGCTAAGGGTATTATTTTTTCAAGATTTCGTAGAAATAATATTTTCTTCCATACTCTGTAGTATGTGAGTAATATTATTTCGTATTCCTAATTCTACACTCATTCTGTTAAAGTATTGCTTCTATACTCCGTGAAATTAGTAGAATATCCTTGAAATTTGCACTTCATCTAGTATCGTTTCACATTGATATTTTTCTGAACATTCTTGTTAAATTTTAAGCTTTTCATGTTAGAGTACTATTAATGGGTACTATTAATTTATAAGACACTATTCATACGTACGACACTATTCATGCGTACGACACTATTCATAAATACAAAACTATTCACAAAGTACTATTCATGGGCACTATTCATAAATACGGTACTATTCACGGGTACTGTCCACAAAGTACTATTCACGGATTACTATTCACAAAGTGTCCCGAAGTACTATTTATAGGGTATATTCACTTGGGTACTATTCACCTGAGGTACTATTCATGACAAAAATTAATTTTTTTTTTGTCCAAACTATTTTTGATAAAATATTATTCTTGAATTTTACTTCACAAGCAGTATCGTGTTGACAATTTGGATATTATTGAATTCTGGATAAATTAAATTATAAATCTTTAAAATTTATCCTTGCTCTTATTTAAATAAATTCTTATATCATTGTCATCATCTTCATGCTTATATTGTGATAAAAGTCATCTTTGGCTTATATGCATAGATGGACTGTTGTTTGGTATGATTATGACCATGGATCATTCGGTATAATCATGATCATTGGTGAAAACACGAATATCCTTGGCCCGTAGTGCATGGATAATTCATGGTCGTGATACTAATGAATATCCTTAGTCGTAGTGCAAGGATGATTCGATGATGTGGATTATTTATTAAGCTGAGTCTCAGCGATAAAATTTATGATAAACTTTTTAAATCATAGAAGATAGTAGATATCATGCTCTACTTGACTCTTCTAATGGATTGTTTGTTCCGCTACAGTTGTTGATCTAAAACTTGTTGTCTATTGTATTCTATCCGTTGTTATACTGTTGAAGGCTAAAGATAATTTATTCTGCATTATCTTAGTCATAATATTTTTTACTGGGTTAGTTGAGCTCACTCTTTTCTTTCATTGTTCTCTTTAGAAAATGAGAATATAGCTGGGACTAGTCGGGGAATGGATTTGGCGGTCCAGATAGTGGTTATAGTAGTCCTCACTATTCTGTGAAATATTTGTGATAATAAATGTAATGAGAATTAAATTTGAGTTTGGATATTGTCTATGAGACAATATTCATGTAAAAACTCAGCTATGTTTTGTCGTATTTTTACACGATTGTTGTATAATTAAGTTGTAGTTGTATTCTGTACCATGTATTTGACGACTCAAGATGGGTGATGTATACCTATTTTGGGGGCGTCACATAAGGTGCCTAGGGGGTACAGTAACCAAGTATCCGAAACAAGAATAATGAGGGGTGCTTTGAAAACCTGAACTTGTATAAGGTGTTTGTGCATGTCAAGGCTACGGTGATGATGATATTAATGAACCATAGGAGACATTTTTGGGATAGGGAGTTAGAGGAGATTGACACTTTGCTGCTTCTTATGTGAGAGATCAATAATTATATATATATATATATATATATATATACATATTAACATGCGGTATAACCGAAAATCGAATCAAAAAAATCGGTACCGATTTTGTACCGAATCGGTTCCGACATCGATAATTCGGTACCGATTTTGGTTCTTATTTTTTCAATAATTTCAGATCAGTACCGGTTCGATTTTTTTACCGATGAGCACTCCTAGTACGAGAAAGCCTGTTGGCCAGGTCTGGTCTAAGCTAGGCCAAGCCCTTCCTTTATTTTATACTACCTCCGTTCCTAAAAGATTGTTGTTTAAGGTTTTGGCATATGGATTAAGAAAGTCATTTAATACTATCATTTAACAATTAAAATTTATTTGAAATTCCATCACTACCCCTTTATGGGAAATTGAAAACTATTAATACAAGGGAGATAATTTCTTGGGACAATGAGAGAAGGTATTGGTAATATAGGAAAGTAATTAATTTATTCTCCTTGAAAGTTGTAAACGACAAATATTTTGAAACAAATTTTTTCTTCTAAAATGACAATCTTTTAAGAACGGAGGGAGTATTAACTTTTAATTATAAATATTATATATTAAATACTATAAATATATAATTAAATATGACTCCCTCCGCTCTCAAAATGATGACTATGATTACAATTATTTTTGTAATCAAAAGATAAAATAAAAGTACATAAAGGTAAGTGAAAATTATATTATCTAGTTAGATCTATTAGTATAAAAATAAAATTACTCATTACTTTATGAATCGTGTGGGACCACTAAGGATAAATTTGAAATTTTATTTATTTTTTTCGTTTATTTTTTACTTTTTTAATGTGTAAATTTATATTTTGATTATTCTTTTGAGGACGGAGGAAGTAACAACTAATAAAAGTTATAAAATTATGAAAGTAAAATTTTTTAATTTAATTGATGTATTAACTAACTAAAAATTAATTGATAGATGTATTTAAATTTAATTAAATGAATTTAAAAGTTATATCTTAATTGATGTATTAAGTAACTACCTAAATGTCGCCTGCTCCTTGTTTGGAGTTGGCACTGCTACAGCCTGCTTGGGTCAGCTTTGCCTAGTTGCCTGCTTCAATATTCATGCAATCATGCTTTGGAGTTTGGGGCGGGGCTTCTGTTTTTTTAGGATTAATTACATATGTTAGTACCTTTTAGAAAATAATTACAAAAATCTTATATCTATAAAATAATTACAAAAACATTACACTTTTTCAGTTTTATTTACAATATTATTATAATTATAAGTCCTTAATTTAAGAGATTAATAATATTAATAGCTGACAGAGCATGTTTTTTGAAATGCGTGATAACCGTCATCTATTGTCTGTGTAGAACTCTTCGCCTTTAGACGATTCTTTGCACGCTAAAACCCTTTTTTCTCTTTCCGTTCGTGTTTCAGTATTCTCCATTGATCGTTATTTAGTTCATATCCATTTCGTTTTCGTTTTGTTTTCGTCACCATCGTTGTTACTTGTTATCGTGATTACACAGTGTTCCAGTTGGTTTATTCTTCTTCGTTATCGATTCTGGTTGTGTGTATATTTTCAGGTCAGTTATTTTGAAATAGTTTAACGTATTATATATTAATGTAGTTTATCAGTCGATTGTAGTATTGATTGTTGTGTGGGTTTGTGTTATTTTTTATGTTTTGTATAGAATGGTTGATACAAGGAAGAAGGATGGGAAGAGGAAGAGAATCTCGGAGCGTGATTCATAGTGATGTGAAAAGTTTGTTGTGGATAGGAAGGGAAGGAAAGAAATGAGGTAAGAATGAGAATAAATGGTGATACATAGTGATATCAAGCATTCTCAAGTGCAGTTAGATTCTGAGTTTGATGTTCCTGTAGTTAAGGCCAAAGGTCAAGTGCTTATCCAGAATATAATTCTAACACAGAGAATTTTAAAGGTGTGTTAATTTAAATTTTCTTATGGTTACCATTATATAATTATTTGGTTACTTATTAGTATGTATTTGGTTCTTGTAAGCTTATTATTTGGTTACTTATTAGTATGTATTTGATTCTTGTCATATTATATTAGTGTGTTATATTTTTGTAGTATGTATTTGGTTTACGTAAAATTATAATTATTTGGTTACTTATTAGTATGTATTTGGTTCTTTATAAACTTATAATTATTTGGTTACTTATTAGTATGTATTTATTTCTTTATCATATTATATTTTGGTTTCTTTATTATATCGGGTTTTGGTTACTACCATATTACAGTTTGATTACTATTTTGTATTATTTGATTTATGATAATGTTCCATTGAAGTAAACTGTTTGTTACTTTTTATTATATTTGTTTACTATGTATTTGTTTAGTATATTCAGTTTGCTTAAATTATTATTGATTACATGATATGGTTACTGACTAATGCTGACTTGATTACATTCAGTTTGGTTATGGTTACCATCATGTAATTACTTGGTTACTCGTTAGTATGTATTTTGATACTGTAAGCTTATTATTTTGATACCATTTATGTTTTCTTAAGTTGGGACTTTGGTTACCTTTTTATGTTGTTATGTTTAATATGTTTTTGCCTAGTATACATGGTTTAATAAACTGGGTTTAGTGTACATGTTGTTTATGTATTGGTTACCATTAAAAGATGGTTTGGTTACCATCATAGAATTATTCGGTTACTTGTTTAGTATGTATTTGGTTACTGTAAGCTTATGATTTTGATACCATTTATGTTCCCTTGATTTAGGATTTTGGTTACTTTTGTATGTTGTTATGGTTACCATGTATTTGCCTAGTATACATGGTTTTCTAAACTGTTTTTAGTGTACATGTTGTTTGTTTATTGGTTACCATTTAAAGATGTTTTGGTTACCATCATATAATTATTTGGTTACTTGTTTAATATGTATTTGGTTACTGTAAGATTATGATTTTGATACCATTTTTGTTCCCTTTAGTTGGAACTTTGGTTACTATTTTTTGTTATTTTGGTTATCATGTATTTGCTTAGTATACATAGGTTGACCAAAATGTGTCAGTTACTAGTAAAACATTATTTGGTTACTACGATATAAATGTTTGGTTACTACACAAACTGATATGTACTATATTTTGTTAATATTTTGGTAAGCATCAGATTAATAATATAACTGTTTGGTTAATGCTTTGTTATGTTATGTTTTCTATTATATTATGATATGGTAACTATTATTGTGCAGTCATTGTGGGATGTTGAATACTTTTTATAGTCTGTTTTTGTTATTGTGTAATTGTTATATTATGTTTTGGTTAGTATTATATTTTATGTTGGTTACTATGTAACTGTTTTTGGTATAAATTTTGTTTATATTGGTTACTAATAACTGTTCAATTCTGGCTTTGTGTATTTATAGTTATGGGATCTTTACTATGAGGAATGCAACAGAAAATTCACTGGAAAAATTATATATTGGTGTGACATGGAAGTCCCGATCATTATTGCCAAGAAATTGAATGAAAGTCAGCTGGAGAAGTTTAGGGCAACATGTTTTGAAAATTTTTTGGAGTTTGGTGAGCATCAAATGTATTCACAAATTATTCACCATGCTCTTGTAAGGGAGGTTCACCAAAGGGATGATGATGAAATGTGGTTTTATTTGGGGAGAAAAAGGTTAGGGTTTGGGTTGCTGAGTTTTATCGATTTACGGGTTGAGATGGCAAGGCAATGATGATATATAGTGCATATAAAAAGGTAAGCAGAAATCGATTATTGAAAAATCTTTTAGAAATTTGAAGTCACATACTCGTAGTAGTATAGGTAGGGTATTCCTAGGAAGGTAGTTTTTGATGACGATGATGAGGCTATTAGGATGTCATTGATTTTTTGGTGTTTAATTTTATTCTTTCAATAGTTTACGAAAATTTTGTTGATGGGGCAATGGTCAATTTTTATGTTATGGTGATGTTAGCGCTTTTCCTTGGGGAAAGTTAAGGTTTGAAATGACAAAGTACTCTTTGTCAAATGCTTTGAAGGGCATATAAAGAAAGAAAAGGAGTGGTGGTTCAACATATAATTTCTACAAGGACCATTATATTAAATTGTATAAGTTGAATGGTCTTCCATATGTATTTCAAGTATTTATGTTTGAAACCATTTCAACTTTCAAAACTTCAGATATATAATCTGACGACGAGCATCTCATCGGATGTCCGTTTATGTAGATGGAAGGAGCTAGTGAAGCCCCCTTCAAATGACAAGTTGAATGATCTGGTATTTTGTTTTGGATAGGTATGCAATTTACTACTAAGAATGCAATTGGTTACCTTTAGTTAATTATTTGGTTACTGATTATTTTTGTGAAGTTTACTATTAACATAGTAGTTAGTTACCTTTATATACTAATTTAGTTACTGATTATATTATGTGTATGTTAACAATAAAAATGTTGTTGGTTACTAGAATATACAAAGTTTGGTTACCTTTATACATTTAGTTGGTTACTGATTTATATATTTGGTTACCAGTATATATGTTTTTGTTTACTGATTATGTTTTATGATTCTTTATTTTATCTTTTTGTTATTGTAATTGTATAATGTTTGTCAGATGTTATACTGAAGTGTACTTATTGTTTTTCAGCTGAGGGTAAAAAGTTTGATTCCCACGGCTGAGGAGAATGAACGACTTGATTTGGGCGGGTTTCACTTTTTCAATGGGAAGGATGCTGACAAAAAGGTTGAAAAAAAGGTGAAGGATGACAACATTGGATTTGATATATCGGACATTAAAGATGCAATTGATACACGGTTACGGCCGTTGGAGAAAAAAGTTTCTAAAATTAAGAAAGACGTTGTAAAATTGCGGGCTGATATTAAGGATGAGATGCAGATTTTACACGTTCAGCTATACAGAGACTTTAGGTTAATTATTAGAGATGAGTTACTCGGGATCAAAGATGGTGGGGTTAAAGAAGTTGATAGTGATTCTGATAATGATTCTGATTCTGATGAGGGTGGTGATGTTGATGATGATGATGAAGCCGATGAAGCTGATGAAGCTGATGATGTTGTTGATGAGGATGCTGATGTTTCTAAAGGTAATAATAATAATGATGATGTGGTTGGTGATGATGGGTTAAAAGCTGATGAAAAGAATGATGATGTTGAAAATGAAGCTGATGATAATGGTTGAAGACCGTCATGTTGTTGAGGATGGTTCAAAACTAAATAAAAATAATTATGGTGATGATGTGTCGGATTTTGTTGAGAAGAAGGAAGGGAATGAATTTGAGTATGGTAATGAAGGTGAACGTGATGGTATGGTTGAAGAACATCATGAAATAATAAGTAATGATGATCAAGAAAATGTCAAGGTTAGAAATTTTTGTTTGTTTTGTTTTGTGTTAGATGTCTTTTTCTTAATGATTAATTGGTTATTTTGTATTTTGCACAGATTGTCAAGAATGATGACATGACAACTTTTGACATATTAAGCCAGTGCACTGGGAAAGAAATTGTTGTTAATGTTGCTGCTGAGGTTAGTGTTATAACGACATGCCAATTTTTTTACATGCTTTAGGTTTTGATTCTTTATTATACGATCATGCTTTAGGTTTTGATTCTTGTTACAATTTTACACAGCAACCAACTCATAAATATATAGTAACCATTATAATGTTTCGCAGTAACCAAATCAGCATTAGTTAGTAACAAGTATAATGTTTCATAGTAACCAATATTGCATTAGACAGTAATTAATACAACATTAGACAGTATAATGTTACACAGTAACCAAGACATCATTAGATAATATATTATTGTTCAATTTATATGTATTTATAACTGTTTGTTATTGCATATATTAGTTAACTGCATGTGTTTATGTGAAAATCTAATTGTATTTGTTACATTTTATGTCAATTGAAAAAGGGGAATAAATTTCAAACAGAAAGCAACTCTGTACTTGATGAGATGGTTTTGACCACACAGGACATAGTTCAGTGTGATGAATTGGAGAAAAGCATCCCTAAAGTCGGTGGTAGACCTGTCCGTGAACATGCAAAGAGTGTCGTTCCGCGGTCTCTATATATAGCAATGTTTGGATCGGCTGGTTCATCATCTAATGCTGTGGGTGCTAGTCAGACAGTTGCAGTTCTTTCTGCATTCCCCAAAGTATGCATGGATATGCCGTCAAAATTTGAAGTGGCATTGTTTGAACAATGGTTTAAAATTGGACTAAACAACAGGAAAAGGTTTGTTTTTTATTGTTAACTATGCTATAGTTTTTTATGAAACAAATAAATTTGTTTTATTGTAGAGACAAATGGTTAATATTAAATAAATGTAATGGTTACTAATATTTTATGTTCTGGTTAATGTTTTATTATGTTATGGTTACCGTTTTATTATGAGGTTGATACCATTTTTTTGTGATCTCAAAATTGGATTTTGGTTAATTTAATATTATATGTTGGTTAATATGTAATTGTTATGTATATATCTGAGTTGGTTAAATTGGTATTGATTATATTAGATTTACATTTGTTTAAGCTGTCATATTATATTTTGAGTTCTTTGTCATAATAGGTTTTAGTTACTACCATATTATAGTTTGGTTACTATTTTGTATTATTTGATTTATGCTAATGTTCCATTGAAGTAAACTGTTTGTTACTTTATATTATATTTGTTTATTAGGTATTTGTTTAGTACATTCAGCTTTTCTTAAATTATTTTTGATTACATGATATTCTTTGTTTTTGCTTACTATTAAATTATTTTTTGGTTCTTGTTATTTTATGTTCTAGTTACTATTTTATTATATATTGGTTACTATTTGATTATGGTTATTATATTAATATTTTTTGGTTACTAGGTTATTGTTTTAATTAAGTTATTGGTTAGTATGTTAATTATTAACTGTTCAAGTTTGATTTTGGGTAGTGTGTATATTAATACGGTAATTGTTAATGTTAGTGTGTTTACTAATATGCTTTTATATTGAAGGATTGACAAATTTCCTGGGAAGAATGATATAATTGAACCTGCTTTTGTATTTGGGTCTATCCCAATATCATCAAAAATGTGGTTCTTCAAATTAAAGACTCCTGGACAATGGTTAGACGATGATGTGAGTTCTTTTTTTTCAAATTATGTTTTTGTAGTTATAGTTACATTATTTAGTTGATTCAGTAACTAGTGTTAACAGTGTTGGTTTCATTCATTACATAATTTCATTTTTCAGCAACTGTTAATATCTTATGTTTTTTTTTGGTTCGGCACATCAATGTTGCGTTATATTATTTTCGTAAATTGGCCAGACATTCTGATACTGTTCATATAAGGGCAACGACTACGGATTGTTGGTTCCATACCAAGATTACCGTTCTTTTCGAGGAGTATTCAAGTAAAAATGCAGATAAGAGTGTTTTGTCTGGGGAGGGTGATGTTACCGAATACATTCATGGGCTGTTTATGGATGTCAACACACCATGGATAAATGTTGACTACGTGTTGTTCCCCATTCATATGTCATCACTGGACCATTGGTTTTTGTTGACATTCGATGTGCATCGTAGGCGTCTAACTGTTTACAATTCTCTGCAGCCAAAAAGGAAATCCATGCAAACAAAAATCATTGATGTTTGTGAGCCTTACATCTTTATTCTTCCGACTTTACTGCGCAAGACTGGTTTTTGGAGGGATAGGTGTGACATTGACTTTAGCAGTGAACCGTATCGAAATAAGGAGGAAGATGATATAATTGAGTTGGAATTTGCAGAGACGGTTCCTGAACAAGTTGAGGGGTAAGAGTTACATTGTTTACATTTTTTAAATTATTACATATATGTTGGGTTACCATGTATTTTCCTAGTATTCATGGTTTAATAAACTGGTTTTAGTGTACATGTTGTTTATGAATTGGTTAGCATCATATAACTATTTTGGTTACTATCATATAACTGTTTTGGCTACTATCATGTAACTGTTTGGTTACTTATTCAGTATGTTTTTTTGTTACTGTTTGCTTATGATTCGAAAAATACTCTTGTTCCCTCAACTTTGTATTTTTGTTATTTTTTTATGTTGATTTGGTTACCATGTATTTGGGTAATATACATTGGTTGTCTGAACTGGGTTTGGTCAATATGTTGATCATGTGTACCTTTGATTTTATTTATTAAGCTGAGTCTCAGCGATAAAGTTGATAAAAAACTTTTTAAATCATAGAAGATAGTAGATTTTATGCTCTACTTGACTCTTCTAATGGATTGCTTATTTCCGCTGCAATTGTTGATCTAAAACTTGTTGTCTATTGTATTCTATCAGTTGTTATACTTTTGAAGGCTAAGGATAATTTATTCTGCATTATCTTAGTCATAATATTTCTTACTGGGCTAGTTGAGCTCACCCTTTCTTTCATTGTTTTGTTCAGGAAATGAGAATATAGCTGGGACGAGTCAGGAAATGGAGTGATGGACCAGGATAAATGGCTTTAGTAGTCCTCATTATTCTACGGAATAATGTGATAATAATTGTAGTGAGGACACCATTGAGTGTGGATATTGTCTAGATGACAATATTCTTGTTTAAACTCTCAGCTATATTTTGTCGTATTTTACACGACTGTTGTATAATTAAGTTGTATTTGAATTTATGTACCATGTATCTGGTGACTCAATATGGGTGATGTATACTTGTTTTGGGGGCGTCACAGGTTGTCCAACTTATGTGAAAAGGTTTCAAAGGTTAAGCTTGGGACAAAATTTAACAAGTATAGATTTGTGGGACATCTTAAAGTAAATTTAGGGTATATGTTCGATAATCCTACTTAGCAAAAGGCGTTTGTTGCGAAACATGCTACCTTCTAAAATAAAGGTGTTTATCATTAAAGTGGCTAGTGGGAGGATAATAGAATCTTGAAGAGTTCAAGAACCCCAAAATACTATAAGTCAAATAAGAGGAACCTGTAGATAGAACTATTATACCACAACCGAATCGTAAATCTGGAATAATACCGAAGATACCTGGGAGGTATGGATTCATCATGGATGATGATGATGAGGTATATATCATAGAAGATGATAATCCAGTTACATACGATGAGGTAAGAGTTTTAGACACTCAGAGAAATGGATTGAAGCAAGCTTCTCAAATATGGAACATTCGTTTTGATGAGATAATCAAAAGAGTTTGATTTTATCAAAAAACAAGAATGAACCTAGTGTGTACAAAAGGGTCAGTGGGAGCATCGTGACATTTCTAGTATTATATGTTGACATATTACGGATAAGGAATGACATACTAATGCTACAATTAGTAAAGATAAAGTTGTCTAAACATTCCTCCATGAATGATTTGGGAAGAGTATCGTAACTGGGGATACAAATCTATATAGATAGATTTAAAAGGATGCTCGACTTAACCCAAGGAACGTATATTCATTTGATGCTAAAGTCGTTTAGCATGGCAGCTAAAGTCGTTTAGCATGACAAACTCCAAGAGTTATCTCATGTTGATGAGCCTTGGAGTGTATCTCTCTTAATAGTCCCCATAGACTCCTGAAAAGAGAGATCGCATGAGTGACAATCATGTATGCAATAAAATATACGAGACCTGATGTTGATCGGTCATATTCTGGAGAAGATTACTGTTAGACAATGAAAAACATCTCAAAGTACTTAACCGGCACTAAGGATGTGATTAAAATTTATGGTGGGTCTAAATTAAAACTAGAGGGCTTAACAGACTCAAGTTTTTCAGACAGACCAAGACGACAGAAAATCAACTTTAAGGTAAAGCATTACCTTGAACGGTGGTGCAGTGAAATTGGAAAGGTTCCAAACAGCAAAGAGTTGCTGGTTTAGTGATAAAGACATAGTATATTGCTATAAATGAAGCTGCAAGTTGATTGTTTGGATGAAAAGTTCATTAAAGAACTAGGAATAGTTCGTAAGTCTCATCTTAGATCTAAACATGTGTTGCAACACTTTCATTTGATTAAAGAATCATTGAAAGATGGGAAATCACTATAGAGATAGTGGATTCTCAAGAACAACATTACATATCCATTTATTGAAGCTTATCCAACAGCAGGATAATCGTCACTTAGAGAAGAAGAGTATGAGATTCCATGACGATTGGCTTTAGTGCAAGTGGGATATTGAAAGTAGTATGCACACAAGCCAATCATGTTTGATGATAAAACATATACTTTATAACAATCTTATTCATTTATTAATAAAAAGTATTAATTTATTAAAGACTTTTAATTATCTACATGATGATGTTTTATAATATGTGATAAACCCATAGTTTTAAGCAATGCTTTTAGAATAATGATGATGATCATTCTAATGAGATCTAAATTCTTAGAAAGCTTAAAACTAAAATAGTTCTGAATCATTGGATTACTAAATTGGGGATTAGTGAATCCAGATAGATTGGTACATACGTTGCTTGCTCATTGGATGAGGATGATTGATCTCATGATCATTTGTGTGGAGACACTAAAGTAAGTATGTAGGTGCTTATTAGAGAATAAGTTCACTGAACGTGGCTCGCTAAGAAATACCCAATGGAGTTTTACTTGCCTGTCAATAGGAATTCCTGTAGTGATAGTAGTACAAGTGATCCTTGGACTTGAGATCATCATAGTATCTTGTGTATGATGAGTTATACTTTGACTTATTCCTTAAGACCCTTAGGGTATATCAAAGGGTATGCTTGAGTATAATAAGTTATACATGGAGATAATGTATGATCAATAAAGAATTTACCACTTCTAGTAAAAGAAGAGAAATGTCCTATGTGATTCGATAAATGACAGCCCAGTAGTCCTTGGCCAAGGCATAATAAAATTAGAAAGGAATTTTTAATTTGCATTATTTGGAGTTGTGCATTTAAGAGTCGAAATACATATAATGAATTAAAATAAGACTTGACAGGAATTCCATGTCTTATATTTAATTGGGACATTGTATGGTGGAATGATTGAATTGTATGGTAACTATTTACTCATATGTTCTTTTATGATTAATGTTGAAATCTATATTATTTGGAAAGTCGTTAATCGCTAGGGAGGCTTATCCCTATTGTAGAATAAATATTATTTATTTAAATAAATTAATATTTTAATTTATTTATTTAAATAAGATTAGAATTGTTCTAATTGATTTATTCACAACCGGTTTAATATGGAGAACCTAAAGGGTCACACCATAAAAGGAAGAATAATTATTTAAGAAGTTAATGACATAATCGTAATAATATATTAAGTGTATTTAATTTAATCTACATGGCGATAGAATAAATTAAATAGCTTAATATTATTATTTAATATTTTGAAAATATTAAATATATAAATTAATAAGAGAGTCTTATTAATATTATTACAATTATTATTATTTTAATTTCTAAAGAGTTGGAAATTAATTTAATATTAGTACTCTCATTTATTCCTAATAAGATTAGGAGGCTAATTAATTAAAAAAATTTAATTAATCATTCATAATAAGATTGGGAGCATAATTAATTAAAGGAGTTTAATTAATTAAAATAAAACTCAAATCCTTAATTGTTAAGGAGGGTTGCCAACATCTATAAATAAGAGGAGTTTTATTATGGGTGTAGAGTTGTTGTTGACTTTTTCACAATAGACGTAATTCTAATAGTTGGAGAGTACGCTCTTTTTCTATAAAGATAGAAAACTAGGGTTTTGCCAAATACCAATCTTCTTGAATCTTTCTTTTTCCTTGGTGGATCACGTCTAGAGGCCAAACACTTGGGTGGCTAACGTTGATCTAAGGAAGGAACCAAACCCGGTGGATTCAAGTTGAACGCGAAAGAATTTGGAAGTGAACTTGTACCTGAGGAAGCTCGAATCTTCAAGGGTATGATTCTTGTTCTTTATCTTTTCGTTTAATTAATAATTGCGCATAAAGGATGATCCGGGTATATGGTTTGTAAAATTTTAAAACTCTAATTTTCCATGCTTCCGCTTATTTTGTGTAATTTGATTGCGTTCATGAATATTACAAACCTAACACTAGGCATGCTTAATTTACAACCATGAAATCTATGCTCTAGTGTGTACTAATCATGCAGATATAAAAGCTATGCTCGAAATCGTAGACATGACCAAAGGAAGTCCACGATCGTAGAACTGCAGTGAAATGAAACTCAACGATCGCAGTGCTGACTCAACGATGGCAGAGCTCCATCAACAAAACAAAAGAACATCCAGTGATGACAAAGTTCAACAAAACAAAGCAATCTCTCTGATAAGTGCCTCAGGAACAAACCTAACCCTTGATTCAATCCATGAGGTTGGCCCTTGCTGAGCTACTTTAAACTAAGAAGTATGCTAAGTCAAAAGTTCGTCATAAGGACACGGACAAATTCAACGATCGCAGTACAGACTCGACGAATGCAGAGCAAACTCAACGAATGCAGAGCAGACTTGACAATTGCAGAACAGACTCGACAATCGCAGTGCATACTTGACGATCATAAGAACTACCTCAACGATCGTAGTCCTCCCAAAGGACACATTAGCTCAGAAGGAGCTAAGGGCAAATTAGTACATTCCTCATCAGTCAAACTCGTAGGGCCAATCAGAATTTGACACATGCCCCACTAAGCAAATAAAGAGCTACAAGTACAGTTTGAAAACACCTTTTTGAAATCAGAAGTTCAAAAACCTCATCTTTATCTCTCTCTACAAACAAAAACCCTAACTTTCCGAAAAACTTAAACAACCATATTCAGTGCAAAGAAATCAATGGCAGCCTAAAATGTCATCTCTGGTTACAGACTCTGTTTCGATGAGTTCAAGACAGCCGATCCTAAATTCTCAAAACTCCATCTCTGATAAAGAAAGTTGGTCTTGAAGAGGCTCTAAGTACGAGCACATGGATCTACCCTAAGCTAATAAAGGAATTCTACAAAAATGGTGCGTTCGAAAAATGACATCATCATTACGAGGGTCAGGGACGTGGAAATCAAGCTCAAGGCTGAGTATATAAATCTAGCCCAAGGTTTCAAATCGAAAGGGTTTTCGTTCATAAATGGCATCGATTTCCATGAAGGACTTAAGAGAATGCACCACAAGAAGTTCCCCACTATCAAAGGATACAAGAAGAAAGAGTTCCCTCAGAGGTATGAATTATTGGCAGACATTGTTGGGAAATGCATATGTTTCAAGAGCTCCGGCCACGATTCTATAAACGAAGTACAGTTCAAGCTCATGACAGCCATAAGATGTGGCATTCAACTCAACTATGGAGCTCTACTACTTGACAGGATTGCGAAATGGATCCTGGAAAGATGCTCTACGGGCGATTCATTAGCATCATCTTACAGTCTTCTTTTGGAGATAAAATTGGGGATGATGAAGGCGAATCTATAAATCCAAATGTAAGAATGACTCAAAGAATCGTTCGAGAACCGGAAAAGGAATCCAAAGACGTAATGTTAGAATGATGTCGAGTCCAAAGGAAGGATCAGGATGCAAAGGAATCAGGGATTCCAGGAAATATGTTTGTTGTCAAGGAGACTGAAGAAGAAGAGGAAGAGATCAACAAAGAAGAACCCATTGCCTTAGTCAGAAAAAGCAAGAGCAAGAGAAAGCTGAAGGCTCAAATGACAGAGGAACCCTAGGGGTCAACCACTGATGCACCTCAAGATTGTTCTAACATTGAAACTCTGAGGATCTTGAGAAGGAAAGAACAATAGGCTGAGGAAGATGAAGACAGAGCCACCATCTCTCAGCTGCTGAAGAAGAGTAAACACAGTCACAAATTCAAAAGGCCCTCTGTCTCTTCGATCGTAGAGTTCCTACCGATCATAGAGACCAGACAGGACAACTCTCCCAAAGAAGTTGCTGCAATAGACTCTCACTCTAATCGACCAATAAGAGCTGAAGCTGGAGAAAGTCCTATGGCGGTGGCTCAGCCCAGGAAACCAAGAAAGAAATTGGTCAAAAAGTACATTCTTGTTAATAAAGAAGTACTTAAAGAAAAAGACAAAAAGGTAGTCACTGAGAAGGGGCTATCTGAGGCAAGACAAGAGGACATAGCTCCAATTGAGGGGGAGCCATTCGAAATGCAAATGGATGATCATGTTGAGGGGGAGCCTCATGACATCCCTATGACAGAAGAAGCTGCTCCTAAAGAAAATGAGAGAGCCCCAGAGCAAGAAAGTCAAAAAGAGGTAATTGATGTAGTGGAAACCTCCAAAGAAGACAGTGAAGAAGAAGAAGAAGAAGATGATGAGATAGAAATTATAGCTATGGGCTGTGATGGGTATAGGAGAGCCAACCACAATCAGCTGTTCTCCTATCTACCCATGATGCCTTTCCATAGAGCTCAAATTCTCAACTCCTGGGATCACATGTCCTGGAGCTTCAAAGAATATCCAGCAATCTCAATGCTAGCTCATGGATTTCCTGGCAACCTTAACTTTGCCAGAAAGCTGATCACAAATGGCCCCTCCTCATAGAATGGGCATGAGGTACAATCTATCCCAATCTCCTTCAGAAGTAATCACTGTCCACCATCATTCTTCAACCAATTCTATGAATTTCCAAGATGGTTGGAAGTAATTCTACATCCACTTAATCAATTCCCAGTTACAAAATCCCAACATTTTGTAACTGATGAACCAAATTTGCCAAACTTTACTTTGATCCATTCTCTTATCATCTCTATGATTACTGACTCAAGCTCAATCGTAGAGTCACACGCTCAAATCGTAGAGTCACCTCCTCATGAAGCCCAAACACCAGCCCCTCCCTCAGATATTCCTTGTGACGCCCCCAAAATAGGTATACATCACCCATTCTGAGTTGTCAATACATGGTACAGAAACAACTACAACTTTATTATTACAACAGTGAAACTGTGAGTTTAAATACAAATATTATCTTCTAGACAATATCTATACTCAAATAAATCCTCATCACATTTATTGATACATTATTTTACAAAAATGGTGAGGACTACTAAATGACTCTCTCTAGAACCTTCATTCCATACCCCGACTGCACTCGCTATATTCTCGCCTCCCCGAGAAAAATGGAACAAAAGGAAAAGGGTGAGCTCAACTAGCTCAAGAAAGAATATTATGACTAAGATAATATACAACAAATTACCGTTAGTCTTCAACAGGAAAAATCTAATAGAATACAATAGACAACAAATTTTAAATCAATATTCGCAATGAAATAATAATTCATTAGAAGAGTTAAGTAGAGAATGCAAACTACTATCTTCTATGTATGAATTTAAAAATTCATCATCTATCTTTTATCCCCGTAACATCAATCAATATACATCCGAATCAAATATTCATCTTTGCACTACAGCCAAAGATATTCTTCAAATCATTCATCTTTGCACTACGTGCCAAAGATATTCAATAATATCATCATTTAAGACCGAGGATGATGAAAAATATTTTTAAAGAAACGAATCCAAAGGAAACAAAATGACAAGGATTAAGGATTAAGGATTCGTACTTTGTTTTATCCATGTTCAAAAATACCTCAAAATGATCATAGTGGTGTAAAATTCAAGAATGATCAAAACATGGATACAATCAAAGCTAGTATCCGAATAGATATTTTGGACAAAAAGAAGAAATTTTATTTTTGGTGAATAGTGTCAGATACGTGAATAAAGGTGCAGATACGTGAATAGTAGTCTTACACCAAAAGATAGAAATTCCACAAAAAACATCTTCACGCTTCATTAATAATAGTACTCGTGAATAGTAACTCATGAATAGTAACTCATGAATAGTAACTCGTGAATAGTAACTCATGAATAGTAACCCCGACATGAAAAAGTTCCAAATTTGATAAAAACTGCATTGAATGAATTTCAAGAATTCTCCATGGGCCAAATGAAGCAAACCGACAATATTCTGGCCATTCTCCAATAAAGGGAAGCTCGATATGATGCTCTCATTAAAGAGAACCATGAAGACATTGCTCAATCTCAAAGTCAGCTCAACGAGCTTGTTCAAGGCATGACTCGCCTATCCAAAGACATTCGAACCCTTGATGCTGACATAAAGGGGGAGAATAAAGGGAGAGGAGATCAAGGCAAAGGAAGAGGCACATTCTTAGCTCAATCATCAAGGAGTCCTCCTCCTCTAAAGCAGTCTCACCATCAGACTCCACGATCTGGCCATCACACTCAACGATCTGATCAGCAGCCAGTTATCATGGCTCAGGCCATTAAGGAGTCAAGAGCCTACTCCCAGCTCACAAGAAGTAACCACCACAGGCCTAAGAATGCCAATTGGAGATCATGCATTCATGAATAGGCATGATCACAATGAAAGACTAAGTCAGAGTGAGCTGGAAGAAATAGCAAGGAGAGACGAAACAAGCAGGAAAAGAAGAGCTGAGGAGTATGCCAATCCTCCACGAAGCAAAAGGCCGAAGAAACAGAGATAAGTTGAAATTTAAATTCCTATTGTTGTAACTAAACTTAAATGTAATATCTATCTTCAAACATCAATAAATTCATGCTTACTCTCTAGAAATTTCAGTTTCTCACTGAAGTATTAAGTCATATTTACTTTCTAGGAACTGCATCTAGAAATTGATAATCATGGCACAAATCTCCTTGGTTATGTCAACATCAAATAGGGGAGATTGTTGGGAAACTGCATATTTTGATTTGATGTTTAAAGTAAATGCTCATGATGTTATGTAAAGTCCTTCAGGGAATATGTGTACAAGGACTTAGTGGTAGATCAAATCTGTTAAGTTGATCTAAGATTTTAATGTCTATCATTCTGTAAATGAATGTATTTATGAGGAGATCAAAGATGTTAAGTTGATCTATGTCTTGAGTTGAAGTAGATAGGCTTCAACAAAATCGTAGTCTATTGAGCTGATCGAGAGTTTACAGAAGCCAAGGCTGAATCGTAGAGCATCAAGGATCGTAGCGTGTCTGCCTTGAAGGGCCTCTCCAAAAATCATAGAGTGGTCCAAACGTTTGCCGAGCCAACTCAGAGATCGTAGTGTGCGCTCAAAAATGTAGAGTCTGCAAGACAAGCAAGTGAAGATCGTAGTGTTCCAAGCCCTTAAGAGAAATCGTAGTGCTCTTGTTTGCTAAGTAACGGATCAAGCATCAAGGTGGCAAGACACCACGATCAGAATCGTAGAGCATCATATGCCTATGTCAGCATCATCGATCCTTGCACATTTATTTAAAGATAAATCCCAACAAATGTGGAATGGGTTATAAACGTTGAAGTCTTCGCCAGTTTCAATGACACAGAAGATATCCTTAGTATACAACAAAGAAACGTATCGAAGAAACTAAGGAAAGTACTATGGGTCAGAGGAAAGCACCTTTTCAGGTGTTAGGTGAGATGGCAGTCTACTGTGTTAGTGGGCCAGAATACTAATCAGAAGATGTACAGAAAAGTCTCCATCAAAGTTCAGAAATGTCAAACACATTTAATGCTTCAACGGATACATTTCAAGGATCACATATATGCAAAACATCTGCAGATGAAAGAAAAAAAGCAAGCATTGAACAAAACACTGAAGAACACTCAACGCTAAACTCTCAACTCTACGATCTGAAAAAGAGAAAGCTTGCTCAGCTACTCAGTTCTTTCAAAAAAGAGCTTAATGGCAACTAAGTAGCACTAATCAAGAACTCATCAACTACCAATCAAGAGAAGTAAGAAGTTCCAAGTTAGAAGGACTTGAAGAGTTCTAAGTGAACTGTGAAGAACCAAGTCTGCTGGACTTGAAGAGTTCAAAAGTGAACTAAGAAGTGCCTAGACTATTGGTCTAGAAGGAATCTGTGATATTCAGAAAGTGTAAAAGATATCCTTAGTAGATTTCCTACTCAAGGAGTAGAAGAGTGGATTAGGAGCTTTAAGTGCTCTAAGCCACTTAAAACTGTTGTGTCTATTACATTCCTGTAATAACTGCTATAACTGTTATAACTACCTCACTCTCATTAACTCACTATATCTGAGAGGGAGTTCAAACAAATATTAATTCTGCTCTGTTTGAATCAATATCAAAACTAACAAATCATTTAAGAAATATTTTTAAAATATCTATTCAACACCCCTTCTAGATAACTATTGTGCCTCAGGGAACTAACAGACTACTAGGAGAAGAGTCAATCTAAGTTTCATATTAGTTGCAGTTATAGCTAATAGTACTCCAACTGGTTCCTTGGTAGTAATCGGATAAAAAAAGGGTCGTAGTTCCTGTTTGTGTCCTATACTCTATTAATAAAGTTAATTGAATTACTATGGACATTCCTCATTGTTCTATCATAACAGATGATAACATCCCGAAGGAGTTCCATTAAGCTATTGAAAAAAGTTCCAAGTTAAGCAACCCTCTAGATGAACGAACGATCACTTCTCTACTAGGAATGAATCATTGCCTGATATGGGTTCAATCCATGCCATAGACAGCTTCTCACCACTCTAAATTCCTCAGATGGGTAGTTCTCATGGAAAAAGAGGTGAGATATTCTGTGAGCACTACCCATCTGAGGAATTTGGAGTGGTGAGAAGTTGTCTATGTCATGGATTGGACCCATATCAGGCAATAATTCATTCCTAGTAGAGAATAGATAGTTCGCTCATCTAGAGGGTTGCTTAACCTATAACTTTGTTCAACAACTTAATGGCACTCCTTCCGTATGTTGGCATCTGTTATGATGGAATAGTGAGGAATGTCTTCAATAATTCAATTAACTTTGTTAGTTCCCCGTAGGCACAATAGATCTAGAAGAGGGGGGGTTGAATAGATCCTTTTAAATTCAAATACTTTTCTGATTTATTTTGTATTGCTAATAATTTAGCATATGACAAACATAAGAATCTTTTCAAGTACAGCGGAATAAGTAAAAGATCCCCGTCATTGATATATTCATAATCATACATACATTGTTCGTAGAGTTAGTTCAGTAGTAGTTAAGTCATACATAGCAGTTATAGCAGTTAATGTACATAATGTAAATGATATAAAGTAAAAGACACAAGGGGTTTTAAGTGGTTCAAAGACTCAAGCTCTTAATCCACTCTTCTGCTTTCAACTATCAAGATTTTCACTAAGGAAGGGCAGCACCTAGAATCACTAAGATTCCTTCAAGGCCAGCAGCCTTGGGACTTCAGTTCACTAAGAACTCTTCAAGGCCAGCAGCCTTGGAACTTCTCTAGTTCCCTAGGAACTCTTCAAGCCAAGCAGGCTTGGAACTTCATTTAGTCCCTTTGGACAAGGACCCCTCAGGCCCTGACTTCTTGTTGTTGTAGTTGTTGTTGTTGTTATTGGTACTGAGCTACTAAGATGTCATTAAGCTCTTAACATCTTTTATACTTAGCAGCTTGGTGTGGTCCTCTTTGCATTCAGCTTTGAGTCTGGACCACATCTTCTTTGGTGCAGCTGATCTTTACTATTTTCTGCTCATCTTCATCTCATGTCAGCTGTGCACCATCACCATCTAGATTTGCTAACTCCCTGAGCTTTTGGTAGACTTCGTCTGGTACTTAGTAATCCCTGAACCCTTCTTGAATGTTCTGCAGACATGGTTATGCACTTATTCAGTTTCAGCTTTAGGTTCTTGGTGATTCTTAGAGTGGCTCTCCTGATCTTCTTTGTACTCTGCCACTTTTCTGAATGTTATTTCCTTGGCCTTCTCGGCTCTCAGCTTGGCTGCCATCTTCAGTGGCATTCTCATCTGTGTTGAATAAAACTCTAATCTATTTAAGTCCTTCTTCAAAGCTGCTTCACTTGCAACTAAGTAGTCTCACTATCACTGAGACTTGTTCTGTTGATCTTTGGTGTAACTCGTAGAGTCAACAATATCATTCCCAACAACTCAACAATTTTGCAACTTTACAATCATCAGCTCCTCTTGATCTTTGAAACTCTGTTGATTTATACTACTTTCCAATCTTCCCGTTGGAAGGTAGTCGTTGAAAGCTATTCAAATTGCTTCATAGATCTCAAGTTATTTGGTGCAGACTGCAGATGTGACATGGCATCTTTTTCTGACTTTTTAACACTACAGTCTACTGTTTCACCTACCCTGTCAGATATGTTACTTTGATGTCTCGGGCAGGTCGACAACTTTATTTCCCCCTTCTGATTTCTTTATCAGAGGTTGTCCTTGCATTGATGCTCTCAATAAGCTTTTTTCCGAATGCCAGCTTTCAGATTGAACTGTTGCCAATGCTTCAATCCTCAGTTGTTCGAACTCAACGATTCTAATGTACTTCTTCTTGAAACTAATCGTAGTGTCTTATTGACATGTAGAGTCAGCACTACGATCTTGAAGAGTGTTCACTTGATCTTTAGTGAAGAGCAGCTCTTCCTTCTTTCTTCGCAAAGGCTTTCAACACTTCCGTTTGCCTCGATCGCTTCTCGACATCGATGGCTTGACTCCTTGTTCTGGCCCCTTCTGAATTAATAAGACACTTCAGATTTGTGGCGTGCCCAACTCACTTTCTCCTTGTGATCTCTCGTTCACTTATCATCAATGGACTGACCCAATGCTTAATCACTTTAGCCTTGTTCTTCAGAGGCTGACCAGTATATTTATGTATACTCCATCAGTTCCTTCTTCGTTTAGCAAACACTACGATCCTGGTTACTTCCAAGATCGTTATCATCTTTTCACTTGACAGCTACTGCATATGCTGACTTTCCTTTGTCAGCTACTGAAGTCTTCTTATGATCATCTTGTGGAAAACTTCATCTTAAATGGCTTCACAACTCAATATGGATGCTGATTGGGTTGATGCTTAGATCTTCTATTAGCTTGCATGCCATTCGTTGAGTGCTCTCTGGCTTCTTTTAGGTGAGATGTATCTTTGCAGTACCAATCAGAGGCTTCATTCCTTTGGATATTCTGGGAGTGCTCAATTGTTGAGAATCGTGTTTGCTCTACAATTCTACCTTGGCTTTGTGAGCACATCTGTTGAGGTCTTAGCTCTGCACTCTACAATTCAGCTTCGGCTGTGCAGACACTACAACTCCGAGATCAGATCTTGACAGTATAATTTCTGTCATTGTGCTTGTTGTCTTCATCTGATCTTGCTCGACTACGATCTCTACCTTTAATACGATCAGTAGACTCTACGACTCTGAGTGTAGTCTACGATCCTTGACTTGGGCTATTAGTAGACTCTACGACTCAGAGTGTAGTCTACAATTCTTGACTTGGCTTCTAAGATGCTCTCGGTACTATCAGTAGGCGTGTCAAGCTTCTTTGATTCTGAACATGACTTCCTCAGCAGACTATGGCTTTGAGGAAGCTTTACTCGACACACTACGATCCTTCCTCGTCTCTCCTGGCAGTCTACGAACTCCGAGATCTACTATCTTGCAGACTACGATTCTACCTCGATAGCTCTCGAGTTATCCTTGACTCTCCCAGCGCATCACGATTTCAGTGCAAAGGTTCGATGATCGATCGACAAGCCTATCTATTACGTCATACGATCAACCTAACATGCTTGATCTTTCTATGTTTATAGTTCGTATACATCATTTCTTTTAAAGGAATTTACAAAGCTATTTTGCTTATGTAGGATCAACCTAACATATTTGATCAATTCATTCTAAGTCATTGTACATATGTTTCTATCATAGGACTTTACAACTTTTGGTTAATACAAGCATACTTGCATATTCATTCATATATATATATATATATATATCATAATCAACTCATATATAAATAGGAATATCATTCACATGTTTATTCCTTACAATCTCCCCTATTTGATTATGACAAAAAAAACAATAAGTGCATATGCATGTTATGAATGAATATTATATACAAAGAGAATCATTGATTTCTAAAATGTATAATCATGAATGTTATTTATAATAATATGGAATTTAATACACTATGACATTTTACATCCTGGATCCAGAACATACCTAGCTAGTTAGAGATGTACCTCTTTGGCTCCATGTATGTTTCCAGGATGTCTGTTGATCAACTACTCATGTGTTTGGTTTATTTGCTCCTTTTCCCCCTGGGATGTTCACTTCATTTCTTTTGTCTGCTCCTCCTTCTCCTCTTATTCTGGCTCCCACTCAGCCTCAGGTTCATCATCCTCTGGCTACCCCTCAGATGATGAACCAGCTTCTTCTTGTGATGTGTTCTTCTTTGTCTTCTTCTCTTCTTTCCTTCTGCTCCTCTTGCCCTTTCTTGAGTGCCTCTTACTCTGCCTCTTTCTATGCCTCTTTTTCTCCCCCTTTTTGTCATTAATCACTTGGGAGAGCTGCTCCACGTTGGACATGAGTTGTTCCATTAGGTAGGAGGAATTTCCAACTTCAATCTAGAGTTCTTGTTGACTTAACTCAAGTTGCATAGAGAAGGACTGATTCATGTTGTCAATCTTGTCAGAGAGGACTTTGAGTTTCTCTTTATTTGCCTTTTGTGCTCGTAGAGCTTCAGCCTTTTTATTATGTATGGCCTTCAGATAGATGTGATCTCTCTCTCTTTGATTTTGAGAGATACATCAGCTATCGTTGCTTGGATTCTGTCTTGAACTGAGTTATCTTCTGTTGCTGTCAACATCTTTGACTCTTTATTGATTAGAGATATCTTCTCAACCAAATTTCATCAGTAATTCTTCAATAGTTCTCGCTCTATAGGAATTTGATCATCTGGTTGGGCAACTTCTTGTTGAACACTAGATTGGACTCTACGATTTTCATCCTTGGACATATTCCTTTTTCCATCAGAGTCCACTCTACGATCATAAGGAATATAATGATTGTCAGCATGTCGGTAGACTTTGTAGTAGAGTGAATGATGGTTGTTGATCATCATGGTTGCAAACTTCTTTACCTCGTAGGAAAGTTTTGTGACACCAGACTTGATTTTGGAATTTATCATCAGAGTAGCACCAGCTGAAGTAACTCTCATCTCTATCATTATGTTCTTTTAGCCAAGGCATCCATGGAAAGAACCATCTCATCAGAAGATCTTCAGAATTGTACAGTATTGTTGTGCAATCTAACTCCATATTTTTCCAGTTATGAAGCACTTCATCTGTAGTCATTCTTACAACCCGAAGTTGTTCATTTCCATGATTTATCCATCTTACTACTGGTTCAGCTGGTGGTTCATCAAAGACCTCCACTACTATTCTTCTGCTAATTCTAGTTGGAGAGAGAACAGGATAGTATTATGGTTCCTCTGATTCCTGAGGTGCAGAATCAGAATCTTTCTCTATTTCTTCCCTTTTTGAGCCAGAATCTTGTTGACTCCCTTCATCGGATTCATCAGTGAAGTCTTCTTGTAGATTTTCATTTTCAGAACCTTCTTCAGCAACATCTTCCTTGGAATCATCTTCTTCAATGCTAGTTCCAACTTCAACACTTTCCTCCTGTAATTCATATTCGTTATCACTTAATTCGATGACTGCAGTAGAGTGATCATTTCTCTTCTTGGAGGCAAATTGAGCAATTAATCTGTAACTCTTCCTTCTCCTTGGAGGTTCAACTATGGGAGAGTCATACTCTTCTTCTTCTTCAGACTCTGAGGCCTTTGAATCATCAGGCAAGCTTCCTTGACTTTTAGCATTGGCAAGATCATGTCCTCCTTCTTTAGAATTAACATCATTTGGCCCATCATCTGGGCTTGTGGGAGCATTTGCATTTGAAGGTGCAGTTGGGTTAGCTTGTAACTTTTCTTCATCATCAGAGTGAATGCTCTGAGAGTTAGCCACAGAGCTTGTGCGTTTTCCTTCATCAGCAGATTCTGCATTTTCTTCCAAGAATCCAGCTTCAGCTTCATTATCGGATTCATTCTTTGGGGGCTCGGTCTTGAGACCATTAGTTTCCTTTTCTTCCTCTGACTCTATGTTCTCCCTTTCGTCATATGAACTTTCTTGGGAAATTGGGACTTTTCTGTTTACCACCTTAGCTTTCTTTTTGGATGACCCTTGAGATAGTCTGTTACTTCTCCTCTTTGTGGTCTCTGCAGTTGAGACCTTTTAATCTTTATTCTTATCTTTAGTGGAGAGACTTCTTGATGGGGCCTTAGTTTTCCTCACACTTTTGGATTTCTTCCTGGCTAGTGTGGTTACTGCTGGTACAGAGTCATCAGATTCAGAACTTTCCACCTCTTTTACCTTTCTTTTCTTAGCAGAGTTCTTTCTGCTGCCCACTGCTGTAGTTAGCCTTCTGTTTTCCTTTGGGTTTTTCTTCCAATTCACAAACAGTTGTGGAGACATTACTTTGTGAACATTCAGAGGTTCTCCCTCATCATCCTTGATCTTGCTTCCCAGCTTCTTCTTCATCACAATACTCAGCAGTCTTCCATGAAACACCTTTGTTAGTGGTTTTTCTGTAGACTTCTTCAACTCAAATTTTTTCCACCCATTTTGAGATTTGATCGAACAAGATAACTCCAAAGTTTATTCGCTTTCTTCGTAACTATTGCGTACATAATCTTCGCTTGTCGATCAAGCACGATTGTCATGTGTCGCAGATCCTCAGATAGTATACATTTGCCTACTATCTCAAAGAAGGAACTCAAATTCCTTAGAAACTCCTTTTTCTTCATGTCCTTCGACTAGGGTTTCTTTGGTACCCCATAATCTCCTTTTGCTTGCTTCAATTAGTCGATCTCATCAAGGTTTTTCAGTCCTATGTCAGGAAAACCTAAGCATTGATTGATATCGAATGATTTTAGCTTTAGAGACTGACCTTTAACCTTGGTTGAAAGGGTTCCAGCATTTATGGATGCATTTGAGTAAAATTCCTTAACCAGTTCAGTGTATACTCGAGTTCTTGCCTCAAGACATTCTGAGAATCCAGATTTCTTCACAAGTTCAAAAATGTCTCTGAACTTCTTTTTGGATTTCTCAAACGACTTGGTTCCGAGTCGGATGCCAGTGATTACTCGCTAATCTTCCATTTGAATGATTCGAGGAATATGAGTATTGATTCAGAGAGATTTATGAGAGACGGCTGATTGTTATTTGGGTTCTGGAGGCTTAATTGATTTAAGCTTCGAAGAGAATTCTAGGGTTTAAAAATGGGAGGGAGAGAGGTTCGATAGTTCCAGGTAACTATTTGCAAATTTTGAATTTATCTTTATGGTAGTTTCTTCTAACTTTGCATACGCTGTGATGTGTCAACTAGCCATTGGTTGCACGATGCCTGGTAATGAGTTGTAACTCCCCATTAACTTTTTAGTTAGATGTCTCTTTTAGAAGAGTAGACATTTGATTGATGTGGATTGACCGTTGACCTCTTTGGTTCGTAGAGTAGCATGATAAGGCAGCTATGGATCTACGTTTTTCTTTGTTGACTCAACGATCAAATTTTGAGAGACGTTGCAGTGGATGGTTTTGACATTACTACTCATTTTGAACCTACATGGCTCAACTACTGATGTACTTCATGAGGCCTTAGGCACTTTTCTTCAGTAGGACATCTTTCCAACTAGCATTCGAACTTATCTCCCATAATCTGAATGTTTGAGCAATTGTCCTGTTCTTCCAAGCTCCTCGTGAGTTAGAGTAGCCTCTTGTAGGACTGCGATCGTCGAGTCTATTTCTACGATCGCTAAGGTGGCACTACGATCATTGAGGTTACATCATGATCGTTGAGTTCTCTTCAATCTTTATTCTATGATCGATGACTACCTTGGTTTTTGAGACGAACTTAATCAAACAATCCTTCTGGATTAAGGTAGCTCAGGAAGGGACAACCTCTTAGAGTGAGCTAAGGGTCAGGTTTGTCCTTGAGGCGCTTTCCAGATGAAATGCTTTTAGAAGTGATTTGCACTGATATCTCATTGGACCTTTTCTGCTGAGGAGTTCCTCTTCCAACTTTAGACATTTGTACTGGCTGTAATTGTGGTGTCCTCCTGTATTTACACTATGATCAGGTGTTTAATTGTAGGCACTCCACTATTTTGAGTTTGGTGGCTGATAGGTTATCAGTAGTACGTTTTGAGGCGTTCCTACTGACTATGGATCTTCATTTGGTTCATTAGCCACAAAGTTTTGGGACTTTGTAGCTGGTACATTGCTTCATAGAATATCTCAGTGTTGTTGTCCCTTAGCAGATCACTGCTCCCCCATGGTTGATGTTGTCTGTTCAGTGGGGTGTGATTCCTTTTTCTTCATGTACATTAGGAGGTATCTTTGCATGTCTCTTTCTACCTGGAATTGTCACTGACAATTTAATCAGTTTACATCATAGATAATGGATATTTCGTGGATCGATCATTCTACGATCATTTGACAAAGACTACTGAACGTAGTCTTCTTTTTACAGCTTTGTACTTGTGGAGTTCTCGCTCCGTAATGAGTTCCTTATGTTCGATGCTCGATGATCCTCTCGTGGTGAGCTTCCGTGAGGATTCTTCTCTTATGACTTCGCTTTAAATGATTGAGCATCTAAGACCCTTTCACATATTTGGTCAAATGACTTGCTTCCTTATAAGGATCGTGAACAAGGTAAGCTTCATTCGATTAGCTCAGCAAGTCTTCCAGGACGGGCTTTAACATATAGGAGTTTTATCAGAATCATTTCTGAACAGTCTTAAGCCTTCTGTTGGTTGAATTTTCTTGACTGAAGTCATCTGCTTCAGCATTCCTTAGTGTAGTCAGATAAACCAGGTACCTGCAAGTTAGATACATTTCTATTTTGGTACCCATAATTAAATGGGTCTTGCTAGGTTAGTTTTCTAAACCCCTGTTCCTCATATATTTGGATAATCATCATATTTATCATAAACAGTCATATTCATGCATGCATTTTGAGATGCATGAAGATGAGTGTGTATAAGATTTGCTATTTTAGTAAAACACACTCTTTCTTTGATGGTTTCATCATTTACTAGGTTATGTTCATAGGATTTAAATGTTCACAGAGTGAGAATCAACTCTACGATTTATTTGTATTCGGTTGATTCATGGAGGTGATCAGTTTCTACGAATCTTCAAGATGCTCTTGTAGAACTGATCATACTCTGTGTGTTATCAAACACTTAGACCATACGTTGTACATACATACTAACCCATCAACAAAGATTACTTCACATGAAATTATTTTAACCTGTGATGCTATTATGACCCATTTCAGATTTCTTTCAAGATGTCATCTTCAACCTAAAACTTAGATGGAGAGAAAGTTTATAGGCATTAAAGTTTTCACCCTCAGTGTACTTTCTCTCTTCACCTTTTTAGGTAGATTATGATTCCTTGAAAGAATACTGTTATAGTTCATAAGAGGGTGCAATCATGATGTACATATTTATATTAGTGAGGAACCGTACCTTTTTACTGTCAATTTCTTAACAGTCATTTATCTAAGATATACTGAGTTTAGGCATTGATGTGCATAGTTTCTCAATTTTTCCTGATAGCTAGCTGCTCTAGTTAACCTTCAGTCAATCAGTCGTGATCTTGAAGATGCAAGCTAAGAGAATATCAGCATCTTCAGTTCTCTGACATCCTTGAGTTCACAAGGTTTACATCCAGCTGCAAGTTGGCCAGACACATGTTTGAGAAGTTCTACTTTCTTCTATGGATAAGCATTACTTAGCATATATGGCCTTTTCATCTTTTCAGGATGGTGGATGTTTGATTCTTTTATGTTGATGTCTCTTGAGCTTTTTAGCCTGGTCTTCAAACTGCAAGATTGACCGCGAGCAAGGATTGGCCTTATTGATATGGTAGTCAAGAACTTGGACCAATCTGAGTAGCTTCAGGTGTATATGCACATTTACCTGTACACAATATTTCCAACGTGTGAGCTCATATGCATATAACAAGTGACTTACTACTAAACTAAGTTTAGAACAATGTTTGTGCCTAAGATCAGACTCAAAGCGATTAGCTTTTGAATATAGCATGAGAACCTTCTCTAATACCAATTGTTAGTTCCCAGTAGGCACAATAGATCTAGAAGAGGGGGTTGAATAGATCCTTTTAAATTCAAATAGTTTTCAGATTTATTTTGTATTGCTAATAATTTAGCATATGACAAACATAAGAATCTTTTCAAGCACAACGGAATAAGTAAAAAATCCCCGTCATTGATATATTCATAATCATACATACATTATTCATAGAGTTAGTTCAGTAGTAGTTAAGTCATACATAGCAGTTATAGCAGTTAATGTACATAATGTAAATGACATAAAGTAAAAGACACAAGGGGTTTTAAGTGGTTCAGAGACTCAAGCTCCTAATCCACTATTCTGCTTTCAACTAGCAGAATTTCCACTAAGGAAGGGCAACACCCAGAATCACTAAGATTCCTTCAAGGCCAGCAGCCTTGGGACTTCAGTTCATTAAGAACTCTTCAAGGCCAGCAGCCTTGGAACTTCTCTAGTTCCCTAGGAACTCTTCAAGCCAAGCAGGATTGGAACTTCATTTAGTCCCTTCGGATAAGGACCCCTCGGGCCCTGGCTTCTTGTTATTGTAGTTGTTGTTGTTGGTGGTGCTGAGCTACTAAGATGTTATTAAGCTCTTAACATCTTTTATACTTAGCAGCTTGGTGTGGTCCTCTTTGCATTCAGCTTTGAGTCTGGACCACATCTTCTTTGGTGCAGCTGATCTTTACTCTTTTCTGATCATCTTCATCTGATGTCAGCTGTGCACCATCACCATTTGGATTTGCTAACTCCCTGAGCTTTTGGTAGACTTCGTCTGGCACTTAGCAATCCCCAAACCCTTCTTGAATGTTCTGCAGACATGGTTCTGCACTTATTCAGTTTCAGCTTTAGGTTCTTGGTGATTCGTAGAGTGGCTCTCTTGATCTTCTTTGTACTCTTCCACTTTTCTGAAAGTTATTTCCTTGGCCTTCTCGGCTCTCAGCTTGGCTGTCATCTTCAGTGGCATTCTCATCTTTGTTGAATAAAGTTCTAATCTGTTTAAATCCTTCTTCAAAGCTGCTTCACTTCCACCTTAGTAGTATCACTGTCACTGAGACTTGTTCTGTTGATCTTTGGTGGAACTCGTAGAGTCAACAATAGCATTCCCAACAACTCAATAATTCTGCAACTTTACAATCATCAGCTCCTCTTGATCTTTGAAGCTCTGTTGATTTATACTACTTTCCAATCTTCCCGTTAGAAGGTAGCCGTTGAAAGCTATTCAAATTGCTTCACAGATCTCGAGTTATTTGGTGCAGACTGCAGATGTGACATGACATCTTTTTCTGACTTTCTGACAACGCAGTCTACTGTTTCACCTACCTTGTCAGATTTGTTACTTTGTTGTCTCGGGCAGGTCGACGACTTTATTTCCCCCCTTCTAATTTCTTGATCAGAGGTTGTCCTTGCATTGATGCTCTCAATGAGCTTTTGTTCGAATGCTAGCTTTCAGATTGAACCGTTGCCAATGCTTCAATCCTCAATTGTTCGAACTCAACGATTCTTATGCACTTCTTCTTGGACCTGATCGTAGTGTCTTATTGACATGTAGAGTCAGCACTACGATCTTGAAGAGTGTTCACTTGATCTTTACTGAAGAGCAGCTCTTCTTCTTTCGTGCAGTGCTTCAACACTTTCGTTTGCCACGACTGCTCTCAGATACTGATGGCTTGACTCCTTGTTCTGGCCCCTTCTGAATTAATAAGACACTTCAGATTTGTGGTGTGTCCATCTCGCTTTCTCCTTGTGATCTCCCGTTCACTTATCATCAATGGACTGACCCAATGCTTAATCACTTTAGCCTTGTTCTTCAGAGGCTGACCAGTATATTTGTGTATACTCCATCAGTTCCTTCTTCATTTGGCAAACACTACGATCCTGGTTACTTCCAAGATCGTTGTCATCTTTTCACTTGACAGCTACTGCATATGTTGACTTTCCTTTGTTAGCTACTGAAGTCTTCTTATGATCATCTTGTGGAAGACTTCATCTTGAATGGCTTCACAACTCAATCTGGATGCTGATTGGGTTGATGCTAAGATCTTCTATTAGCTTGCATGCCATTCGTTGAGTGCTCTTTGGCTTCCTTTAGGTGAGATGTATCTTTGCAGTACCAATCAGAGGCTTCATTCCTTTGAATATTCTGAGAGTTCTCAATTGTTGAGAATCGTGTTTGCTCTACCTGTGACACCCCCTAAATAGTTCCACACGACCCATTCTGACTCGCCAGATATCACACTATAAAAATCATTTACAAACTTCATTTATACAACTTTTGAACTGTCGTGCAGAATACGACCACAGTTAAACTGTGAGTTTTAATACAAATGTATGTAACTCTCATGGTTCCTCGACCACAACCTTACAATCGTACTTTACATAAAAGTACAGTTAAAAACTGTTTTAGAAATTAAAATCTTTGGGAAGTGCTCAAGGAAACCTTCGTACATGGGAGACCACGCGTCAAGGTTATGATAGGTATCATATGTCCACAGAATTATCCTTGGTTAACCCAATAGACCCTAAAGAAAAACAAGAATATTACTATCATGTTCTTTCCAATAGTGAGTCTTCTCTTGACATATAACTATCTCAATTGTTTGCAATTGAAAATTATATTTTAACCAAACTCCAAGATCATATAGGTAGTGCTCGTAGATATACTCAGCAAGTGGATATGCACAACCCTGTCTTATGATAACATGAGGTTGTATGTCATTAGAAATCTTGTATGATAGTGACAAAACACCTTTCCAAAGTTGGGTTCACCTCACCCTATTCGGTTCACCAAAATTAAATATCAAATGACGTATACAATACGACACACTTATCTAAAGTTCTCAATAAAATTATTTTCATACTATTTAGGGAGAACCTCAACAGATATAGACCACCGTTCTATTCTCCGGTTACCCCCGCTCGACCCAGCTACACTCTTATTACCTGAAAGGAATTGTGAAGCAAAAAGGGTGAGCACAACTAGCCCAGTAAAGAATATCATGACTAAAGATAATTTACATCATCAATAGCCTTCAACAGTAATAAATCAGAGATTTAGAACATATGGTAGATGATAAAACTTTTCAACCATAGTTGCAGCGGAACGAGCAATCCATTAGAAGAGTCAAATAGACCATCAGGTCTAATATCTTCTCCATGTTAAAAGTCCACCAATAATGTTTTATCCCTGTAACAAAAATCAACAATTCATGGCGGGATACTTAACGCGTTAGCTACAGCACTGCACGGGTCGATACGCACATCGCCTAGTATCCATCGTTTACGGCATATGCATGGGATTAGCTGCTTCTATGGGATCTTTTATCTTGGCCGGAGGAGAAATTACCAAACGTCTAGCATTCCCTCACGCTTGGCGCCAATGCGGTTTTTAATTGACTGAAAGGTAGTCCTACTAAGAAAGATTTCTCTGTGGATTCGACCTGAGAGACTTCCTTCACCCAATCTGCTTCGAATAACTCTAATCATAATTGGGATTCTAAATTCTCTTCGCACCCAGGACGAAGATAATTTTCATCACCTATCTTCACCTGAAACATAAAAAATCATGGTTATACCAAATCACAATTCCTGCTCATAATCATACTAATAAATTCAACTTTGCACTACGGCCAAAGATATTCATTAACAATTCATCTTTGCACTACAGGCCAAAGACATACAACTATATTTTAGAAGAGTCAAGTAGAGTATGATATCTACTATCTTTTACGAATTAAAAGTGTATAATCAATATTTAATCTCTGAGACTCAGCTTAATAAATAATCCACATCATCGAATCATCCCTGCACTACGGCCAAGGATATTCATGTAATCATCAATGGTCATGATTATACCGAATAATCCCTGGTTATAATCATACTAATAATTGTCCATCAATGCACTACGGGCCAATGAGGACTTTTACCACATCATATATAACATTAAGGGTCATGATTATACCGAATGATCCCTGGTCATAATCATACCAATTAACAATTCATCTATGCACATAAGCCAAAGATACTCATCAATTAATAGTTCATCTTTGTACGTAAGCCAAAGATATACAACTGTAAAACCAATAATCAACTGTCCATCTTTGCACGTAAGCCAAAGATATACAACTGTAAAACCAATAATCAACAAATTCCATCTTTGCAAGTAAGTCAAAGATATACAAATCAGAAAACCAATAATCAATACCCATCTTTGCACGTAAGCGAAAGATGACTTTCATCATAATATAAGCATGAGGATGATGACAATGATATAAGCATTAATCAAACGAAATCAAAGATAAATATTAAAGACTTTAAATTTATCCGAGTTTAAAAATATCCAAATTGTCAACATGATCATCGCTTTGTGAGTAAAATTCAAGAATAATATTCATGTACCAAAAATCATTTGGACGTAAAAAAAATATATTTTTCTGAAAAATAGTACCCATGAATAGTACCCTATGAATAGTACTTCAGGAATAGTACCTCGTGAATAGTACCCCTCCTTATTAAAAAGTACCCCAAATACCCGAGTGAATAATATTTGGGTGAATAGTAATTTGGATGAATAGTAACCCGTGAATAGTAACTCGTGAATAGTACTCCGACACGAAAAGTTCCCCGAATACCCGAGTGTATAATACTAGAGTGAATAGTAAACGGGTGAATAGTAACCCGTGAATAGTAACTCGTAAAAAAAATACCAAAGAAACCAATATTCCATGACGAGTATAAAAGAAATGATATCTCATACGAGTATAATAGATTATATGAAACTGCAAATGGATTTTCACCCGCTATGCGGTAATCCACGTAGACAAATCATTTTCACAATTTAATAAGGAATGAATACAAAGGATCATTTAACATGCATGCGGTAATCCACATAGACAGGTTATTCCAACAGAATAATAAAGAATAGAATAACATTAAAATTCACCATACATGCGATAGGCCCGCATGCAGACGTGTTATTCCCAATGTAATAATAAAAGAATGGAACCAGTCATGCGTGCGTAATCCGCAGATGCATGTGATATTCCAATGAATAATAATAAAAAATGGAACCAGTCATCATGTAAATCCGCATGCATGTGTATTCCAACCGAATAATAAAGAATGGAATAACAATGTAATTCATCATCACGCGTCGATAAAATGCATGCATGTGTTATTCCAATGTAATAATAAAGAATGGAATAATGTAAGAATTTTTACTATGTATGCGGTATTGCGACATGGTCAAGTTATTCCAACATAATAATAAAGAATGGAA
This sequence comes from Panax quinquefolius, assembly GCA_020205615.1. Taxonomy (NCBI): domain Eukaryota; kingdom Viridiplantae; phylum Streptophyta; class Magnoliopsida; order Apiales; family Araliaceae; genus Panax; species Panax quinquefolius. The sequence continues at coordinate 21,947,014 of CM035168.1, read as the reverse complement.
TAACCTCCTTACGAGTATTGAAAAAAAATAACTCTCTTCATGAATACGAAAGAATAATACCCCTTACTATAATAATAATATCCCTTACCTCAGAAGAAGATTGGACACTGGAATAGTGAAGTAACAAACTTCGCTTCTTCTTTCTCTCTATAGCTTCGCTCTCTATAATTTCTCTATAATAATTTCTCTTGTGAGACTTAGTGAATTAGTGAAAAATAATGAAGAAATGAGCTTCTGTTTATAGGAAAATATAGTTTCTATAATTACACATTTTGGGGCTCAAAATATTACAGTATAATACCTTTATCTTTTCCTTTATTTTTAATTTAGTCATACAAGTATTATCAAACTTGCACCACCTCCCCTAATTGTAAATCATGTGAATCAATAGTAAATCATGTGACTCAATAGTTCTAAATAAGTGAAAAAATTAATTATAGTATAGTACCTTCATCTATACCTCCATTTTTAACTTAGTCATGCAAGTATTATCAATCTTGCACCAACTCCCCTAATAGTAAATGAATGTGAATCAATAGTACACACATGTGAACAAATAGTTATAATCATGTGAATCAATAGCAATTAATTGCTCATTTATCCGGTTAATTACCCGATTGGTCAATATAACCTCCAGACATCAATTATTATCGAAATAAATGTCGATTTTCACTAACACTGATAATTCCAATACAATGGAACTATCAATTTCATCTTTAATCAACACGAACTTATTCATCATTAATATTATAATTTACAATATTTAGCAACCAGGTCGTTCCCAGGAAAGAGGAGGTTTTCCGATAAGGATTTCTCCTTATTGGCTGGCAATTAGGTGACCAAACCTCTCCTTGACTGAACTTCTAGACATTGTCAATATTGCAAATAATAATATGAATAACTTTATCATCTCAATTATTGATTTAATAATATAACATATTATATAGATGATACCATGACAATAATTGAATCAATAATATGAGAGATATGATGCAACAATTATTGTAGCAATAATTGAGTGTAACTGAGTAACTTCTTACGTAAGCATCAATAATCAATATCGTGTGCTACTATGCAACCACCCGTATTACTGTACTTTTACTACCGAGTAGTTCAACAGTTTTAACGGTAACACTAGCCGTTATTTTTATAAAAAGATAATTCTGTCATTTTTTAACTACGACAATACTTTTGTTGTGGGGCCCACCAATGATTATGCCATCATACGAATATTTCCTATGAAAACGAATATTCCCCGACCAATCGAATATTCCCCGACACAACGAATAACAACTTGCTTACTTTGTAAAATTTTCAAATATCACCCTTAACTTTAACCCTTTCTCAATTTAACCATTTACTAAATAAAATAATAATTATAAGAAAATTGAATACTTTCATTTCATAAAATTTGGGATCTCACAATCTCCCCTCCTTATGAAATTTTGCCCTCGAAATTTACGTATATAGTAGTTCGAAGAGATGAGAATACCTTGCTTCCTTTTTGGATTGTACCTTCCCAGTTATTTCCTTTGTATCATGATTTTCCCATTGCTCATCTCTTGTATTTCATATATCATTCTAGAATATATCTTCAAAACAAAGGTTAATTGACATATCACAATTTGTCAACTTATCAAGTAAACAATTTCAGCTTAGGTAAGTCACACACTAGCAAAGTATATTACTCGTCTCTCCCCTCCTAGTTCTAGACTCATATCTCCGCCAGCGACCATATCCCTAAGCTCTGATACCATTTGTTACGCCCCCAAAATAGGTCCACACGACCCATTCTGACTCGCCAGATATCACACTATAAAAATCATTTACAAACTTCATTTATACAACTGTTGAACTGTCGTACAGAATACGACCACAGTTAAACTGTGAGTTTTAATACAAATGTATGTAACTCTCATGGTTCCTCAACCACAACCTTACAATGAAACTTTACATAAAAGTACAGTCAAAAACTGTTTTAAAAATTAAAATCTTTGGGAAGTGCTCAAGGAAACCTTCGTACATAGGAGGCCATGCGTCAAGGTTATGATAGATATCATATGTCCACAGAATTATCCTTGGTTGACCCAATAGACCCCAAAGAAAAACGAGAAGATTACTATCATGTTCTTTCCAATGGTGAGTCTTCTCTTGACATATAACTATCTCCACTGTCTGTAATTGAAAATTATATTTCAACCAAACTCCAAGATCATATAGGTAGTGCTCGTAGATATACTCAGCAAGTGGATATGCACAACCCTATCTTATGATAACACGAGGTTGTATGTCATTAGACATCTTGTATGATAGTGGCAAAACACCCTTCCAAAGTTGGGTTCACCTCACCCTATTCGGTTCACCAAAATTAAATATCAAATGACGTATACAATACGATACACTTATCTAAAGTTCTCAATAAAATTATTTTCATACTATTTAGGGAGAACCTCAATAGCTATAGACCACCATTCTATTCTCCGGTTACCCCCGCTCAACCCAGCTACACTCTTATTACCTGAAAGGAATTGTGAAGCAAAAAGGGTGAGCACAACTAGCCCAATAAAGAATATCATGACTAAAGATAATTTACATCTTCAATAGCCTTCATCAGTAATAAATCAGAGATTTAGAACATATGGTAGATGATAAAACTTTTCAACCATAGTTGCAGCGGAACGAGCAATCCATTAGAAGAGTTAAATAGACCATCGTGTCTATTATCTTCTCCATGTTAAAAAGTCCACCAAAATGTTTTATCCTCGTAACATCAATCAACAATTCATGTCCACAATCATATGAATAACTCATAATCATAATTGTGATTCTAAATTCCTCTTCGCACTCGGGACGAAGATAATTTTCATCACCTATCTTCACCGAAATATCAAAATCATGGTTATACCAAATCACAATCCTCTTTCATAATCATACTAATAAATTCATCTTTGCACTACGACCAAAGATATTCATTAACAATTTATCTTTGCACTACTGTGCCAAAGACATACAACCGTATTTTAGAAGAGTCAAGTAAAGCATGATATCTACTATCTTTTACTTAATTAAAAGTGTATAATCAATATTTTATTATTGAGACTCTCGAAATAAATAATCCACATCATTGAATCATCCTCGCACTACGGCCAAGGATATTCATGTAATCATCAATGGTCATGATTATACCGAATAATCCATGGTTATAAACATACCAATAACTGTCCATCAATGCACTATGAGCCAATGAGGACTTTTACCACATCATGTATAACATTACGGGTCATGATTATACCGAATGATCCCTGGTCATAATCATACCAATAAACAGTTCATTTATGCACATAAACCAAAGATACTCATCAATCAATAGTTCATCTTTGCACGTAAGCCAAAGATATACAACTGTAAAACCAATAATCAACAGTCCATCTTTACATGTAAGCCAAAGATATACAACTATAAAACCAATAATCAACAGTCCATCTTTGCATGTAAGCCAAAGATATACAACTATAAAACCAATAATCAACAGTCCATCTTTGCACGTAAGCCAAAGATGACTTTCATCATAATATAAGCATGAGGATGATGACAATGATATAAGCATTAATCAAACGAAATCAAAGATAAATATTAAAGACTTTAAATTTATCCAGAGTTTAAAAATATCCAAATTGTCAACATGATACTGCTTTGTGGAGTAAAATTCAAGAATAATATTCGTGTACCAAAAATAATTTGACAGAAAAAGAAATATATTTTTTGAATAAATAGTACCCATGATAGTACCCTATGAATAGTACTTCGGGAATAGTACCTCGTGAATAGTACTCCGACATGAAAAGTACCCCAAAAACCCGAGTGAATAATATTCGGGTGAATAGTAATTTGGATGAATAGTAACTCGTGAATAGTAACTCATAAATAGTACTCCGACATGAAAAGTTTCCCGAATACCCGAGTGTATAATACTAGAGTGAATAGTAAATGGGTGAATAGTAACTCATAAAAAAAATACCAAAGAAACCGATATTCCATGACGAGTACAAAAGAAATGATATCTCATACGAGTATAGTAAACTGCAAATAGATTTTCACCCACCATACGGTAATCCACGTAGACAGATCATTTCCACAATTTAATAAGGAATGAATACAAAGGATTATTCACCATGCATGCGGTAATTCACATAGACAGGTTATTCCAATAGAATAATAAAGAATAGAATAACGGAAGAATTCACCATACATGCGATAGAATCAGATGTGCATGTGTTATTCCTAACGAATAATAAAGAATGGAACCAGTCAAATACGTAATCCGCATGCATACGATATTCAAAATGAATAATAAAGAATGTAACCGGTCATCGTAATCCACATGTAGACGGAGGATATTCCAATAGAATAATAAAGAATGGAATAACAATGAAATTCACCACGCGTGCGATAGATCACTGCAATTGTTTATTCCAATGTAATAATAAAGAATGGAATAATGTAAGAATTTCACCATGTATGTGGTATTGGCGTATACATGTAGTTATTCCAACATAATAATAAAGAATGGAATAACAACCCTTACGAGTATTGAAAGAAAATAACTCTCTTCAGGAATACGAAAGAATATTACCCCTTACTATAATAATAATATCCCTTACCTTAAAAGAAGACTGGATACTGGAATAGTGAAGTAGCAGACTTCGCTTCTTCTTTCTCTCTATAGCTTCTCTCTCTATAATTTCTCTATAATAATTGCTCTTGTGAGACTTAGTGAATTGGTAAAAAATAATGAAGGATTCTGTTTATAGGGAAATATAGTTTCTATAATTACACATTTTGGGGCTCGAAATATTACAATATAATACCTTCATCTTTTCCTTCATTTTTAATTTAGTCATGTAAGTATTATCAAACTTGCACCACCTCCCCTAATTGTAAATCATGTGAATCAATAGTAAATCATGTGACTCAATAGTTCTAAACATGTGAAAAAATTAATTATAGTATAGTACCTTCATCTATACCTCCATTTTTAACTTAGTCATGCAAGTATTATCAATCTTGCACCAACTCCCCTAATAGTAAGTGAATGTGAATCAATAGTACACACATGTGAACAAATAGTTATAATCATGTGAATCAGTAGCAATTAATTGCTTTCATTTATCCTAAGTTAATTACCCGATTGGTCAATATAACCTCCGGGCATCAATTATTATCGAAATAAATGTCGATTTTCACTAACACTAATAATTCCAACACAATGGAACTATCAATTTCATCTTTAATCAACACGAACTTATTCATCATTAATATTATAATTCACAATATTTAGCAACCAGGTCATTCTCAGGAAAGAGGGGGCTTTTCGATAAGGATTTCTCCTTATTGGCGCGTAATTAGGTGACCAAACCTCTCCTTGAATTTTATTTAAATTGAATTTTATTAAATTTATTTTATTTTATTCTATTTTATTTTATGTTTTATTGAATTGTATTTTATTTATATTATATTATATATTTTTTATTAAATTTAATATATTTATTAAATTAAATCAAATTTGTTTTATTTTATTCAATTCAATTTAATTTATCATTTTATTTTATTTTGCTTTATTTTGTATTATATTATATTAACTAATTTTTAAAATTTATTTTATTTAATAAACTACATTAAAATAAATTTATTAGTTTATTTATTTATTAATGAATTTTATTTTAATTTAATCTATTTATATATTAAATTATATTTATTTCATTTATTAAACTTTATTTTATTTTATTACGAATTATATATTAGTATATTAAATAGTGAAATTTTTTTATTTTTTTTAATTAAGTTGATTAAATTAATTGATATTTGATGTATAAATTATTTGTCAAAACCAATTAAGTAAATGCTTAATTAGTGAATTTTAGTATTAGAAAATTAAGTACTACCTCTGTCCCATAATAAGTGATTTTTTAGCTTAAATCACACATACCAATACATAAGCTAAAATGACAAAAATACCCTTAATATACTTTCTTTGGAGTTGAAGAGTTAATGAGTGTCATTTAATTGTAGTGAGTAATGGAGGAAACAAAGAGTCAAGAATAATGGAGGGCATATATGGGAAAATATTATAAAATTTGTATTGGAGTTCTAACACATCACTTATTTTGGGAAAAAAATATTAAGCCTAAAAAATCACTTATTGTAAGACCCCAACTTATTATGAATAAAATTGAATTTTCTCTATTTATTATCTTGAAATAATAAGGAATTAATTTGATATAATGCTGGTTATGGGTGAAATGTGCAAATTTTGCAAAATAAGCAAGTGGTTATAAAATAATCATTGTTGTTTGTGAGAATATTCGTTTGGTCGTGGAATATTCTTTTTGTCGAGGAATATCCGTATGCTACGGCCAGATCATTTATTGGGCCCCATAACGGAATAAGCTGTCGGATGAAGAAAACGACAAAGTTTGAGTTTTTATAAATAACGGCGTAGTTATTCACAGTTAACATTTGTTGGGTTACGGTGGTTAAAATACTGATGTCGCTTGGTTGCACGATGCATTACCGGTATTGCACATTATTGTTGAATTATTGATTAAATGCGTGAGAAGGCGTTACTCAATAATTGTTACGATGAATTATTGCTCAATATTTTATTTTATTGATTTAATAATTACTACGTTGATACTTTATATTATTGTTGTTTCAATAATTGTTCTTGCGCATGATATTTCCCATTATCGGATCAATAATTCATATTATTTGAATAATATTATTAGATGGCTTTATTGGAAATTTCTAGAAAGTTCGTCATCGATGAGAGGTTTGGTCACCTAATTAATTGGCGGCGCCAAGAAGGAGAAATCCTTATTGAAAGCCCCTCTTCCTGAGGAGCAAATTTGGTTGTCATAATTGTGATTACGTAATATTATTTGAGAATAATTAATTATTGATTTATATGATAAGAAAATATGTATTTGATGTGGATATTAATGATGGATTTATTTATGTGGTTATAAACGAAGGAATTAATACTGAGGTGTTTTATCAGTATTTTGTCGGAATGGAAGTATTAAAATCATCCGTTTGTGGATTTGGATATTTTTGTTTGGAATTTGGAAAACTCAAAGCTACAAAGTTGTAGAGAATTTGATTTAAGTGTGGAATGGATATAAAATTCGTATTTTTCTGATAAACGGGCTATTTTCTATGAATTACTGAAGTTCCGGAAAATAAAATGATTTTTATTAAATTATGGGTGGGACCCACTTTTGGTTGGTGTTGAATACATGTGGGCTGCTGGGAATTTTTAGATTTGGCATGCTTGAATTTGATTTCCAAGGTGTGCATAGAAATTTGTTTAAAATAATAATATTTTATTATTTTAGTCTCCTATGGCGTTCTAGCATTTTCCTATAAATAGACGCTTAGGTTAGAATTGAAAATCACACCAGAAACAAGTTTTCTTTCTCTCTATATTGTCGAGCGTATTTTTGTGAGTATTTATGTGACGCCCCCAAAATAGGTATACATCACCTATTCTGAATCGCCATATACATGGTACAGAATACAAATACAACTTAATAATACAGTTGTCATGTAAAATACGACAAAACATAAATTGAGAGTTTTAATAAGAATATTGTCATCTAGACAATATCCACACTCAAAAGAGTTCTCATTCCATTTATTGTCACACTATTTAACAGAATAGTGAGGACTACTAATACTATCATCTAGACCGTCACTCCGTTTCTCGACAAGTCCCGGCTACGTTCTCATTTCCTGAAGAGAACAGTGAAAGAAAGGGGTGAGCTCAACTAGACCAGTAAGAAATATTATGACTAAGATAATGTAGAATAAATTATCATTAGTTTTCAACAATGTTAAACTGATAAAATATAACAAACATCAAGTCTAACTGCAGCGGAACAAGCAATCCATTAAAAGAGTCAAGTAGAGAATAAAATCTACTATCTTTTATGATTTAAAACGGTTTTTTCATCACTTTTATCGTTGAGACTCAGCTTAATATATAATCCACATCATCCATGCACTACGGCCAAGGATATTCATTAGTATCACAACCAAAAATTATCCATGCACTACAGGCCAAGGATATTCGTGTATTCATCAATGGTCATGATCATGCCAACAACTGTCCATCAATGCACTACGGGCCAATGAGAACTTTTACCACATCATTTGTAACATTACGGTCATGATTATACCGAATAATCCTTGGTCATAATCATACCAAGTCCATCTATGCTGAACAGAAGCACGATGACTTTCAACATAATATAAGCATAAGGATGATGACAATGATATAAGAATCCAATATAACAAGTTCAAGAATTAATTTATCCAGAATTCAATAACGTCCAAATTGTCAACATGATACTGCTTTGTAGAGTAAAATTCAAGAATGTTCAGAAGAATATTTCCATGAAAAGATATTGGATGAAGCGCAAATATCAAGGATATTCCACTAATTTCATGGAGTATACAAGTCAAAACTTTAACCAACTGAGTATAATAGAATATATGAAATTGCAAATGGATTTTTGCCCGCCATGCGGTAATCCATGTATACAGATCATTTCCACAATTTAATAAGGAATGAATACAAAGAATCATTCACCGTGCATGTGGTAATCCACATGACGAGTTATTCCAATGTAATAATAAAGAATGGAATAATGTAAGATTCACCATGCGTCCGATAGATCGCATGCATAAAAGTTATTCCCAATGAATAATAAAGAATGGAACGGTCATGCGTAGCGCGCATCGGACGAGGATATTCCGACGTAATAATAAAGAAGCGGAACCAGTCGGTAGAAAATTACGACCGGCTGTGATATTCCAATGAAATAATAAAGAATGGAATAACAACAGAAATCACTATGCATGCGATAGACCGCTCAAACAGGTTATTCCAATAGAATAATAATTAATGGAACCAGGTCAGGCGTAATACGCACCGACAGGATATTTCAACAGAATAATAAAGAATGGAATAACATAAGAATTTCACCATGTATGCGGTACTTCGCATATACAGGTTATTCCAATATAATAATAAAGAATGGAATAACAGAAGAATTTCACCAAGTATAGGGTAGCTCACAGATATCTGAGTTATTCCAATGAAATAATAAAGAATGGAATAACAGAAGAATTTCACCATGTATGCGGTACTTCGCATAGACAGGTTATTCCAATATAATAATAAAGAATGGAATAACAGAGGTTCTCTTCATGAATACGAAAGAAATAATACCCCTTACCTTAGAAGAAACTGGATATTAGAAAAGTGAGGTAGCAGAATACTTTTCTTCTTTCTCTCTATAGTTTCTCTCTTTAGAGTTTCAGTGAATTCGTAAGAAATAATGAAGGAATGAGCTTCTATTTATAGGAGAATGGACTGAATAATAACTAATTCATGAACGGTCCAAATTGTTACTTTTAAACGGACGGTCCATATTGATTTACTATGCAGTATTAATAAATTATTCTAATAAAACAAAATCTTTTAAATAAAATATAATATATTCTATTTATAGTCTAATAAAACAAATAATTTTATAAAAGTATTACATTTTTATATAAAAAGATTTTACTATCTGAAACACTATCAGTAACTTATGCAAATACTATACATAATAAAATATAATATATTCTAATTATTGTCTAATAAAATAAATAACTTTATAAAAGTATTACATTTTTATATAAAAAAGATTTTACTATGCAAAATACTATGCATAATAAAATATATTATATTCTAATTATTATCTAATAAAACAAATAACTTTATAAAAGTATTCTCTTTTATATAAAAAGCTTTTCTGTTTTATTACATTAATAATACTAATAAAATAAAATTTATATATATATAACATATATATATATATATAAACTTCCGTGACTTCATAAAAAGACACCTCAATATATTTAACAACATTTATCATCATTATTATAATTCACAATATTAATCGACCAGGTCGTTCCCAGGAAAGAGGGGGCTTTCCAATAAGGATTTCTCCCTATTGACGCGTAATTAGGTGACCAAACCTCTCATTGGCAGAACTTCTAAACATCGTTAATATTGCAAATAATAATATTAATAACTCTGTCATCTCAATTATTGATTTAATAATATATAAAATATCGACAATAATTGAATCAAATAACGTGAGATACTATGCAACAATTACCTGTAGCAATAATTGAACAAAACTGGTGACTTCTCACGTAAGAATCAATAATCAATACTGGTGTAACTCTTACGCAACCACGCCAGTATTCTTCGTATTTTTACTATCGAGTAGTTCAATAGTTTTAACGGTAAAACTTCCGTCGTTATTTTCATAAAAAATATTTTTGTCATTTTCTCAATCCGACAATAATTCCGTTGTGGGGTCCACCAATGATTGTGCCGTTGTATGAATATTCCCTGTTAAAATAAATATTCACCGACCAATCGAATATTATATAACAACTTACATACTTTGCAAAATTTATAAATATTACCCACAACTATAATATTATATCAAATCCACACCATAATTTTGAAAAACAAATATTTTGAGAAATTTAAATCTTTATTCATAAAATTTGGGGTCTCACAATTTAGATACTTTGAGAGTTGCTATTCGGTACAAGTTTCCTTCGGCTTTCCATCCGATATTCTGATCAGAAGTACCGTTATTTTGAGGTAAGTGATGTTATTTTCTTCATATATGATATTATTTCTTTCAATATCATTATGCCAAAATATTGGTCTGAACTTTTTATCAAATTTGGAACTTTTTGTGTCGGGGTTACTATTCACGATACTCTGACTATTCACTTTCACGAATCTGACCTATTCAATAGAAAATAAAAATTTTCCTTTTTGTCCAAGATGCCTATTAAGGTTACTATCTTTGATTGTATCCTTGTTTTAATCTTTTTTTTTGAATTCTGCTTCACAATTGGTTATTATGAAGTATTACTGATCTTGGATAAACTGTTATACGAATCCCTAATATTTGTCCTTCTATCTCACTGGATTCGTTTTATTTAAAATATTTTTCTTCATCCTCAGTCTTAAATGATGATATTACTGAATATCTTTGGCCTGTAGTGCAAAGATGAATGATTAACTGATGAATATCTTTGGCCTGTAGTGCAAAGATGAACTGGTGTTGAGATGAACATGACCAACTGGTGATACAAATGAATATCTTTGGCCTGTAGTGCAAAGATGAATATTTGATTAAAGATGTACATTGATTGTTGTTACAGGGATAAAATATTGATGATGAACTTTTAAATCTTAGAAGATAGTAGAATTCATTCTCTACGTGACTCTTCTAATGGATTGTTGTTTCCGCTGCAGTTGTTGGTCTAAAACTTGTTGTACATTATATTCTATCGATTTTTCCTCGTTGAAGACTAATGATAATTTGTTGTATATTATCTTAGTCATAATATTCTTTACTGGGCTAGTTGAGCTCACCATTTTCCTTTTTGTTCCATTTTTCTTCTCAGGAGGTGAGAACATAGCAGGATCTAGTCGGGGTATGTAGTGATGGTTCTAGAAAGATGTTTTAGCAGTCCTCACTATTTCTGTAAAATAGTGTATGAATAATTGTAAGGAGAACTTATTTGAGTGTGGATATTGTCTAGAAGATAATATTTGTATTTAAACTCACAGTATGTGTTGTCGTATTTTGCATGACAATTGTATTCTTCAAGTTGTAGTTTACTTTCTCTGCACCATATATTTGGCGACTTCGAAATGGGTGTTGTATACCTATTTTGGGGCATCACAGGTTAGTATCGAGCTTAGGGATATGGTCTCTGGCGGAGATCGGGGAATAGAATTAGGAGAGGAGAGATGAGTAAATCCTTCGCTAGTGTGTCCTATCTAAGCTTATTTGTTGGTCGGTCATAATATAGGGATATTATGTGATATGTTAATTTGTTTAATTAACCCTTGTTTTATGGAAGTATTTAAGAATGGCTGCTGAGAACATTAACAATGGAGTGTATGAGACCTGTGGAACAACCTTTAGTCACAAACCCAGAGAACGCGTTGAGAAGATAATATTCCTCCCGTAAACAATGCTACCGAAAGCAAATGATGAATGATGGAATGTTTAGAGCTTTTTGCAGTTCATGCAAAATCAGAAGAGGGAGACTCGTGTACAAAATATGGGTGGAAGTGATAGCAACGCGCGGTCTGTCACAGCCAAACAGTTCAAGGAGTTGGGACCACCAGATTTCTGGGGAAATCTCGATCCGATTAAGGCGAAAACGTGGGTCAAGAAAATTACCAAGATATTCGATGTCTTGGGATTCACAGAGGAACAAAAGGTTCCATTCGCCACCTTTATGTTCCGTTGAGAGGCAGATTACTGGTGGGAATCCGTGAAGCGTACCCAGCCAGCCGCACTCAACATATCTTGGGAAAGATTTCAGAAACTGTTTAATGACAAGTACTTTCCTGAAAGTATTCGTCATATGAAGGAGGTAGAGTTTATTAGACTGGAACAGAACAACATGACGGTGTCTCAGTATGAGGCGAAGTTCATGGAGTTATCCAAGTTTGCACCTCATTTGGTAGAGAATGAGGAACGTATGACACGGATGTTTCTGGTGTGATTTTCAATTCTAACCTAGGCACCCTATTTAAAGGAAAATGCTTAGAACACCAAAGTAGAAAATTTAATAAAATAATATTATTTATAAACTAAATTCCTACGCACACCACCAGCTGATTTCAACCACTAACACATGTCCCACAAATTAAAAAAAAAGTTTTTCTTAATTAAAATATTTTAAACTTCAAAAATTAATTATTCTGGAACTTCGAAACTTCAATAATTCATAAAAAATAACCCTTTTATCAGAAAAATTCGAACCTTATATCTTTTCCATAGGAAATTCCATTCTTTACAACTTTGCAGAAGAAAGTTTTTCCAAATTCCAAATGTAAATTGATCAAATCCACAAACCAAGCGATTTTACGGTATAATCAAATTTCATCCAAGAAATGGGGTCCATCGACATGTTTAACATGTTTTTAACATTTATTGTAACAAAAAATACTCTTCCTCCTCATTTATTCATATATCCCACATTCATTATAAAATATCACAATTATTATATTATTAAAATATAATAATATTTTTAAATGAATTATTTATCAGAAAAGATAAAATATCAATTTTTCAACAATTGTCACTTTAAAATTTTCTCCATCTATATCCACATAAAATGAATATTTTTCTTATCATATAAATCAATAATTAATTATTCACAAATAATATTACAAAATCACAATATTGGCAACCAGGTCGATCCTAGGAAAGAGGGGGCTTTCCAATAAGGATTTCTCTCTACTGACGCGCAATTAGGTGACCAAACCTCTCCTTAGACAGAACTTTCTAGACATTGCCAATAATACTGTCTAATAATATTATTCAAATAATATGAATTATTGATCTGATAATGAAAAATATTGAGTAGTGACAATTATTGAAACAACAATAATATAAAATATCAACGCAACAATTATTAAATCAATAAAATATTGAACAGTAATTATTATAACAGTTATTTAGTAGTGCCTTCTTACGTAAGAATCAATAATTGTGCAATACTGCATCTTCTTGTGTTTTTTAACCAATTTAGTATTTCAACAAAGTTAATCTCTGTAAATAACTACGCCTGCTTATTTATAACCAACTTATACTTGTCGTTTTTTAATCCAATCGTTTTCTGTTATGGGGCCCACACAAGGCTGCGTCGTCGTAGGAATATTCCCCGATAGTAAGAATATTCCACGACCAAGCGAATATTCTCCGATAAAAATGAATATTTTATAACCACTTGCTTATTTGAAATATTTGCACATTTTAACCATAACTAACCACATTAATCAAATCAACCCTTACTATTTCAAGATAATAAATAGAGGAAATTCAATTTCATATAATAATAAGTTGGGGTCTTACAACACAGTCATGTGAATAACTCATAATCATAATTGTAGTTCTAATTTTCTCTTCTCATCCAAGACGAAGATATTTTTCATCACATGTCTTTACCTGAAACATCAAAGATCATGGTTATACCAAATCATAGTTCCTGTTCATAATCATACTAATAAGTTCATATTTGCACTACGGACCAAAGATATTCAACAACAGGTCATCTTTGCACTACACGCCAAAGATATTCATCAACAATTCATCTTTGACTACTAAAATTAAAGATGTTAATATTTCAAAGAAATATATAATCATTTGAGAATTTATATAAACAATATTTATAACCATGTTGATCAATTCACCTTTTGCTTCCAAGCTAAAAATATTCAATTGTAAATTCAATGGTCATGATCATACCAGTCAACAATTCATCTTTGCACTCATCGCCAAAGAGAACCCATAGTCACGATCATACCAATAATCTATCCATCTTTACACTTAAGTCAAAGAGAAATTTCATCACCGGGATTATAAAAATGTTATATATGATAATAAAAACAATACGATCAACAACTGTATTTAATTTCAAGAGTAATATTCATGAAACAATGATTTCATAACACCTTAATCCAAATGTTATAAATCACTTAATAATCTCATAATCTAATATTATTAATATTAGCACAATATTTTAATCATTTCTTAAACTTATACATAATTTATTTTTATTGTTTACACTTTACCAATTAATGCATTTAATCATCCTAAAATGCCAAAATCATAAAATTTCATCACCAATAACCAAAACCCTCATCAAAAAATCTTCATATACCTTATATAGGATTCTCAAACCATAACATTCTATTTTCCAATTTTGTTACTTCACATAACATATTTAATTCATTTACTCATAACTAGTCCATTTTCATGAAAAATACCAAATTAGTACAAACAAATTTTTTTTCCTAGGATTTAGCAGAACATAGTCCCATATTGAACATATAATTTTCTCAGAATTTTTAAAATTCATTTACTATTTTTCATATGGCCAAAACTGCCGAATATTTAGACATTTATCATAAATTTTACTTTTATCCAAAAATTCCGAAATTTACAGGGTATACTGATATTATATAGATGTACTCCCAATAAAAATTTCATCAATTTTAGAGTTAACCACAAGGAGTTATAAGGGTTTACTTTTAAAATAGTCTTTTCTCATAAAATTAATAACTCTTAATCTATATATCCAAAAATCACCATTTTTGGACACAATCAAGAAAACTCATCAAATTATCATTTCAAATTTTTCCAGAATTTTTGAAGGTCCGAAAAAAGTACGAAACTGAAAAACATAATAACCCTTAAAAATCTCTTACCTCGAAAGAGTAGTATTTCTGATCGGAATGTAAAGCCGAAGGAACCTTGCACTGAATTGAAACTCTCAAAGTATCTAAATACTCACAAAATACGCTTGATAATATAGAGAGAGAAAGAGAGAAAGCTTATGTTTCTGGTGTGATTTTCAATTCTAACTTAGCCCTATATTTATAGGAAAATGTTAGCACGCCGAAGCAGACTTGACCTGCTACCTGATGGCTTTACCTGCTACTATTTTCACCCACCACATTTGAATTAGAATTTCAGTACATTTCTTCACCAACCACAAGTGGGGCCCACACATTCTAGAATTTTCCACCAAAATGATAAATTCCAAAACTTCAACAATTTCTGAACCAGTCACCTCTTAAAATTCATAACAATTCATACGTTCATTTTTAACGGTTCAAAATTTGTGGACATATACTCAACTTATATATGTATAACATATCTAAAAATCACAACGATCTAACGGTCGGATTAAAAATTATAACTCAAACAATATATCGTAAAAATACTGCTTTGATTTTTAATACCTCCATTCCGACAAAAATACTGATAAAACACCTCAACATTAATTCCTTCATTTATAACCACATAAATAAATCCACCATTTATATCCGCATCAAATAAATATTTCCTTATCATATAAATTAATAATTAATTATTCACAAATAATATTACAGAATCACAATTATGACAACCAGGTGGTTCCCAGGAAAGAGGGGGCTTTCCAATAAGGATTTCTCCTTATTGGCGCGCAATTAGGTGACCATACCTCTCCTTAGACAGAACTTTCTAGACATTGCCAATAATACCATCTAATAATATTATTCAAATAATATGAATTATTGATATGATAATGAGAAATACTGTGCAATGACAATTATTGAAACAACAATAATATAAAATATCAATGCAGCAATTATTGAATCAATAAAATAAAATATTGAACCGTAATTACTGTAACAATTATTGAGTAGTGTCTTCTTACGTAAGGATCAATAATTCAAAAATATTGTGCAATACCGTGTGCTACTGTGCAACCACGCATATTACTATATTTTTAACCACCGGGTATTCCAACAAAGAATTAATTAGAATAACTTACGTAGAGATTATTTATAAAAACTCATACTTTGTCGCTTTCCTTCATCCAACCGTTTTTTGATTATGGGGCCCATAAAATGGTCAAGGCGTCGCATTTAATATTCCCTCACAACAAGAATATTCCATGACCAAACGAATATTCCCGACAGAAATGAATATTTTATAACCACTTGCGTATTTTGAAAATTTTATATATATCACCCTTAACTTTAACTTTTTATCAATTTAACCATTTACTAAATAGGAAAATTGAATACTTTTATTTCATAAAATTCGGGGTCTTACATTATATTTGGCGCTGGCGGAAATCTTGACGCTACCAGTGGAGCCCTACTTCCCACGGAATTCAGTCGGAAATAAATTATTTTCGAGGGACATATGTCCGACAGATTATTCCCTCGAAAATATACTAATGTCGACGGAATGTAGTGCGTCGGAATTAACCTCTTTTCTTGTAGTGAAAAATTTTAA